>CM050432.1:12796839-13291839 GCA_027564155.1 Gymnocypris eckloni scoliostomus | reverse complement strand
GCACTTAGACGTTCTCTATCTGGGAAGCAAAGTCAACAAAAACTTAAAGGGTTATAGTTTACGATGTTCAGATAAATATATGATAAATTAATTAATTCAGGATTCTTTAAATAAATAATTCAAAAGAACAGCATGAATTTGAAGCAGAAACATTGATAACAAATAAATGTTTTTTGAGCACCAAATCAACATATATGAGAATGATTTCTGAAGGATCATGTGACACTAATGGCCGGAGTAATGATTCATTTATTCTGTCACACTATATTTTAAGGTTCAATTCTTGCTATTAACAAACCATTAATTATGATTTTTGCCTCAATAAACTCCTAATTAGCTGCTTATTAATATTTAGTAAGGTATAGTTGTTAAGTTTAGGTATTGGTAGGATTAGGGATGTAGAATATGGTCATGTAGAATATGTGCTTTATAAGTATTAATAAACAGCCAATATGTAAAAAATAGGCATGCTAATGAGCAACTAGTTAATAGTGAGAATTGGTCCTTATACTGAAGTGATGACTTTTATAAAAAATAAATATATTTAATCGAACACAATAAACTATCAATTTTCAGTTTTTTTGAGCCTTTACCTTTTTATTTTTCCTCGACTTTCACTTAAACATCAAGGTTACATTTTTTTGTCACAAACACTCAAACTTTTTCATTTTCTAATAAATTACTAAATTAAATAATTAAATTATTGGATTGAAACATATGATTTATAATAAAGACAGCAAACCAGTCCATATATAGTTTACAATATAACAACAAAAACAATAATACATTTTACATTGAAACTTCTCATGAAAAGTTCAGCAATTATCTCACAATGTTACAGTCTTACGATGACTTCCAGATGACCCCAGACTAAAAGAAAGGCTTCACTCAGCCTGCTTGAAATGTCAAAGAAAGCTCCTCCGCTGCACAGCCTCTGTCATTAATATTTCTCTTTGGGGAAAATGTTCCCACAGCAGCCAGGAGTTAAGGAGAATCGGACAGACACTCAGAGAAACGTGAAGTTACTGTGAAAATATTGGTGAAAATTCAGTGAACCTTTTAAATATATCATACCGACCAATCAAAAGAGAGAGATCTGTGTAAAACAAAACTTAAAAATCTAGCCTTATATTTGGATGCACAATTAATGCTGATACCATATCGGTTATCTGCCGATATTAGAGATTTTGTATTTATTTATCAGTATTGGTCAATGTATGTTGATCTATATTAGATATTTAACGGTGCATTTCCCTATTTAATATTCAACTAATTTAATGCTGCGTTCCAGGCAACCCGTAACCCGTGTTTTTTAACCTTCTACACATGAAAGTGCACTGGAACGTCAGTCAAACCCGTGACTTCCCACCCGTGAACTCGTACTAGATCGATGTACTCCCAGTTCCGCGCGCTGACGTCACATAGCCCGCGAAACAACAATGGCAGTCCCTACGGATGCTACTATGCAAGTGGTACACGGTGAGAAATAGACTTCAGGAATTTGCAATCAAATAATAATATAATAATAATAAATAATACACACACGATTATGTATTATAATGTTATGTGTCTTAAACGATAAGTATGTCATGAAAGTATATCGCCACATGGAAATGTTGGGCATATAGTTAACATTAAGGTAAACCTGAACATGACCATGCAAACGATCATTCTTATAAAATATATACGGTCCGCCATGCTGGTTTGTTTACATCTAGCTACCACAATTCCTTGCGCTTAGGTTAGTTTAGCATGAATTGCCTGTAACGCTACAAAGTCGTGAGTCGTGGTTTGAAGTCGTGACTTACGGGCTCAAAAACCTGCCTGGAACGCAGCTTAATATAAAAAACAACAATGACTGCAATGCAATTTTAGCTAATCTAAGACTGAATGTTCATTTTTCATGCACATTATAATGCTGTGATGCCTAAATTCGACTGTAGCATTTAAAATGATTGATTTAGTATTTTTTATCTCGTGTGAAGATCCAAAAGAAAAAACAAGTATGAAATCAAAGCCAATACACAATTTGGTCCAATATCAGCTCCATTGGCTCCCTTGACACAAGCTCTGTTTACCTCAATCAGTGATATTACAGTCATGCCAAGCAGCGTTTGACTGAGATGAATCCTCACAGTGGACGTGTTTGTATGGTCTGATTTATCATCTGCACTGACTCATCTGCCCATGACAGCTACAGCGAGACCAATTATCCTTCTAATTACTCATATTAACAGAGCTTTTCACTCCTTTCCTCACACATATTAATTTACCTTCTATCTTTCAGATGGGCAGATCTATCAGTTTCCACCAGGTGAAACATGTTTTCTCTACTACCCAGTCACATACAGACATAAGCAATGCAAGCAACAACAGACTCATATTGTGCTTATATATATAGAAGAGAATTTCCTCCTCGGGTTTTCCTTCTCTTCCGATTTATCTCTCCAAATCCCAGTGTTTACACCTGTCTGGTGTCTTTTTCTTAAACGCGTCACTTTCCATCTCCTCAAAACCATCCTCCAGTGAAGCGAAACTGCCTAATCAACTTTAGTCATAGATCTTACAACACACATCTTTAAATCACTCTCATTAAAATGTCATTAAATCATCTCATTAAAACACACTTTGACTGATGAATGATACTGATTGGCTATGCTTTCTTGTTTTTATGCTGCGGTTTCTCATCTATGAACACCTCAGGATGCATCTGTAGCTGAATTAAGGAACCGTCACAGGTGCAATGCAGATCACATATTCAGTCTGAATGCTTTAATATGGCGTCAAAAATCATAATTGTTCTTACTGGAAAAAATTTATATTTCTAAAGCATGTAACAAAATCGCATTTGAAATAGATGATTATTTGTGTTTGTGCATATAAAGGATATTTAAATAATTCACAAATCCTTGTGAATTTTGAAATGTGTATGACTTCTTTATTCTGTGGAACACAAAAGACGATGTTTAGGAGAATGTCCAAGCTGCTCTTTTCCACAATGAAAGTGAATGGTGACCATGGTTGCGGAAAGGCTTTAACATTTCAGTCAGTTTCTCACACAAATATATTACGTGGCTTTATGAAACTTTGAATATAGTGAATTATGTATTTGGATCACTTGTAGAACAACTTGAACGTTCTTCAAAGCTCCCTCAAAATCTCCTTTGGGTCAAAGAAAGTCACAGAGAATTGAAACGGCTTGAGTGTGAGTAAATTAAGACAATTTTGCAATGAACTATTCTTTGAAAAATAGAAACCTAATGAAGTGAAATCTCTCTGATCTTTGAAGGGACAGTTACATGGACAGTTCTGTCCAGAACAGCACATAAATGATCTGATTGGAGACTAACATCATTTTAGGCTTAACATCTGCTGACTGCTCAAGGGGAACTAATGAAGTATTCTGTGAGAGACACAGAAAGAAAGGAGAAATCGAAACCCAATAATGTCCATTATAAATGCCATATATTATTTTCTTCGTTTGACAACAAACACTAACTAATGACTGGCACTGTTCATGTAACTGACAAAACCTACAAGTTATGTAAAGGATGTAATTAGTAAATATCAGTGAGCCGATCATGAAGGCAAGACAAGTTTTAATGAACAGATATGGAAACAGTGGAGCGCAATTCAAATAATTACAGTAATTCCAATAACTTCTGATGTTTTAAATTAAAATAAGATCGGCTGATTAAAAGCTCTCGTTTTAAATCAGGTAACGTCTATTGCCGCTTCAGATGAAATTAATTCCCGTTTTGACTGATGTGACTGCAGCCTGTAGATTATCTCATAATAATCCCACAGACAAAATGCGCAATATTTTTCTCTGTGTGACTGCTTACATGAATAGCTGAAAATAATAATGTTTTGCCATCAGAAAGCCAGCCTCAGTAATTACAGAAGCAGATACACAGCTTTGAGCCAATCAACAACAGACGCAAAGCTTTTAACCAATCATCAATGGGGAACAGATCCAGAGGAAAGAACGAGAGATTAAACACAGAATTAAACTGATAACTGCTGCAAGTAATAGTTTCATTGAATGGATGTAAAAGCAGCAGGGTGTGCATTTAAATGAAATACATCTCGTACCTTTACATTTCAAGAAGAAAAAGACATACTTAGAGGACTGACTTTAAAAATTATACACCAAAAATCTAATTCTGAACCATTTCTGGGATTCTAGAATAGAATCATCAGTTAATAATAATACAATAAAATAATTATCTAGATATGTAAATGTAACCATAGAATAACTGTCTCCATACCTCTACATGAGGTTGGGGCTCACTGCTATTCAATCACGTGTTTTCATCAAGCACTGAGCATAGCTATATCACCAGGTCATTAGAAGTTTGCTTTCATACATCAGTCCAGCCCTTTCCAATTAGAAAACAACAACATGCAGCATTGCAGACTACTTGAAAAATAATGACAATAAATAATACCAATGCAGCTGGCCTTGAGCACACACGGCTTTCTAAGATGATCAGCAGAAAAAAACCTTGAATAGTTTCCAGAATAAAAGCTGAATTGTTGTTGCCCATGATTGCACCTTGCAGCCCAGGTGCAGTTTTTTTGTTGCTTTTGTGTATTTATTGAGACAGAAACCTTCCTGGCCTCTTTGTTGTAATTAATTCACTTTTAAAGTAGGTCACAGAAGGACTAAGGCTCATTTATCGCGTAGCTATTCCCTTAGGTTGTGTTTTGCTTCATTATCCTGCACTCCTGAAGATATTTCATTGCTTTTTTACGTTATAGATCAGGAGCATGTTCCATCTGTACTTTCCATCAGTGAAAACATTCCCATATGTTGTCTTACTTTCCCCCCCAATACGCTTTCTTAAATTGCTGTATCTTCCTCTGTTCACTAAAGCATGTACTATATATATATTCATAGTTAATATTCATAATTAAATGAAATCTTACACCACAAATGAAATATTAATAATTAAATTAACTTCCATTTTTTACTGATATTAAAATGATACAATAAATGATAAAAACAGCAAAGATTAAACTAAACACTACAGAGAAATCAGTGGCTCCTGAGTTTACTTTTATGTTTCAGATAAATGTATATCAGATTGAAACTGTAATAATATTTGACAATATTACTGTTTTTACTGTGTTTTTCATTAAATAAATTAAATAAACAGCCTTCATGCGCTTAAGAAAAAATAAACATAATTATTCCAACATTTGGGAATATTAAGTATAAAAATATATATTATAATAAAATATTAAATATAGTGCATCCATAATAAAATATGAATTAACATATAACATTATCGAAATAATTTATTTTATTTCTATGATTTATTATGATTTTTAAATTACATCTACTTACTAACAAATGTTAATCATATTAAATTAGTGTGTATGTGGGGGGGGGGGGTAGCGTATTTGAGGGGTAAAAAGACTGATAACAGAAAATATGCCAAATGTAGCATACTAGATTCATTTATGGGGACTTTAAACATATTTTAATGGCCTGGACCTAATTATAAACACTTACATTGACACTGAAACATTGACACATTAAGCCACGGTGCTCATCTGAGCATTTGAGCCCCATTCCCCTTCTCTCCACCCTAATAAGTCCCTGGCAAAAAAAAGCATGTTTTAATGACTTCTTTACTCACCTGTGCAGGAGTAATCATCAATCCGGACATAGCCGGTGTTGCAGACACACATAAAGGAGCCGGGTGTGTTCATACACATCGTGTTCTCCCTGCAGTAGTGTTTCCCCTCTGCACACTCATCGATATCTGCAACCACAGCAGAACACAAGACACTATGTACTATGACCCGAACACATTTGGGAAGAAGCAGTGCCAAAAACCACCATTCACACTGCAGCTGTGATCAATTAGCAGCATTTGTCAAGGGTGCTGGAAGATCCAGTCATCATAAGCGCTCTGTTGTATGAAGAACAGTACTGTTCACACTGCTGCTGGAAACTGTTGAGACTGTAAAATATCAGGAACACCAACACCATGTTTGAATGTTTCAATGAATATTAAAGGGGAAGCACAAAAAATGTAATTATGACTATTTAACTATTTAGTGTTCCTGTGGCTCAGTGGTAGAGCATTGCATTAGAAGTGCAAAGATTATGGGTTCAATTCCCAGAGAACACACATACTGACAAAAAAATGTATAACCTGAATGTACTGTAAGTCGCTTTGTATAAAAGCATCTGCTAAATGCATAAATGTAAATGTTAATAATACATTTGTCACCTCAAAACTCATATGACACCCTGTCTTCCATAGGAAAAACTAAAACTTTAAACTTTTTGTACATCTAGCCTGAAACTTAAGCAGCCTTGATAATAGAAAGAATGCAAATACATCTATAATAAAGAGAAAGAGGTTTGAATATCTTTTGAAAATAATGTACCGTACTGTATGTGTGACTCAATTCAGTCCTTAAACTGCATTAACAAAACACAGCGCACTTCTAGACCTTTCACTTTCTGTCCCTTTCCTCCACCCGCTTCACTTTCTCAGCCTCCAGCTTTTTCTCTTACACTTTTCATAGATACACACTTGTCCTTCGGTCCTCCCACACGCTCCTCCTCAAGAACACTTTATATAATCTTCCTCACATTTCTTTTCTCTGTTTCAATCTAAACTCATGTTCTTAATCAGCTTTTTGTCTTATTTCCAACAAATACATTTCATTTTAATATCCTTAGAAGATTTGGTAAAGTTCATCTTTATAAACCCATTAGCAAATGTAGGCATAAAACTGATACATTTTTGTGAGAAAAACGATTTTTGTGAAGTTCAGGCTTAAAGTTAAAATCCATCCATCCATCTATCCATCTTATCTAGGGTCGACAAAGAATTACAATTAAAAATTAAAACAACCAACCAACTTGTCAGAAACTAGGGTCAGCAAAGGGTCAAATAAAATAAAATTAAAATATTACATAAAATTAAATAAAACAAAACATATACTCTGAAAATAAGTCTTATTAACTTACGCAGAGGCATGATTGTAATAAAAATGATAATACTAGCCTTTGCCTACCACTTGCTTTAGCAATGGACTGATAAAGTCAAGTTTCAAGTTTTCTTTTTAAGATGGTGTAAACATAATATGAATCCATCAGAGCAGTGTGTTTGGTTCAAAAGTAAATAGTGGAGAGAATGTTATCTGACCCAATATGTCTTCTGTGATGGATTCAGAGCTTAAAATAAGGAGAAAAACTCACTCATCACTTCTGTAATTGAAAATGTAATGCCTTTTTAAGCTGATTTTGTTCTAGAAGATATGAATCCCAAATTAATAATTTAAAGTTTATTTCAGAGCTGCACTGGCACTGGTATTATTCATAACCCTGAGGCTGCTACAAACTATCAACTGCACAGTCCATGCAAACACAGATTTTTTCACAAGCTAACAAGGCTTACACCAACACAACATTCATATAGAGGTTATTAAACGCTGATGTGTGTATTTTTGTTCAAATTATACCAGCTCAATGTGCAAAGACAACTATAAGTGTACTAAAATTCATTGGTTAATTGCAGCAAGAAGCATAAACAAAGAGTTTTCCCCCTGTTTCTGTGGCTCTTTTCTAACGGTTATCAAAACAGGGAAAATCAACATAGTGTATTTCCAAATGCTAAAAGATTCCAACAGCGCTTGATAAAGAGTGCTATTATGACCCAGCAGGTCCTCTCAGATGTGTCTCAGATTTTATCAAGTCATACTGAGTCTTGGAGACACAATACTGTAACAACTATGTTGTGTAAATTCTTTCAGACACTCACAGAAGCTTTCAGGTCATTTCAGGTGAGTAAAAGTTCTTCTGTCACTTCCCCCAAAATGTTCTATTGATTGTCTATGCCAGAGGCGTCCTACTGTGACTCATAAAGGTGATAAAGGTGAGAGTCACATTAAGACAAAGCAAGTTGTTCACCTCTGCATCACTTTAAAGCACAGTCATCACAATTCATTGATCACAGTTTAAGGTTTTTAATTAAGATGCTTTCAGATAACTGCCTTGAAATGTTAGACGGCAGTCAAAACTGTTAATACTTTTTACTGCAGGGCAAAATATGTTTTTGACCCCATTGTAAGGACAAAGCAGTTGAAACAACTTTCAATATATCTTCTTGTCCATTCCACGGAAGGAAGGAAGGTTTGGAACAACATGAGAATGAGTAAATGGCAACAGAAGTTTCATTTTTGGTAATTAGTTTAAACAAATAGTTCACCCAAAGATGAACATTTGCTGGGAATTTACCAAGATGTATTTAAGATGTAAATGAGTTTTTGAGATTTTGAGAAATGTAATCATTACATACCTTGTTCAGCAATGAATCCTCTGCAGGGAATGGGTGCCACGATCAAAACGAGAGCTCAAACAGCTAATAAAAACATCAAAATAATCCACAAGTTGTCAGACTTTTGGTTCTGTTTTGCTCCGTTGTTCTTCCTTGTTTTCCTTATTTGGTCATTTTCCTTTCCTTGTTTAGTTTGATTATCACTCTGATCACCTGTTCCTTGTTCATTTACTCATTAGTCCCTTGTTTGGTTCAATATTTATATCCCTGCCTATCCCCTGTTTCTTTGTCCTGTCTCACGTCATTTTAAGTGGTTGCCTGATTTACTTTAGTGGATTTTTTAAAAGACTTTGTTTGATCTCTGCCTCCTTCGTGTTTTTACCCACACAAACTGTGACAGGAGACAGGACCAAAAAATGACTGCGGAGGACAAGTTATGGGCTTTGCGCCAGGTTGGTCAGAGGTTGGAACGGTATGTGGAGGATTTCCTTGAGTTTGCTGGCCCGATGCCGCTATTGGTGCGTGCTTTCAGCTGGGGCTGACAGCGAGACGCTGCAAACTTCCAGTGAATGATTTTCCCCTGACCGAGCTGATTAATCTTATTCTTTATTGAAACGGTTCCAATTATAAAGTTGTAGAAATAAAAGAGAAGTTTCAGTCTCATCGTCCAGTTCTATCTGAGGCACGGCGCGTCTCGCCAGCTCACTCACACCAGGAACCCCCATATCCTCCGAAGCTCCATCATTGTCCTCAGCCCAGAAACGCCAGCCGTTCCCGAGCCAAGCCCGCCATCCGTCGCTGATGCAAACCCGCCGTACATTGCACACTCTAGCCTGCCGGCCTCTTTGCGGTCTCAGAAGAGGAGAATACGCAGGAGGAGAGTGTCGGCTTGTTCCTGTGTCAGCTCCAGCATGCATCTCTAAGCTCCTGGATATGGTGTTACTCCCAGAGTTTTCGGCACCTATCCTCACCTCAGAGTCTGCTCAAAAGAGCTCTCCTTCATCTCCCACATCCCCGCTGAACCCATCCAGCCTTCCTCAGCCTCCAGAGTCTCCTACGTCCCCGCTGGTCCCGTCCAGCCTGCCTCAGCCTCCAGAGTCTCCTACGTCCCCGCTGGTCCCGTCCAGCCTGCCTCAGCCTCCAGAGTCTCCTACGTCCCCGCTGGTCCCGTCCAGCCTGCCTTAGCCTCCAGAGTCTCCTACGTCCCCGCTGGTCCCGTCCAGCCTGCCTCAGCCTCCAGAGTCTCCTACGTCCCTGCTGGTCCCGTCCAGCCTTCCTCAGCCTCCAGAGTCTCCTACGTCCCTGCTGATCCCAGCCAGCCTTCCTCAGCCTCCAGAGTCTCCTACGTCCCCGCTGGTCCCAGCCATCTCCGCTTCTCCAGAGCCCACTTCTCTGGAAACCAATCCTGGCCAGCAAGGCCCTAATTTCCCCTAATACATTTTTTCTTGGCATATGTCCGTGGCCATAGTGGCTGAGCCTGGGTCCTTGAAGCCTGGTGTCCATGAAGGCCCATCGGCCATGGCCTCCTGAATGGCTGGCTCCTCCATGGCCTCCTGATCTGCCGGCACCCCTTGAACTCTCTGCTCCGCTATGGCTCCCTGAACTGCATGATCCACCTTGGAGGCCTCCCCCATGTCCCAGTCCTGCACCAGTTTGATTATCATTCTGATCACATGTTCCTTGTTCATTTACTCATTAGTCCCTTGTTTGGTTCAGTATTTATATCCCTGCCTTTCCCCTGTTTCTTTCCCCTGTCTCACGTCATTTTAAGTGGTTGTTTTTGCCTGATTTAACTTAGCAGATTTATTAAAAGACTGTTTGTTTGATCTCTGCCTCCATCGTCTTTCTAACCCAAACAACCTGTGACAAGTAATCTATATAACTCCTGTCCATCAATTAACATGCTGTTAAGTGAAAATCTGCATTCTGCATGAAAAAAATCCATAATTAAGGTGTTTAAAATGTAATCAATGATCATTGATCATAGTACGATTCTATAATCCGTAATAATGCTTCCTCGAGTGAAAAAGTCCATCCTCTGTTGTCCTTTCACATCCAAATCCACTTTCCAACACGGCTGTTTGTTTAGAACTGTTTTGGAGTGTTTTTGTTTGTAAATGGTACTTGATCTATGCATATTTCTCCCAACTTTTTCATTAGAGAAAGCAATATTATGAATAGAGGACTCGTATTTTAGCCGAAGTGATGGTTTGAGAGTAAAAAAAAAACATCTTGTTGATTTATACAAACATGAAGCTTTCACTTCACAAGACAGTTATTGATGGACTGGAGTCGTGTGGATTACTTGTAGATTATTGTGATGTCATTATCATCTGTTTGAACTCTTATTCTGACGGCATCCATTCACAGCAGAGGATCCATTGATGAGCAAGTGGTGTAATGCTAAATTGCTTCAAATTTGTTTTGATGAAGAAACAAACTCATCTTCATCTGGGATGGCCTGAAGGCAAGTACATTTTCAGCTATTTCTTCATTTTTGGGTGAACTATTCCTTTAATGGGACTTAAAAATCAAAAGAACACCACAGAAGCACGTTTGCAGGCAACACTAAGGTAAAATTATAAATAGTCATTGGACTAATGTGTGAAAAGAGATATCAGTCATGTTCTCGCTGGGGTGTTGTGTATGTTTAGACAAGGGTACAGCCTATTAAAAGCCAGCGAGCCACTGGAAACCTCCTTCACATCTGTACACACTCACACAGCATGAACTCTAGGGTTTACAATGCATTAATTACAGCTGTAAGGATAATAGTGGTGCTGAAATATTCACTCAGCGAGACACTAAGTAATCACCAGTCAACAGCTTTCGTCGGCACCTCCTCCATCTGTGATTGCGGGCAATTTAGTGATTTATGAAAGCCCAGTTATTTGCTTAAACAAAACAGAGATTTCTAGCAAGCAAATCAGTGGGTGGTCAAATAACAGGTGCTATGGAGGGTTTGATGGATTTAGAGTTTCATTTGTTTGTATAGTGTTTAGAAACATATATACATCAATGATTGGCATGTTTGTCAGTGGGAATTTTAATACCTTGGCAATAGGCGCTGTCGTCCCTGAGCGCATGGTATCCTTCCTTACAGCTACAGAAAGCTCCTGCTTCTAGGTTAATGCAGTCTGAATTCTCCACACAATTGCGGCTGTGACCCTCAGCACAGAAATCATGCCCTGGGAGTGAGACAGATAGAGTAGAAGTGCTATGCAATGCATTAATCTGACATTTATAATTTATGCATTATATACTTACGCAATTTTCCCAATGTGGACAAATTTCCAGCTTGCACGAATAGCTGAAAGACGCTTTACTTTAAATTGGGAGGATTTCTTGTACACCTACGCCTGGCTAGTCGATGTGAAATACTTGTGGGACATTGCATATCCTGCGGTGTGACAGGCTATACACCATCTAAAATCATTTTAAATAGCATTTTACTAATTATTTTATAATTGTTAAAAAATGAGTTCTTAATGAGTTTTTAATTGGTCTTTTTTTTACTTATTTTCCAACAAAACTCCCTTAAACAAGCTCAGTTTACTTGAGAAGCAACTTTGAATAACATATGTGACCCTCTCTGTGAAATCCAGGCTAAAGTCTCAAAATCTAATTATGAGATAACCAGCATCAAAGTTGGATTTCAACCATTAATTTCAATCTTTGACATGGCCTTACTCAGTCAATTTTAAAGATATGAAGGTTACATTTTCACAGAATGTTCTTTACCTTATGAAGGTTGATTTTATGTAGAAAACAGTAAATCACACACAAAAAAAATCGATAGTAGCTGGGTTTTCATAGAGAGGGTCACATATTAACATATTATATCTTGATTATCAGTGCATTTTTCCTACTGGGCTTGTATTTTGATATTTTTTTTAACTAGTTTATACTTAAAACAAGTACAAATAAATAATTATGCAGTTCATGTTTGACCATAACTGATCTTATTTCAATTATTTAGATTAGAAACAGATTTATCTGTAATCTTTCGTAAAAGAGTACAAATAAGCTGTATGTAATTTAAAAGCCCTTCAAAAATTTGTGAAGGCAAAATCTTTAATAAAATGTTCCCAAGGAAACAAGATGTCTGTTTTAACTTATATATTTATGTAATTAAACAAAATAATTACAATTAAAACATAATTAAAAGACAAAACAAATCCAAAACAAAAAGCCAAACAAAATAAACCAAGCAAAACGAAACAAAACCAAACAAAGCAAAGCAAAGCAAAACAACGAAAAACCAAACAAAAAGCAAAATACACAACAAAACAGCAAACCAACCCTAATAAAACAATAAAAAAAAAACATAAAAAAATGTTGTGGCCCAATCTGTGGCTCAACTATGAGGTGTGGAAAAGTTGAGCATATGCTGCCCTTTAAAGTATCACTGTTAAGCTGGGTGTTATGTGTGTGCAGTTATATGTGTAAAGGCGGCAAAAATCACTGAGCGCTGTCATGCACAGTCATGGCTTGGTGTTGAGCACAAATCTAGTTTGTGTGTGCAGTGGTCAAAGGTGGCTGCCCTTAATATGACTCCAATCAGCGGGGTGTGTGTTGTTTCTATGTGTGTCTGAGTGTGTCGCACCTCTGCACACTTTGCAGCAGCGGTCTGTGAGCGTGATCTGTTCTGACTCTGGGCAGTTTAGATCTTGACAAGAAGTGATCTCAACCCTACGCATACTTCGATCCTGCAAACACAAAAACAAGTTATTTAATTTATCCTGCAAGTAAAATATATGGTTTTGAAACATGGTTGCTGTTTTAAAGCTGGTCTTAGTTGATTCAAGCAACAAAACCACTTCCATGATGGTCTAGATGGGTTCTGAGAACATTTGGACAAACCAGTTAATGACCAGTTTGGATAAGCTAGAAACCAGCTATCATGTTCCAGAACATTGTTAGGAGCTTAGGATGGATTTTCAAAATCAAATGATGCTTGGAAATTCTAATTTATAGATGGGCTCAATTCAAATTCTGCCTGAAATCCAATTTATAACCACACCGTACAACATTTTTATTCAAAATATGCCTGGAAATCTGTCTGAGTTCATAACCAGGCAGAGACAGAATTCATAATCTGCCCAAGCTTGTAATTTGAATTCATGACCAGGCCAAAACATGTTTCAAATTCAAATGCTGCTTGGTATTCAAATTCATAACCAGGCTCAGACAGAATTCAAATTCTGCCTGAAAATCTAATTTATGAGCAAGCAAAGAATTACAATTTAATTCAGAACTTAAATTCAAAATTAGCTCGGAATTTAATCCCTGCTTGGAACTCTACAGTTCATAATCAGGCAGAGATATAATTCATATTCTTCCTGGAAATTAAATTAATAACCAGGCCCATACAGAATTTTAATTCAAAATTAGCTTGGAATTAAATCGCTACTTAAGATTCAAATTCATAACCAGACAGAGCGAGAATTCATATTCTGCCTCAAATTTAAATTCATAACCTGGCACAGAATAAAATTAGAATTCTAATTCTGCTTGTGATTAGATTCTGCCAGGAAATTAAATTCATCACCAGTCCCATACAGAATTTAAATTCTAAATTTGCTTGGAATTCAAATTCACAACCAGACCGAGAGAGAATTCTTATTCTGCCTGAAATTCAAATTCATAACAAGGACCACACAGAATTCAAATTCAGGTTCACAGTCATCATTTTCTCCAAAAATAAGTGCAAAACAAAAATGTGGAAAAAGTCAGATTCTATCTGGGTCTGTTGAAAATCTTCAGACCACTGGCCTGAAGTTACACTAGTACTTACCCTGCATTCAAACAGCAGACAGTTTCCCTCAGAATCGTGTACGCTTTTACGATCACCTTCCACATACACTCTTCCTCTGAACAGACACACGGCTAAAGCCGAAAAGATATAAAGAGAAAAAGATTCAGACAAGAAATTAAGAGAACAGAGCCAAACCAAAGCACTTTGGAATGTGAACCAGTAAAGCATCGATCGGACAAGCATGTTAGATTAAGCCTACCAGAGCGCAGTGTTAAATAAAGCCCTGGTCATCAGTCAAACTGCTATTAGCTTCTACACACTAGCTCTGCTCACTCAAACACAACATGCTGCACACTGGCCTTGAATTATTAATGATACCAGAGAAAGCGTGTGACTGCGTTGTGTGTGTGTTGATATTCACATGTGTGGCAGCAGTAACCTAGCAACACAGGGATGTGGTCAGTTTGTCATCAAGACCACAGCACGATTACATAAAAGATTTTAGTGGAAAGGAAGATAGCAAAAAGAGATGCTGGCGATATGAGGGAGCAAGCATGAGACAAAGGGAGAGAGAGGAAAAGTTGACAAGTATATGCACCTCTATAGACGCATGGCCTCATTTGTGTGTGTGTGTGTGTGTGTGTGTGTGTATACTCACGCTGACACTCTTTACAGCAAGCTCCAGGCATGTAGATTGGAGCTGTATCAGGGGGGCACTGAGGTGGTGGGCAGAAAATACTCTCGCACTCCACTGTGCCATTCTGTAGGTGGAAAACACACATACACCATCATCATCAATAAAAGAGCTTCACAACTACACCGATTCTGCAACATAAACTGACAGAATCAGACAGTGACTGTAATGAATGCTGATGGCAAATCAGATTGTCACATCTTCAAAATCTTCACAACTAAAACAAAGCCCAACGAATCCTCCGGTGTGAAGCAACTGATCTTGAGGGTGCGTTCCCACACTGACTGCGACAAAACAGCTTGACTTGCCAACTTTCTGTACTGTTTATTGCTACAAAATTTGTATTTTTATTTTCTACAAAATGCAAATAGACTAAGACAAACAATAAAAAAAATTATATAAATAAACATTTTACTATAAATAATATGAATACATATAGATGTTAATATCAATGCATATTACTGTAATTTTTTTTACTAAAAATCTAATTATAAATGGAATTTGTTATTTATATTCTGAACAAAAAAAAAATCTCAAGAGAATGCAAATGTTTTGCAAGAGAACTAAGTTTTTTGGGGAATGTAATAGTTTTGCACGAGAACGCAAATGTTTTGCGAGCGAACACGACGGTTTTTGGGGGAACGTAATAGTTTTGCGAGAGAATTCAAAAGGTTTGCGAGAGAACACAAAGTTTTTTGGGGAATGTAATAGTTTTGCACGAGAATGCAAATGTTTTGCGAGCGAACACAACATTTTTTGGGGGAACCTAACAGTTTTGTGAGAGAATTCAAAAGGTTTGCGAGAGAATGCAAATGTTTTGCGAGCGAACACAACATTTTTTGGGGGAACCTAACAGTTTTGTGAGAGAATTCAAAAGGTTTGCGAGAGAATGCAAATGTTTTGCAAGAGAACACAACATTTTTTGGGGGAACCTAACAGTTTTGTGAGAGAATTCAAAAGGTTTGCGAGAGAATGCAAATGTTTTGCAAGAGAACACAACATTTTTTGGGGGAACCTAACAGTTTTGTGAGAGAATTCAAATGGTTTGCGAGAGAACACAAAGTTTCTCTGGGGAATGTAATAGTTTGGAGAGAGAATGCAACGTTTCTTAGAGGAACGCAATACTTTTGGAAAGAGAGCACAAATGTTTCTCAAGGAAATGCAATAATTTTATGAAGGAATGCAAAGGCATTGAAATCTTCCTCCCGTCTCACATTTCATCCCCATGTCCTCTGAGAGGCTCTGTAGGGTATTGTGGAAACAGTAGTAGTAGTAGTAGTCACATCACTGCTCATTTGCATAATTTGTACTGTCACTCATGTCTTCTCAACTATTACTGAAAAGAATGACTTCCAGTTGCTTTGTCGCTGAAAATTGCTGTCATTGTGAATGGCCCTTGAGCTTGACGTTCAAAAAACAATCTTTTGTTTAAATTCCCACCCAAACAAAACTTAGTAATTCTTTCCTGGCCATACATAAACTTACTGAACAAGTGCAGTTTCTGCATCCATCTATCCAAGCATCATCGTCCCTGTATATCTCTCCATTCAGGGTACATGTCCTCTCACAGTAACAGCCATCCAAGTACTTCATCTTCTCTTCGCCAAGTGCCAACTACAGCACAATGAAGACATGAGGAAGAAGAGAGGGTGAGACTAAATGATGAATCAATAAATATATAAAAAATTTAAAATGAAGAGCATGCAAAAACAATCAATGTTAGAAAGAAAGGGAAATAATAGATTTATGATGAAGGCAGCATTTGTGGTGTCCACTATTAAGGCCAGTAAATAGACCATAACACAAAAAAACCTATTGACATCCAACACAAACACTTATAAACTTTGTGTACTGGAGAGAGAATGGAGTAAGTCTCGATAAAATGAGACATATCAAATTAACAGCATCAATTTTAACATTAGCATGCTAAAAGCAATATTTTTTTTCACCACACAGGTAACCCGAAAATGAAAAAACTTAAAATCTAACAAAATTGTAATTTTGCTCAACACACATAAAATGACAATTAATTCAACATTTAACTTCTCATCATGCAAAACATGCTGGGAACTGAAAATTCCCTGCTCAAGTGATTTATTTATTATTCATGTAGCCCCAATGCAAATGGATTTAAAAATCTTAGATATTACACATTTCATCGCACAGATTGAAATGACAGTGACAAAATTCAACAGCAGTTCTGCATTAGCTTAGAATATACAACTATTTTAGAAAATAGAAAAATATTTTTTAAACACAGGATACCACAATGCTAAACATTTTTTGTATACTCGCCTTGCTTGATGTTTTAGCCAAAATATCTTGAAGTTCCATGATTTTCTGAACAAGCCCATGGAAATCATTACAAGTGGGACAAGCTGCAAATTGGTGGAAGTACATTAATGCGATGTCCAGACCAGTAAGTAAACAAAGTGTGAAGTGAATTTTTTCTGAAAGTATGCACTTACTACGGTTGAGATCTGGACATTGGATGACGTATCCATGGGGTATGACAACCAACTGAACATCTTGCATCACTCCCTGATCGAAAGAAAGTCAAAGAGATGTAGACAAACATGCAATTTAACTTTTTTATGGACTATTTTTAATGCACAAGATTATGTTGTACCTTGAAGAACCCATGGGCATCATTTCTCTGACCAAGCCAGATGTTTGTTCCTCTGGGAAAGTCCATAGATGGCGTCTCCACAATCCTTTCGTATATTCTGAAAGCAAGCATAAATAAAAAGCCACAAATGAGTGGACATTGATACGGACTACTGCATGGCATTCAAATCTATCTTTGGTGGTTCTCAAGCCATTCACCTGTTGCAGTCAATATGGAGCACCACTTGGGTGGCACTGAATGCCAGGGAGACTTTGTGCCAATGTCCATCTGCTAGACTATAGGGGAAGACCTCTCTCTGCCGCTGATCTGAGGTTTGGAAGAAGAGACGGATCTCATTACGCAGACCGCTGCTCTCAACCTCCAGAAACCTGAGGAGGAAACCAAGAAAACAGATTTATCCTTGAGAAAAGTCATAATCATGCTTGAAATCTAAGAACTGCAGGAAATAACTGCTGCCAAAATGTTTTTAGTTCTAATGTTCCCATGCACAAGACTTCTGCAGGTTAAGCTGCCAAGCGGTCGTTATTCAATTCGGGAATGTGCCAAAGCAGCAGGGAATAATGCGGCTCAAGGGAATGTAGGAGTTTTGAATGAATGTGAAGAGGGGCAGTGATCCGTGAATCTCTTGGCCTGGACTCCGAGTGCTGACCTTAAAGAGGTGGCAGAATCAATACTGTGTGTGTTTAAGAAATGTCAGTGGACACCCCAATCACAAGTGTTACAGACATTCCATCAGGAGAACTGATTATGTGTTCCTCTGAGGAACAGTAAATTAAACAGAAAAAAGAGAAAGAAGGTTTTACTGGAGCAAAAGCCTACTGGAAGAATGGATGCACAGACAAGCTGGTGTATGTATGGATGGATGGATGGAGGGAGGGAGGACCGGATGGATGAATGGAGGGAGGGAGGGAGGGAGGGAGGGAGGGAGGGAGGACCGGACCGACCCGGACGGACGGACGGATGGACGGATGGATGGATGGAGGGAGGACCGAATGGATGAATGGAGGGAGGGAGGGAGGGAGGGAGGGAGGGAGGACCGGACCGGACCGGACGGACGGACGGACGGACGGACGGACGGACGGACGGACGGACAGATAGATAGATACCTCTGTTCTCCATAGTGGATGGACAGCAGCACTCCGGAGCTGAATTTCTCCTGTTTGAGGGTCAGTAAAAGAGTGAACTCAGTTCTTCCTCTCAGCTTCTGAAGAATTCTCTCTGCTGACTTGAAGGAAGCTCTTGCATTCCTTGATGTGCCTGATGTAGAGAGTGACAAAATCAGTGAAGGAGAAATTCGGAGGCATTTCCTCATTTAACTTGGATCAACTGAATATATGATCTCACAAGCTTTATATATTAAAAGGATCCAAGAACAGGTCACACTGATGTATTTGATCATTTGGTCAAGCTATGTATTCAACACAATCATCAACTTTTTAGTAATTGAATTTGCTAAACATTTACGCTACTGGTACCAAGCAAAAGTGGCTTAGAGGCAGAAACAGTCTTTAGTTTCCAGACCATGATGTAGCTATGGAACTATTATGGCCGTTTTGAGCCAATGGGACCATCTGGTGATATTTATGTTTAAATATCCACTCTGAAGCCGGTGTGAATACTGAACAAAGCAGAATAAATGAGCATGATAAATACCAAGGTGTCAAAATTTGACTAGTTAGCATAAACCAATTAGCCTCGGCAGGTAAACTGCACCATCTGTACTCAAAAAGCATTTTTTTTGGCATTAATGCAATTTTGTAACATAGAAATTACATATATTTTATTGAATTGCTGCTTTGTGACATCAAAGAAGATAGTTACTACAGGGTTTAGGAATAAAGAGCAAAGAATTCAGTCGCCGAGCAAAGCTATCGGTTAGCAATTCTAACAAATAGCTTTCTCTAACTATTAAAGATATCACTGGAGCACACAAAGGACAATTTTAAGGAAATGAGGATGGTAGACTGACACGCAGGTCATGTCGTGATATTAAAGTGGCATTAAACAGAAATTAAAAAGAGACAGAAGGAAGGAGGAAACACACTGGGAGAGCAGACGAGTTGGCTGAGGAGGACACAGGAAGTTGACTGACTCCTCAGGGACAAATGTTTAAATCAGTCCTGTCAAAACATAAGAAATGTCTGGGTCTGGTCCCCTTACAGGGTAAAAATCATGCAACACTCGCGGAACACTAATGTGCTGTAGCTATTGTCAAGTAAAGCTCAGGGGAGCTGTAAGCTGCAGCCGTGAGCCTATTGTACGCCAGGAAGGAGGCGGAGTTTCAGCACCTTCATTAATCAAATACACTGTACGACAGTGAGCTGAAGCTAACCTGGTAACCTCGACAATCCGCAGAGGACACCGCAGATGATCTAATGGATTCCAGGACAGTTCACAAGTTTCAGCATTAAAGTCCTCTGGGGAAGTGCTAGGGCAACACGCTTTTTTTCCCCCTGGACACCTCTCTGATTAATTCCCATTGGATCAACACTTCGTCTCAGATGTGCTATTCTTCTATCCCTCTCATCATCGAGGGTTGCATTAATGTGCTGTAAATGAAAGGCTTGTCGTTCGATGGCAGCATTTAAAGGTCAGAGAGCAGCTAAGGACAGCTGGTGGCTATCCTCTTGGAAATTATGCAATTACAGCAATGACTCGTTACATAAATATATAAAACAATATGCAAAATAAATAAAAAATAGTTACAAATCAGTACTGATAAATAGTTTGCTATAAATAAATATGAGCAGAGAGTTAGCAAAATATTAAATATAAATAAATAAATAGTTAGCACAGAGACAGTTATAGCAAATATACAGAAAAAATGTTACACAATAAAAGAGCTAAAAAAAAAAAACTTGTAACAAATCTATACAGATTTGGCAAGATTTTACAGAGTCGGCAAAATATTGAAATTTTATAAATATGTAAACAATTTTGTCAGATAAATATATAAATAATAAATTAAACATTTAATAAACATATAACAAATATATTTAATAATATAACGTAAACATGTATATATCAGTTTTTAAATAAACATAACAAATGTTACTTTATTCATCTCATTTAAGGAACATTTAAATTCCTAATTTCCAGGCCATGAGGACACAATCACCACTGAGCAAGGAGGTAATCATTAATCTGAATCTGTAATCAATCGCTCCACGTTATCAAACACCACAGCCCTGCTACGCCTCGAGAGAACCAATAACTTCAATAACGACTAACGAGAACTGGGCTCCTGGGAGCGAGAAACTCAGTGTGATGCAAATGATGTCACTCGGGTGACTATTCTGGCAGAATTGAAATTAAAAACCTTTAAGACGATTGCTGGTGAGTTTTCCTAATGATGCTGAGTATCAGTGCTACAAATAATATGAGCAATTACATGTAAAAAAGCACTTAAATTGATCACGAGTCAGGCTACTTATGATGCATGGGCTTAAAAGTGTGTCCTAACGTACCTTAATGAAAATTTAAAGCCAATGTAAAAAAACTCTTTTACAACTGATGAATTATTCAAGGTCTATTATAATGACAAAACGAACAAGTGTCTCTCCTCAAGTTAACATGGCATTAAACAGAAGACATAGGTCCATTATTCAGTGCCTCAAATCAGTGGTTTGGTTGGTAGAAATGCCACAGATGCATGTATTAAAGCAACATTTGCATTTTTTCAGACATTATTCTTTGCAGAGACTTAAAGTGATAGTTCACCCAAAAATTTAAATTCTATAATTTACTCATACCCGTGTTATTTTAATTTGCGAAACATCTCCATTTATGTTTTTCATAAGAAAGAAAGTTAGGTTTGAAATGACATGAGGGTGAGTAAATGATGTCAGAATTTTCATTTTTGAGGGAACTATTCCTTTAAAAATGTCATCGGACTGCAGACACAAAGTCGAGACATAATCTCAGCAGGGGAATGTGGGATACGTGCGTCGTAGAGTATTTGTCTGGTCCAGACGGCATCAGTGTGCACAGGAGAAACACTTAGCTGATGTCCCTCTTGGCAACTGCATGCTCAAATAGCTGATGAATGAGCAGGGATCTGATCCTGGCATTTAAAAGATCCAGTCAGCACCAGGTCTGGCAGAAGATAATACTGATAAGTAAAAATTGACAGAATGTTCATTTTTGGTCTAAACCTTAAAATTGTACCTAAAATATAAACTATTTTTGTTGAATTCCCAACAAATATGACTACACTCCCAGAAAGGAGTGAAGCTGTCTTTGGAGTACAAAGGTACAAAAACTAATAATGTACATCTTTGTACCTACCATTTTAGTACTTTAAAAGTACAAATAGAAAAGAGATTGTAGCGCAAAATACTCGTCCAAAAATCCAGTAGGCAAATAACATACTGCAAGGTGCGTAGATCCAAAAAATACAATGATACAAAGACGAAAGAGATCCGCACTCGTCCAGATCTAGTCCAAAAGCCTTCTTTCATTTATTGCTCAGAGGTCACAAAAATATGTGCAAAAATTGCAAAAGTGCACAACGTTTTCGGGTATTAACACTTCCTCAGTGCCATGTGCTACAAAACAACACCTGTGCTCATTAAAACATGCATTACCGTAATACACCCAATATCACGAAGATACAAACAAATATTTCAAACAAATATACACAGATATATATATATATATACACATATTTCTGTGAGCATTCTGTAATAAATATGTAACTGTGATAGAAAATGAATCGTACCAAGATATAAGATTTTGTTCATACCGCCCACTTACTCAATAGCACAATGTCTGGCTACAGTGGCACTATAACATGTTTAGCCTTGAATTATCTTTAATATCTCCCCCTCCTCCCCTCTTTTCTCCTCTCCTCTCCTCTCCTGTATAAACAGCACAGCATGGATATCATTGATGGACATTGAAAGGTCTCTCATCTGCATTCTGCACATTTATGACCTTGTCTCGAAGCCTGTCTGTTAGATCCCAATTCTGCAATCCCACTGGCATTTACTAGAGCGCCAATCAATATGGAGGAGGTGCCATCTTCCCAAATTAGAACGAGACTATTGCCTCCACAGATATCAAATGCTTCTGCTTATCATAAAATGTCAGACTTAGTTTTTTTTTCTACCAAATATGTATGCATCCCTGTCGGTCTAATGCAATGTGTATGTGTTTATGGGTGTACAGTAGCACAAGCACAACATATACAGTATGAATAGATTCCCCAGAGCAGCAATGTCTTATACACCATTCATACTGCAGTGCGGAACAGAAGTGATGACACAGATGCTGGCTAACTGCAAACATACAACGTTACTGCACATATAAAAATCTGTCATCATCAGAGGTCATGGGAGTGGTGACAGCATAGCCCTGTAACTAAAAGGTTGGTGGTTTTATTCTAAGGTGCCGACGAGCAGTTGAGCCAGAAAGCAGAGAATGACCATCACTATTGTGCCCTTGAGCAATACACTTAACCCCAAACTGCTCAAAGCGGGATGTCAATCTGGTTAAACAACCAGCTATAAATCACCAGAGGTACACCGATGCTATAGACAGATCTGCTAAAACAGCCCTCCAAATAAACAGAATGGAATTAAATAAAACCGAACATAGAACAGAAACAGTATAATAGAGCGATCGAGAAAAACGAGAAACAGAATTGAATAGAAGAGAACAGAATAGAACAGAAAAATGCAGTAGACAGGATAGTGTAGAATAGAACAGATAAAGATAGACAGATGGAACAGGATACAGTAGACCAGACATACAATAAAACATAATAGAACAGAGTAGAGTAGATCAGAAATAGAATAGAATAAACAGAATAGAACCAAACAGAACAGAATGCGAGAGAAGAAAAGAATAGAACAGAATACAGAACACAGCAGACTACAACAGGTACAGACTACACAAAGAATAGAGAATACAATAATAGAATACATCAGATCAAACATAAAACATATTAGATTAGAATAGAATAGAATGCAGAAGAGCAGATATAGAAAAGACAAATAATGGAACAAAACAGAACAGAATACACTAGAACAGGAATAGAATAGAGCATATATAGAAAAGACAAATAATAGAACAAAATAGAATAGAATAGAATAGTGACCAGCAGTCAATAATAAAAATAATTTAAAAAATCTGATTTCAAAACTTAGCAGAATACTTTAGTTGGTAACAACTACTTTAGTCATACATTAGAAAGAGTACAGTAGAAGGGAGAAGAAAAGAGTATACAAGACTGGAAAGACCAGGAGTCAATGACATGAAAAACTTAATTTTAAAAGCCCTAGAAACGACTTCTTTGGTAACTGGTTCTATTTATCATACTGTAACTCTAGAGCCATAAACAGCATCATCCTGGCATTCAGAGTGAGCCATGGTGCCATATGTTATTCCCCTCTCTACTCGCTGTCCTCATTAACTACATCTCCTGAATGGGATGACAATTCTTTGAAGGGCAAGAACTTGCTGCTTAACACAGGAGCCTATTTACTCCTGGGATTGATGCTTCACTGTTGAGTTGATCCATTTTTCATGAGAGATTAAGTGGGATCTGGAATTATGCCATTCTAAACCAGCTGTCTGCTTGGCTGTTTCCTCTCACCAGATGTTGACAATGGATTCCAATTTCTCTAAATTGATGAAGCTCACAGTGAATGCGTTTTTTTCTCCTTCTGAAAAGCTGCTGTGATGTCAGTTACACTCTGATACTAAAACATAAGTAAAGCATCACATGCCAGCTCGACTGACTTGTTAAATAACAGTTACACGCACCTTCAAACAGATATGATCTGCTCTCATTGTGGAACCCCTGGACCTGGGAAACTCCAGCACTTGGCCTCACAAGATCAAACTCCTGGAAGATATCCACATGTAATGCTGGATCAACCCCCAAACCTGAAACTAAAGACAATAATCATAAGGAATCATTAAAAACAGAATTGAATGAAAGCAATTAAATATAGTCAGTCATTGACTATAAAAACACTTTAATATAAAGATCTGGTTTTGTATATTTACATATGCACATGACCACCATAATAATTAATCTGGTAAAATAGAAGACCGCATAATATATTAATATACATGCAAGTTAATATACACAGAGCATAATAAAATCAGTGCTCAGTTTTACTCTCACAAACTTCAAAACACCACCAGATAAAGCCAAATTAATGGTATATTTACAATAGATCAAAACACCCATATTTATATAACTGATCATTTACAAAAAATAAACTTGGTTTACTGAAATATTTTTTTTTACTTACAGAAAATATAAATTGAATACATATTAAATATTTTATTATATATATCTATATTATATGTATTATATGCATAACTTGTTTTAAATTTGTAGAGTTAACTAACTTACAGTTAACAGGTATTCACAGTTGCATTTTTTATTCTTTTTTTTAATTTAATCTTTACGTTAAATATCCACATTTTAAATAACCTAGAACACATGTATATATAATATTTCCATATTTATAAAAAAAAATTCACATCCCAAAATTTCGGTTGCTCAAACACTCTAAACATAACGAGACTCGTCTAAACCGAGGTGTAACCACCCACTATGCTAAATATCAGCATCCCATAATCATATAAGAACCCATCCCGTTGCCGAAATTCCCCGGCAATAGCATAAGACGTCGGGTAATACAAGCTTACCGCAGAAAAGTCCGAGAGTGCAAAACACAAAATAAAGTTTGATTAATCCCATTGTGAAGGTGGTGAGAGAAACGCCTATTCCATCATGCTGCTGTTCTGCTGGATACTGAGCGAGATGCGGATCAGTGATACATCTCCAATAAACGCATCCTTAAATCTTCATTACACTTAGCCAAAACTTTAGCAAATGAACACGGATTTAAAGCAAGAATGAAAACTCCTTCAGGCGAAAATTCAGCTTCTGGAGATGCAGTGTACTCTTGTGAATGAACGGTCAGTGGAGAGATGCAGGTGCGTCTGTCCTCCCTACGACCAGAGAGAGAGAGAGCTAGAGAGAGAGAGAGAGCGAGAGCGAGAGAGAGAGCGAGAGCGAGAGCGAGAGCGAGAGAGAGAGAGAACAAACCAACCTGCAGCTCAAAAATCCTGCCATCTGCTGGTCATGCACATGACCACATGTTTAGCCTATAAACATTCACATAAAATGTGAAGTTTGCAGATATATGCAGTACGCATACAATACCACAATAATAGCTTTCATTAAAGACATTCAAATGATTACATGCTCAAATAGCTCAAATAAACTGTGATTCATGAATTTTCCTATGAGAAACAGCTTGTTGGATTTAAATGTGTATTTCTGTTTCACATGTTGCGGGTTCACTAATGTATTGCTCTTACAGTTGTTTAAATGTTTACATTTCACTAAAAAGCAATAAAACCCATTTTTATTTCTTATTTTGTCTGAAATGTATGAAATCATCCACCTTTTCTCTCAACGCTTAGCCTAAATGATTTCCTTTGAGTGTACGAGACTTACGATTCATTGGCTGCTAAAGAAGAAGAATAAATAAACAGTAACACTATCTGCGATACAAACCAGTGTGTTTCTGATTACGATTATAAATTACAGTAATATGATAACACATACCAGTTTGCAATATCAAGCAGCAGCATAACTTACTGTTTCTGTTCACCTTGCTGTCTTTGCCTAAAATAACTGACAACCAATGACACCGAAAGTCTCACACATTCAAGATACGCATGTAAGACAGGGAAGAATAAAGTTATAAGATATAAAAGATTCTTAAAATTACTCTGATCATTTTATAGAAATGTATAATAAGTTAGCAGACGTACGTCTGCAAAATGTCAGTGTTACACATTCTAAATCATAAACTCATTAAAGAGATCTAATAAATGCACATTTGACATCTAAAAGGAAATGTCTTATAGACTTATTGCAGATGAGCAAACACCTTCATAAACACGTCTTGCAAGATGTAAATGCAGACATCAAATGCATTTTGATGTTAATAAACTAAAATAACTCATGTAAACCAGTGGAGATGAAACGATTAAATATTCATCCACTAAAGGCATATGGACAATATTTTGTTGCTTGGATATCCAGAATTATGGTGCTCAGATATCCAAGAAATGTTGCCATGGCATCTGCGGTGCATTTGCATATGGAAAAGGGTCAAAGAAGAAGGTCATGTGAGGCAGAATTAATAATTGCTAGACCAATCAAACAGATCATGCAGCCAACATGCATTTTACGATGTGTGTTAAAATGCCTTGCTTTCCCAAAATGCTAGTTGCATCTGTTATATATCCATGTGAATGCGGTTCCAACACATTTCATTAAAAAAGAAAAAAGCAGGGAGTTTGTGTGTGCATGTGTCTATGCTGTGATAGCTCATGCATTATTAATGAATCATTTGGATGGCAAACCTATAAAGCTGATTACACAATCCTACCATCACTTATTATTTATTGGAACACTGTAGCTATATGCATGATATTAATCTAAATGCATATAAACCAGAAACCAGAGGAGAAAACAGAGAGAAGAACGAGAAACTGTTGGATGTCGTCGCACGCACCTTTCAGTTTCCACAATGACAGCTCAAGGCATCAGGCAGCTTAAAAAGCGATGCACAGGGAGGTAGCTGTCCTCCATATCAGTTCAGGCACTACATAACAACAAGTGTTTCAGACAACAGCCTGTCTGCATGACATTTTTTGTGGCCTCCAATAAAAGCAGCAGTTGGGGACTGCAGTATGAGTGCTGTGATCATTCTCTTAACTAGAGAGAAGAATACAAACCACATAGGACTTTGATTCAACTAAGGGAGTGCTTTTTAAATATATTGTGTGTTAATATCCCCAATAGTTAGGGCTTGTAAATGCTTTATATTTTTAATTTGAGCCTTTCAACCTCTTCAGTCCCCTTCGGATGGTGGTGGTGATGTTAGTTGGTCACTCTGTAGCCTATGTATTAATCCTGATACTCAGCTAACAGGGAACGTTCTGGCAAGGTTCTCTGTAAGTTCAGAGCAAACTTCTTCCAGTAACTTATCAGGCCTTTAATAATAAGGTTATAAATACGTTAGCACAAAAATGCTCAGGGAATGTTTTGTCTTTTTAGTTTTGAATCATTTTTTTATGTTAGTACTTGTTTCAGAAGTACAGAAACACATTCAGAAGTAACATTCTTAAGTTTGCAATATAATCAAATGGAATGTTCTCATAACCAAGAAGTATTATTTTTTTTTAAATACTTTAGGACATTTTCAAAACTGGACAGTTCTCTTTCAGAGAACATTTGAGAACACTTATGAGAGTGTCAATAAAATGTTTTTAGAAAATATTTAGTTACGAGTCTGACCCCAATTTTTTTTTCAAACCAGACCATCTTAAACCATCTAAAATAAGCTCAAACCAGGTAAGACCAGCATAGGCCATAATTTTCCTTGTCTTGTATTTATTCAGGAAAATGATCCGATGTTGCATATCTGTGAGTGGCAAAAGTATGGTAATCTCTTGGATTAGCAATTAATTTAACGGTGAAATTAGAGTTGATCTGTGCAGAGGTGTTTTCAGTAAGTGCAATGACTATCTACCTGTTTCATTCAAAGAACAGGGATCTATCAAAGTCTGATCATGTTTGTGGAAGTGAATCATGTCACGAACCTTGGAAAAAGAGTTGATATTGCTCATCAGGTTAGAAAAGTTTACAAAACCATCTCTAAAGAGTTTGGACTCCACTAATCCACAGTTAGACAGATAGTGTAGGAATGGAGGAAATTCAAGACCACTGTTACCTTCCAGAGAAGTGGTCGACCAACAAAGATCACTCCAAAGCAGAACGTGTAATAGTCTGCGAGGTTACAAAAGTTCCCAGGGTAACTTCTAAGCAACCAATGGCCTTTCAATGGAGTTACAATAAGAAAGCCATTGTTCTCCAAAAAGAAAATTGCTTGCTAAAGATCATGTGGACAAGCCAGATGACTATTGGAGAAAGGTTTAATGGATGGATGATACCAAAATAGAATTTATTGGTTTAAATGAGAAGCTATTATGTTCGGAGGAAAGAACACATATATTCTGAGGATGCATTCCATCTTAAGAATCTTATCCCATCTGTGAAACATGGTGGTGGTAGTATCATGGTTTGGCCCTTTTTTGCTGCATCTTGGCCAGGACCTGCCATCATTGATAGATTCTGAATACTGAATTGTTCCAGCAAATTCTAAAAGAAAATGTCAGGACATCTGTTTAGGAACAGAGTCTCAAGAGAACATGGGTCATGCAGCAAGACAACAACCCCAAGCACACAAATCATTCCACCAAAGAATGGTGAACAAAGTTAATGTTTTAGAATGACTGAGTCAAAGTCTAGACCTTAATCCAATTAAAATATTGTGGAAGGACCTAAGCAAGCAGTTCATTGGAGGGAACTCACCAACATCACAGAGTTTAAGGGGTTCTGCACCAAGGAATGGGCTAAAACTCCTACAAGTTATGGTGCAGGACTGATCAGCGTTTTCAAGAAACTTTCCCTTCAGCTACTGCAGCAAAAGGGGTGTCACGCCAGATACTGAAATCAAAGATTCACAAATGTTATGCAGAAATATAGAAAATGCTAAAGGGTTCACTAATTATCTAGCAGCACTATATGTTGTTAAGAGCTTGACAGGTTCACTGTCATGTCTGTTTTTTTTTTATTAATCAGCACAAAGCCACCTAACTTAAGCAACCACTCAAAAACGACATGACTACTCTTCACCCAAACAACCACTCGCTGCTGTCTCCACTTCACTAAAGAATGAGACTCTCTAAACCTCTGCAAGTGCAGCATGAAAACACTTATCTGATGCACAAGTACAATCACAGAGGATGGAGTGTTATCTTGATATCACAGGGTGGAGTATTTCTCATCTTCTAAAGCTTAGTGTTTGTTCCTCAGCAGTCTGTGTCTTTATGATACAAAGAGAAATTGCACTGCGATTATTAATGACTGTTACACTGCATGCTGTTTTATAAGCATTTATAAAGAGTGCAGCATAAGAACATACAAGTGGTTGAACTGTATACTATTTAGGGTTAAGACATTATTATACACTGCAATAAATGATTACATGTTATGAATGTACCCTAGTAAAAAATAGACATTAAAACACATTTTAGACTTAATGTTAAGAAATGTGCATTGTGCACAAGTAGTTCGCCAAATAAAGTGTCATTATAATTTTTGTATCATTAAGTCTCGACCTACCTGTTAGTAAATATGTTAACAGATTTGAACTATACTTAGTATGAAATAAATGTATTTTAAAGATATGACTTTTTTACTAGGGTACTACACATATAATAACGTAATAAGAAAATCAATCATTTTAAATTTAGATCAAAAGATAATATAAAATAATACTGTATAAAAAATAAGGGAGAAATATTAAAATTGTGTGATTTGTTTGTTTAACGCTTGATAAGCAACACGTAAAAAATAAGCAAAGTTGGCTGTGCAATGGAACAAAAGACATACAATGCTGACATCTAGTGGAACAAACACGTACACACAATGTCTAACTGTATATTTATGGGACATTTACATTTAGCAGACACTTTTATTCAAAGCGACTTACAGTGCATTCAGGCTATATATTTTTTTGTCAGGACTAAATGGGAACACACACACACACACACACACACACACACATGTTGGTTTTTATGGTTTACGGGGACTTTCCATAGGCGTAATGGTTTTTATACTGTACAAACTGTATGTGCTATTGCCCTACACCTAAACTTAGCCCTCACAGGAGACGGTGCATTTATATTTTCCCTCAAAAAAACTCACTCTGTATGATTTATAAGCGTTTTAAATTATGGGGACACTGAAAATGTCCTCATAAATCACCTTCTCCTTGTAATACCTATGTTATACCCATGTCATTATGCAAATTTGTGTCCTCATAAACCACATAAACATGCCCACACACACACACACACACACACACACACACACACACACACACACACACACACACACACACACACACACACACACACACACACACACACACATACACACACAGAAGTGCCAGTACAAAAAAATATATACTGCTGGAACAAGAACAAAAACAAACAAAACAAAAACTGTGAACAAAAATGCCTCTATTTACTTATTGGAAAATAATTCAGTTGCAAAGCATAAATATTGCATGATTTTCATTGTTGCTAAAAAAAAGTAAACAAGAACAAAAAAAAAATCACAATTAGGCGCTCAAAGCCCAATATGATTCACATGCACATAACTTCAGTAATGACTGCTCATCTGAAAACCACTGCACAAAATCCACAACTCTGACTGTAATGAATGCCCAGCTGTTACGAACACTCTCTCTAATATTTTTGCTGTCCATCTTTGTTTACATCAGTTCACTGTACGCCATCATGATGAGCCATGTGAGCGGTCAAAGGTGAGTCTCATTGCTGCCACAACATTAGCGTGATTCAGTGATTCAGCAGCATGCTGCACACTACATGAACATGCAGCCAAACGTGAAGACCTCTGCCACCCTGTGTCATGTCATATTAACTAACTGCTTTGCTATAATACATAGATCTTTTCCAAACACTTCGGAGACGTCCCCTGCGGACAGGTTCTACGTAAGATCACATATGCAGCCTGCCAGATCAGCTGTATGCATATATATGCATATTTTGGGCCCACCAGCAGTGTCTTCACTGCAGACCCTGTAAAAAGCAGCAATGTTGCCAAATAAATCTGAACTGTGTACAGAATGCTACGCTGGACTGTCCACCCACAACCTTTCTGGGTGATGGAAATGTCAGACAAAGGCCACGCTAGTCTGCTGAGCAATACAGACCATTTCTGATAGTATTTGGACATTTGGATAGTATCTGTCTGTTAAATACAAATGTCATATTTTACAAATGTCATATTTAAGTGACCAGCATTTATTTAAAAGAGTTATAGCCTTTTAAACAAAAGATTTCACCAAGTAAATATTTAAGAAAAATATTTTAACTAGGGATTTACAGATTCAAATTCTAAAAATGTAAATTCCGAAACTGTCCATTACATCCATTATTTTCATGTTACAGTATTGCTGATGACATTATAATGTTTGTTACCATGATGTTTTTTTTATAAGAAAAAAAGTAAATGAACAAAAAATAACTCAGGGAATTCTAGGAATGTCCATTTACAGTTTTCACTGAAAAAATAATAAGGATTTAATATTTACATTTATGCATTTAGCAGACGCTTTTATCCAAAGCGATTTACAGTGCAATCGGGCTATACATTTTTTGCCAGTATGTGTAATGTTTGTCAGTAATATTTTACTTCCAAATACTTTCATCTGAATAAAATGGAAACTAAAAGAGTTTCAAATCACATGAGCCAATATTTTGTTCACAATAGAACATAGAAAACATAAATGTTTAAACTGAGAAATTTAAATATTATATGCACAGCACTTCTCCTTTGCCAAGAAAATCAATCCACCTCACAAGTGTGGCATATCAAGATGCTGATTAGACAGCATGATTATTGCACAGGTGTGCCTTAGGCTGGCCACAATAAAAGGCCACTCTAAAATGTGCAGTTTTATCACACAGCACAATGCCACAGATGTCGCAAGTTTTGAGGGAGCATGCAATTGGCATGCTGACTGCAGGAATGTCCACCAGAGCTGTTGCCCGTGAATTGAATGTTCATTTCTCTATCATAAGCCATCTCCAAAGGTATTTCAGAGAATTTGGCAGTACATCCAACCGGCCTCACAACCACAGACCACGTGTAACCACACCAGCCCAGGACCTCCACATCCAGCATCTTCACCTCCAAGATCGTCTGAAACCAGATACTGTGACGAGATCCTGAGGCCCATTGTTGTGCCATTCATCCACGACCATCACCTCATGTTGCAGCATGATAATGCACGGCCCCAAGGATCTGTACACTGGAAGCTAAAACATCCCAGTTCTTGCATGGCCAGCATACTCACCGGAAAAATTTGCAAAGCCTTTGCAATTTGATGTTGAGGAACGTTGTTTTTAAGTATTCCACAATCTTTTTACGCAATCTTTCACAGATTGGAGATACTCTGCCCATCTTTACTTCTGAGAGACTCAGCCTCTCTAATACATCCCTTTAACAGCTAAACATGTTACATACCTGATGTCAATTAACTTAATTAGTTGCTAGATGTTCTCCCAGCTGAATTTTTCAAAATGTCTTGCATTTTCAGCCCTTTGTTGCCCCCTTTCCACATTTTTTGAGACCTGTAGCAGGCATCAAATTTGAAATGAGCTCATTTAGTGGATAAAACATTTAAAATTTCTCTGTTTAAACACTTATGTTCTCTGTGAATAAAATATTGGCTCATGTGATTTGAAAGTCTTTTAGTTTTAATTTTATTCAAATTTAAAAATGCCCCAACACTTCCAGAATTGTGTAGAAACAATTTTCACTCAGAAATTAATAGTATATTTAACATGTAAAGATAATTAATAACATGTTTTTAGAGTGCATCACAATTAGGTACATTTAATTATTTTTCATATTTTATAAACACACTGTAGTCCCAACCCTACATTTGCTCCGCCCATTCATTTTCATTTAAATGTTTTAATAGAACACAATTACATCATGGTGTCATACCCACTTTATTGTAATATTAAACCTGACTCGTCATTTTTGGATAGAAATATAATTTTTTGAACTTACAACAACTGGCTATGAAAGATGGCAAAGGAGGCATATAGGCGAGGAGGTTGATCTATTATGAGCTGGACATGAGCCTGGCCTTCAGTACATGTGCAGTTTTCACGAGGTCAGGAAACAATATTTTATAATTAGCTGGATAATTCTAAGAAATCGTTCCAAGTAGTTTTTGGAATGTTCTCATGTTTACAAGGCTTCAAGATGCACTGATGCTATTTATGTGCATATATGGACTATACTGAGAGTCAACAGTATACTTCAAAGTGCATTTGTCCATTTTTATGTGTGTTAATTGGTAGAAATATTACTCTGGCATTTAGCCACTCAATGTATGATTCATAATGACTTTTTTAAAGTACTTTCTTTACGATTTAATTGTGATTGAAGTTCCCATTTAGACTTCTGCTGAGCATGAAAGTTTGTCGTATTAAATGCTTCAAAATTATCATTAGGTCATAGCATATGATGGCACTGACTTGGCACATATTTACATTCACTTCAAATGGACATCAAGCAATGACGTTCAGGTTTGCAAGAGAAGGGTCCACATGTACTGTCTTAAAGAAGTTTACTAAAAATAAATTGGATATGGACACGCAGTTGCTGTCCATGGTGCTGGATCCTCTTAGCCTTCTGCATCCCATTAGAACAGAAATAACTGAAAAATATTCCTTAATCGACCCATTTATTATATTGTTACGGTGATAGGACTAATGACCTTTGGGAATATAAAAAAGGTTTGTGTTCACTTTGTCATTATATCAAAACTGAATCCCTCTATTTTGTAGCATTTGATTTCCCTGTTGAAGTGTTGTTCTTAATAAAATAGAATAATAAATACTCCTCTAAATGGGACTTGTCTGGTTAATTTTCCAAGCCCTTTCTTTGCTTTCCTGTTTATGTTAAATAACATCCAATCAACCCCCAAACCATTTGTCCTATGTAGGGTCATGGGATAAAACAAATTATAATAAAATTAAATACTGCTAAACTGAACACACAAGCAATAATTAAAGGGAATTTATGTTTCTAAGTTAAACAATTTCTTAAATAACTCATATATTACCTTTTAACTTCTGTTCTTGTGATTTAAAACATTTTTGTTACAACTTTTAGTGCTTTTACATAATCAAATGCTAAAACATTTGATTATCTGACATCTGGAATAAAACATTCCAGGATTAATCATTAAGTAATGATGAAAAGGGACCGAGAGAGATGGACGATATGTGGAATGCTGTCTTGCATTAAACAAATGTTGCATAAACTGAATAGACCGCGTGGAGCCCCGCTGGGTGTTTGGGTCTGATTTTACAGCCACGTTATGTTGCGTGTGAACAGAGACTGACTCATTACTTCTACTTAACCTCACGTGGAGACACAATATCTGAAATATGCACTGCTTTGACCCCTATAACTTATACCAAACCCAACAACTGACAGCTTAAAAAAGACTGGGTAGGACTTTTCAGCATAAAAAAAACTGATCTTATATGAATTTTTTTCTCCCACAAGCAAAAATAATGTTTTGTGGATCAATTAAATAAACTCATTAATGATGGCAGAACTCATTTATTTCATAATGTTATTGATCAGCATTGAAAAACACTGTATAGGTTTTTTTTTAAGAAGCTAATATTTTTTTTCAGCAAGAATGCATTAAATAGGTCTAAACTCTAAAGTAATAGTAAAGACATTTACAATGTTACAAAAGGTTTCTAGTTCAACATACTGTAAATGCTGTTCTTTTGATCTTAAATCTACCCCTTCCTGCAAAAATATGAATCAACACAAACATTATCAACACTGATAATAATAATACGTTTAAATCAGCATATTAACATTTCTGAAGGATCATTGAAGATTGTAGTAATGACGGCTGAAAATAGTAGTAAAACGGCTTTGCCATCACAGCATTAATTTACATTTTAAAATATATTAATATAGAATATTTCACAATATTGCTGTTTTTTTACATTAATGTAGAATACTTAATTTTTTTCCCCTGTATTTTGGATCAAATTAATGAGACTTCTTTTAAAAACAGCACCCCAAACTTTTGAATGGAAGAGCAAATACTTTAGCAACAAAATAAAACATTTTTTAGTTGTAGATGGAGTTTTATCCAGTCACCTGATCTTTATCGCTTCTGTCAGCATGTTTCACACATATCATCATATAAAGTGGCATTCTGTCCGCATACTATTTTCATCCCTGAACATTTGAGAGAACAACTCACTGTTTTATGCCAGTTTGTAAGATTTGGTATCTAATAATAGTCCCCCTGTCAGTGTTTGACCCATATCCAGCTGTCTGACGTCAAAGTTCCATCCAGTTTAACATCGACTTGTCATAGCCACACATATCATGCCTTGAGGGTCGTGTGGTGTATGATGGTCGTCACAGTGGAACTGAACATCCAACCACACTAACATAAATGTCTGAGGTCAAATGTCTCTTATCGAGCGCATGCAGCAAGACATGCTGAATTCAAACACAAAGGGATAAAGGAAAAACAAGATCATATTTGCCCCATCAAACATCACATTTCAACGGTTGTTGGCTTTTGTGAGATCAGTGTGATCACTTCAAGTGTACTGGGCCTTAAAAAACAGAAACGGTGTTCACTGTGACTCAAAAACACTCACTCTCTTATTTCATACCTCCTGAACATTCTCTGTTTTGTTGTCAGCAGATACATAGTTAATATATATATAGTTCCCATTCAGTCAGTCACGTTCGACGTACGTCGGACTGACCGACGAATAGGAATCTCGCTAGAGAGGCCAATCTACTTTGACTGTAACTAAACGAGCCAATGCACATTGGCATGCAATCATATGCAGCAGCTGCTCACCTCGCAGCGCGGGTATATAATGAGCAGCAGGTGCGTTGCATCTTCAGCTTTTCGCTTCGGACCCGAACAAATTGTTCTACTAGAAGTGTTCAAAAATAGTCTCTGCAGGACGATCTCTTTGTGAAGAAGTGCGGGCGTACAGCACAGCAGCGGGGTTGAATCTCTCTGTTCCTTTTTTCTCAGAAAAGCTGTTTTTACAGCTGGTAAGAGTGCGACGAGAGAGAGAGAGCACACTACAGGCTGCACAAATCCCTGTTTGTGTTGCTGCGGCCGTTCCCCTGCGTGCTTCAGCACTGATTAAAAGAGCAAGTCCCTAAAAGAGCTTACACAAGTAGAGCTTGCGTCTTTTTAAAGATGAAATTCTACTTGTGTGTTTCTGGATGCGGTCGTAACCTGGCGCCGAGAGATGGTCACGACCGCTGCATCGCGTGTCTGGGCTTAGCGCACGCTGAGGCAGCGTTTGTGGATGAGTCATGTACCCATTGTGGGAAGATGACCATCTCGGAGTTGCGATCGAGACTCCAGCTCCTGCAAAGGGGCGGAGTCCCAGTGCCGCTGCCTCGTTCCAACCCCCCTCAGAGGGTTGCTGCGAGCGGTGACACTGGTGATCTGAGGATCACAGTGAGTGCGTTTCCTTCGGGGAACCAACCCCCTAGGAACCCTCACTCCTCCTGCACTCCGCAGCCAGCAGAGCTGCCGGAGGAGCGCGGTGGGCCATCTCAAAGGTGTGCACCATCCGTGTCCTTCGGCGCTCCTCTCGATGACCGGATGTCGATAGCTGCATCGGAGGGTGAGTCAGATTTTTCCAGAGATGACGCGTCGGCGCAGTTACCTCCTTCGGGTACGGTGGCTTTGCCCGATACAGATCCGGAAATGATGGCTATGCTTTCCCGGGCCGCCAACAGGGTCAGGCTCGTGTGGAATCCTCCACCGTGTCCTGAACCCTCAAGGCTGGACGATTGGTTTCTCGGGGTGGCACGAGCTGGTTCTCAGCCACCCACCCCGGTTCCTTTCTTCCCGGAGGTGCATGAAGAGCTCAATGGTACGTGGAAGGCACCTTTTACTGCCCGAAACTGCGCCAGTGGGCCCTCCTCCCTCACCACCCTTGATGGCGGTGCGGCTAAGGGTTACACGCGCATCCCCCTGTGGAGCCGTGGCTATGCAGCTGTGCCCTAACTCCACCTGGCGCGGGGAGCCGTCTCTCCCTTCCCGGGCCTGTAAGCACTCGTTGGACCTTACCGGCAGGGCTTACCAGGCCTGTGGGGAAGCCGCTTCCACCTTACACGCTATGGCGTTGTTGCAGGTCCATCAGGCCAAGGCACTGAGAGACCTGCACGAGGGTGGTCATGACCCACAAGTTCATCACGAACTTCGTGCTGCGACGGACCTCATGCTTCGGGCGACGAAGGTTACGGCGCGGGCTGTGGGCCGTGCGATGTCCACTCTGGTGGTCCAGGAACGCCATCTCTGGCTGTGTCTGGCCGACATGAGGGATACTGACAAAGTCAGGTTCCTTAATTCCCCCGTGTCCCAGACCGGCCTCTTTGGCGACGCGGTCTAGAACTTCGCCCAGCAGTTCTCGGCTGTACAGAAGCAGTCTGAGGCGATTAGCCACATCCTGCCCCGGCGGTCTGCTGTTGCATCCACTCTGCCGCCAGCAGCACCTCAGCCTGCTCGTCGCCGAGGGCGACCCCCTGCGACTGCCCCTGCTCCCGCGCCGCAGCAACAGCCTCCACCCAAGCGGCACCGTGGAGCCAGTCGTAAGCGGGGTCCCCAGCCCGTCCAGGCCCCCGCCAAGAGGGGCGGCAAAGTCAAGAGCAAGAGGCCCAAGGACGGGCGACCCGGAGATGATTGGGACTGCTCTTCAGGAGATGGTGACTGCACCGCTCCTTCCCCCGGAGGAGGGCCGGGTGGTAAATCCTTTGTTTTTTCCTTCTGTTCCGCCGCTGGCCCAGCAGCCAGCGGTACCCAAATTTTCAATAAAAGAGCAGTTTATGTCGTCTCCGGGTCCGGTGAGGGCTCGGAGAGTAGTGGGAGGAGCAAAACCTCTCCACTCTCATCCACCTCTTCTGTTGCCAGCGGACAGCAGCACGCAGTTCGAGATGGGCACCCAAGCCTCTCCTGCACCCCCTGTCCGGCCGTGGAACCAGGTAAGTGTTGCACAGCACACTCAGACCCTGCTACGGGCCGCCTCCCAAAGAGAGCCCCCCGAGCTGCGTCCCTGCGTTCCACCTCGCTGCCCCACTGCGGGTACGCCGGTGGTCCCCTTGGTCCCACTTGTGCGGTCTCTGCGAGCCTGGTTAGTGCTCCCCAGTCCGTCTCGCTGGCTCATTCGAACCATCAGGCTCGGCTATGCGATTCAGTTCGCCCGGCGTCCCCCCAAGTTCAGGGGTGTCCACTTCACTTCAGTGAAAGCTGTCGATACCCATGTCTTGCGTGCGGAGATCGCAGTCCTACTGGCGAAGGACGCGATAGAGCTGTTCCCTCCTGCCGATATGAGGTCAGGGTTTTACAGCCCTTACTTCATTGTACCCAAGAAAAGCGGTGGGTTACGACCGATCTTGGACCTGCGAGTTTTGAATCGGAGCCTTCACAAGCTACCGTTCAAGATGCTCACGCAAAAAAGCATTTTCGAGTGCATCCGTCCCCGAGATTGGTTTGCAGCGATCGACCTGAAGGACGCGTACATTCATGTCTCGATTCTTCCTCAATACAGGCCGTTTCTGCGCTTTGCGTTCGAGGGTCAAGCATATCAGTACAAGGTCCTACCCTTCGGGCTGGCCCTGTCTCCCCACGTCTTCACGAAAGTCGTGGAGGGAGCCCTTGTTCCCATGAGAGAACAGGGCGTCCGCATCCTCAACTATCTCGACGACTGGCTCATTCTCGCTCAGTCTTGGGAACAGTTATGCGAACACAGGGATTTGGTGCTCAGTCACCTCAGCCAGTTGGGCCTTCAGGTCAACTGGGAAAAGAGCAAACTCGCCCCAGTGCAGAGGATCTCTTTTCTCGGTATGGAGTTGGATTCGGTCGAACAGTCAGCACGCCTCACAGAGGAACGTGCTCAGTTGGTGTTGAACTGCCTGAATACATTCAGGGGCAGGACAGCGGTCCCACTGAAACTTTTTCAGAGGCTCCTGGGGCATATGGCGGCCGCAGCGGCAGTAACCCCGCTCGGCTTGCTTCATATGAGACCGCTTCAGCACTGGCTTCATGGCCGAGTCCCCAGATGGGCGTGACAACGCGGCACGTACCGAGTGGCAATCACTCGGGAATGCCGCCAAACCTTCAGCCCGTGGTCAGACCCCTTGTTTCTTCGGGCAGGAGTAGCCCTAGAGCAGGTGTCCCGGCATGCTGTAGTCTTCACGGATGCCTCTGCCACCGGCTGGGGGGCCACGTACAATGGGCAGGCAGTGTCAGGGGTGTGGACGGGCCCCCAACGGCATTGGCACATCAACTGCCTCGAGTTGCTAGCAGTATACCTTTCCCTGGGCCGCCTGAAGGGGCCGTAACGGGGCAAGCATGTGCTGGTCCGTACGGACAATACTGCGACCGTTGCGTACATCAACCGCCAAGGAGGTTTGCGCTCCCGTCGCATGTCGTAACTCGCCCGCCATCTCCTCCTTTGGAGTCAGAAGCATCTGAGGTCGCTTCGCGCCATTCATGTCCCTGGTGTGCTCAACCGTGTGGCCGACGAGCTCTCACGAGCTGCGCTGCCAGGAGAGTGCCGACTCCACCCCCAGGTGGTCCAGCTGATTTGGGGGGAGTTCGGCGAAGCTCAGGTAGACCTGTTTGCCTCGCTAGGAACCTCCCACTGCCAGTTGTTCTACTCCCTGTCCGTGGGAACACTCGGTACAGATGCACTGGCGCACAGCTGGCCCCGGGGCATTCGCAAGTATGCGTTTCCCCCAGTGAGCCTTCTTGCACAGACCTTGTGCAAAGTCAGGGAGGACGAGGAGCAGGTCTTGCTAGTTGCGCCCTATTGGCCCAACCGGACCTGGTTTCCGGAACTCATGCTCCTCGCGACAGCCCCTCCCTTGCTAGTTCATCTGAGAAAGGACCTTCTTTCTCAGAGACGGGGCACCCTTTGGCACCCACATCCAGACCTCTGGAAACCCCATGTCTGGTCCCTGGACGGGACGCGGAGGTACTAGGTGACTTACCCCCTGAGGTACTTAACACCATTGCTTCGCACGTGCACCGCTCTGACGTGCTTACGCTTTGAAGTGGAACCTATTTGTCAAGTGGTGTTCTTCTCGCCGAGAAGACCCCCGAAGATGTTCGATCGGTGTCGTGCTTTCCTTTTTGCAGCAGGGGTTGGAGCGTAGGCTGTCTCCCTCCACCGTCAAGGTTCATGCTGCCGCTATATCCGCATACCACGACCACATCGATGGTAAGTCGATTGGTAAGCACGACCTGGTCGTCAGGTTCCTTAGGGGGGCAAGACGGTTAAATCCTCCTCGACCCCCCTCCATACCCTCTTGGGACCTTGCTCTGGTGCTTCGAGCACTCCAGATTGCTCCCTTTGAGCCTTTGCAGTCAGCAGACTTATGGATTCTGTCTATGAAGACCTTGTTGCTGGTTGCATTGGCCAGAGGGTAGGGGACCTGCAGGCGTTTTCGGTTGACGAATCGTGCCTAGAGTTCGGGCCGGGTGACGGCCACGTGGTACTGAGTCCCCGGCCTGGCTATGTGCCCAAGGTTCCTACCACTCCCTTCAGGGACGAGGTAGTGAGCCTGCAAGCGCTGCCCCTGGAGGAGGCAGACCCAGCCCTGGCTTTGCTCTGTCCAGTTCGCGCCTTGCGACTATACACAGACAGAACTCAAAGCCTCAGGACCTCAGACCAGCTCTTTGTCTGTTACGGAGGCCAGCAGAAGGGAAAGGCTGTCTCCAAGCAGAGGATGGCCCACTGGATAGTGGATGCCATTGCCTTGGCTTACCAAGCTCAAGGCGTGCCCTGCCCGCTCAGGTTGTGTGCCCACTCTACGAGAGGCGTGGCATCCTCCTGGGCGTTGGCTCGTGGCGCCTCGCTGACAGATATTTGTAGAGCTGCGGGCTGGGCGACACCTAACACGTTCGCTAGATTCTATAGCCTTCGTGTCGAGTCGGTCTCCTCCCGTGTTCTCACCTCAGGTCAGGGGCATGGAGAGGTACCGGCTTAGTGTCGGCTTGCTGCGTTACATACGCTTATTGCTCCAGAGAGTCCCTATAGGCAGACCCTGTTGAGTCCTCCAATCACCCTTCGGCAGCCAGACGTGGCGGAGCGCCCGGCGCCAGGCCTTTACTCCGTTGTATCCTTGAGAACCGGATTTAGGCTGGGTCCCATATGTGTGACCCTACGGGGATCCCATATGTGTTATTCCACGGGTTGCTCCTAAACAAACCCGTGTCTTTCCCTCTGGGAGAACCCACCTCTCGTCAGGTTGGAGTCACCCCAGTGCTTCCATATGTAGTACAGCCCTACAGGGCTAGTCCACATAACTCCTGCGGGGAAGGATGTGGCTTCCGCAGCGTTCCTTTCCAGTGAAAGGCTACGCTTTCCCAGTGTTATCCAATAGTCTCACTGATTGGGTTGGGGAACAGCAGTGATCGGCACTCTCTGTGTTGGCCCTGTCCCACCGTCTTTAAGCAAGGGGGTCAGGAGGCTTGCTACAGAGCGCTGGAAGGGGACAGCTCCTGTGGCGCTTTGGTAGGGATTCCTATTCGTCGGTCAGTCCGACGTACGTCGAACGTGACCGACTGAATGGGAACGTCTCGGTTACATAGGTAACCCTCGTTCCCTGAAGGAGGGAACGGAGACGTACGTCCCGTCGCCACAGTCGCTGGACCCCGCTGTTGCTGTCGTCTTACTTGTTCGGCTCCTCAGCGAAAACCTGAAGATGCAACGCACCTGCTGCTCATTATATACCGGGCCTGCGGCGAGCAGCTGCTGCATATGATTGCATGCCAATGTGCATTGGCTCGTTTAGTTACACTTGAAGTAGATTGGCCTCTCTAGCGAGATTCCTATTCGTCGGTCAGTCCGACGTACGTCTCCATTCCCTCCTTCAGGGAACGAGGGTTACCTATGTAACCGAGACGTTATCTTATCCTCTTCTCCAAAAAATGTAATAGAATGCTCATCAATATAATATAACAGCATGTAGATGTATAAATTATAAAAAATTTCCCCTAACCACTTAATTTAAAGGTAAAACACAAACTATGCAATAATTTATAATAATGTCATCTAATGAATAAATATAATATAATATAATTTGTATACATATAAAACAAATAAGTTTAATTTAATGTTACAATGCAAGAAAAATGCATCTATTTTATTTATTATATATTTATTATTTTTTTCTCCCAATCACTTTTTGTTTTTTTAATTAATGTAATTAATATTTTGTATTTTACAGTTTTAATTGCAAAATAAAAATATGTAAAATATAATATAATATAATAATTATAATGAATAATACAATAAATATAATGTAATAATTGTATGTATATGAATATACATATCTCATTTTTTTTTATAACTAATACATTTCAAGTTACAATGCATGAAAAATTAATTTATTTTATAATTTATTTTTTTATTTTTCATGCATAACATTTTCCAGCCATATGAAGTACACAAATGCTATACTGAACACTGACAGGGCAGAATTAATTGAAAACTCTAAAAGCAACTCAGTCCATTTCCGTAAACCACTTATTCTTTACAATGACTATTTAAAGTGCACGACTTACTGGCATTTCGAGCCATGTTGGGTCAGAAGTCGAGAGCACCAATCACCCAGGTTACTCTAGTGGGGCAGATGACAGGACAGAGAGAGGGTTAGAGAGGTAACGCAAAATCGAAGCGGGCAGCCTACAGGGACTTGGGTGGGGGGAAGAGGCATTAGTCACCACCTGATTGAAGGAATGGACTACGACAATCACGCCATCATCACGCACGCACACTTTTCATGCCCGCCCCCTCCGTTCTTCCCTTCTCTTTAATGGGCAGATTCATCCCTCAGCACCTAAACTCTGGGCACTTTAAATAGCAGTCCGACCCCTTGCTTTTCCACATCCTCTCCTCTCCTCTCAGAATGTCCAGGAGCCTGAAGCAAGGTATTTCTATGAACTGACAGAGGCTCTGATTCTAGGAGACCGGCTAGCTTTTGAAGTCCATGTGGCTGTCTAGAGTTAGAAATCAAATCTCTTTATCCATCTGTGGATGTACTCTCCTGTTTTTCTCTGAGATTTTCTCTAACCCTCTGCTCCTCTATTTTATCTCTCTGTCTTTAGGTTTGTCTCTGCCGGCGTTGGCTGTGCTGCTTGGGGCACTTCTGTGCCTGGATCCTCACGGCCGGGTCGGCTCCGCACCCATCTGTGCACACGGGCCATCAGGATGCCACATCCCGTCCTTGGCAGATCTCTTCGACAGGGTCATTCAGCACTCTGCCAGAATGCACAGCCTCTCCAACGATCTGCACTCAGAGTTTGTGAGTCACGTCTATCTCTTCTTCTAATTGTGCTTGTGCAACTGTCTTTGTAAAGTGAGGTTGTAAAATGTTCTGCATGCGCTACAGTATTTGTAATGAATGCATTAAAGAATGTATTTTTTTTAGCTAGATTAATCATATACATCAAAATCCATAGTATATGAATAGTAAATATGTAAACTACACTTTTTTTCTCAATAATACAGACAAAATCATATATTTTTGCTAATATAATGTGTGAATTTTTAGACATTTATTTAGATACTTATTATATAAAAAATTCATAGAAGCAAAATTCATTATTTTTAATGAATATTAATTCATTACTTTTATATGTTTAAAAATGCATAATAAAAGTGCAGAAAAGCATAACAGTATGAAATGAAATAATAATATAAATTTTTAGAAATTGTATAGTGTATAATTAAAAGCATAACAACAAAAAATTACTATTTTTGTTAATGTCTAATATGAAAAAGTATATGAATATCTTTTCAGATATTTAAAATAAAATGCATACATTTGAAATGATCTACTTTGCTTATATAAATTCATGCATTTAAACATTTTAGATATTTTAAAAGTGCATCAGATTATTTTTATATATTTTATTGTCATAAATCAACTGCATTACAGCAAACTGCATTACAGCATAACTAAAAGTTACATTATTTAAATATAAAATATACATGATTAATATATGATTTCAAAGTTTTCAAATTCTGATTTTATTCTAACATTTAAATATAACTATTTATATAACATTGCAAAGGTAATAAGCTAAATCACTTTCTGCAACCTGAATGTGGCTTCAGTTTCAGGTTTTCTCCTCTCATCTTCTCTTTTTCTTTTTGTCTGAAGGAACAGTATTTCCTGCCCAGCAAAAACCATATTGGAAAGATCTACCGCAAGTGTCACACCTCCAACATTTTGACTCCAAACGGCAAAGAGAATGCACAGAAACTAGCTGTGAGTATAAAATCCTATAATCATCCAACAACCCCTTCCTAAAAAACATCCACAACTTCAGCTCTATTTATCACACCGAGCATCTGTGATTCTGCTGCCATTGCTTGTCATTAATGGACTGTATTCTCCAGTCCCACTGCTGTCTTATCACCTCTGTGCCCTTGAGCAAAGCACTTAACTGCAGCCCATCCCAAGAGAACTGTCCCATCAATTAATGCACTTAAAGTCACATCTGCTAAATTAAGTAACCCAGCAACCATCTCCTCAAACCTCATTAGTATATTATATATAGTTTCAGACAAATCAACACTACTGTTCCTGCATACCTGTGGCTTTTAACTCTTTAATCTCTTGTGTGTCAGCGTGAAGAGTTAATGGAGGTGATTCTTAAACTGCTGATGGCCTGGAGGGACCCCCTGTTCCAGCTGCACCAGAGCATGGCTCACCAGCAGGACTTCAACAGCTTCAGCAGTAACAAAGCCCTGGAGATGGGGGACATGGCCCATGATCTGAGGAAAGGGGTGGAGAAAGTAGCTGAGAAGGTGAGTCACATCAGATCAGGTGTTTAGTAACTGGTAACTCATTCTATCTGTTTTTTGTTTTCATGCAGCAACAGTTAAAATGATAAATGAAAGTAATCATTTTGATATTAGAATAATATATATATATATATATATATATATTAGTATTATAAATCATTTATCATCCTTTATAATCAAAACCATTTGAAATCAATTTAACTTATTTTAGCATCTCTGTTAAATATTAGGTTTAAAGTACAGTATTATATCTCAATTTTGTCATGCAAATATGCATTTTCCACATATTTTTATATATCATAAGTATTATCAAATTGCAAAAATAATGGTATATGACTTGCAAATTATGACTATTACCAGAATCTAAGGGGAGAGACAAATGCATTCTCTAAATATTTAATTATAGTAAAAGTTACATTAACATTTTAATATGTATGTATGTATGTATGTATGTATGTGTGTGTGTATATATATATATATATATATATATATATATATATATATATATATATATGTATACACATACCTACATATTAAAATTATAAATATTGTACTATATATATATATTTTTTTTATGTCATTTTAATCACTAAAAACTTCCACTAGACCTGCTGTGGACAGTAGTTTGTGAACGTTCTGTAGCCTATTTGTGTAAAATGGCTGAAACATTGTGATTCATTCATTGTTTCTCTCTTGTGCTCTGTCAGATGCGAGTACTGGGAATGCTCGGCAACTCTGTGACAGGTCTGTCAGCAGCAGAAGCCATGCTTCCTCTCTCTGTCAGCGGAGAGGCCATGAGCGACTACGAGCTCCTGTACTGCTTTCGCCGTGATTCCAACAAAGTCCAGAACTATCTAAAGATCCTTAAGTGCAGAATCGTACCTGAACATGACTGTTAGAAAAGAAAGAAAAAAACATTGGCCTTTCACCTGCACTACTGGACAGCACAAAGGACATATGCTGGTCCACACTTATCAAGCATGTTTGACTCTGCACCATCAATTAAGACTTCACCAGATCCCAGTAAATAAACCTGACTTTTTGCATCGTTTTGCTTCATACTCTAGCACTCCAAACCAATTCATTGCTGTAATTATCAAATCCGTGCATATAGTATGAAAGGGGGAAACTCTTTTGCCTTTAAATACCTTAAAATTCAATTCATCCTTTAAAATATTTTTCTATGTACTAAGTGCTTACTATTTATAATTCCACAAGTTAAACTCCTCTGAATCATATTATCGTTTTATGTTTTCAAATTCTATCAGTAGGAAAGCTAATTTTCTCTGAATGAACTGAGCTGACAACACAGAATGACAATAAAACTAGACTCTTCAGCACAGATGCAATGTTTGCTGTATTTATTACATTTGGATGACATTTTTCAAAATGGTATTGCAACTACAATTCCCACCACACAACACTGGAGCTTCAAAAAATATGATTAATAGATGACTATGAGACAAAATTACAGAATGTCACATTTTATTATTAGCCGTTTCAACACATGCATGTTTTACCAAATAAAAAGAACAGCACTTTTAGAGTTCATCCCACTCGTTGATGTGAGCATAATTATTGGGGCAGTTGAACATAAGGCAGATATAAAAGATTAAAAGCTATTATTTAGTTGCAGATCCCTTGCACACAATCACAGCAGTGAGTCTGTGACCCATAGACATCACCAGACTCTTATTCCTTTGAAATACTTTCCCCAGCCTTTAATGCAGCCAATTCCAACTGTTGCTTGTTTTGGGGAGATTCTGCCTTTACTTTCCTCTTCAGCTGGTGAAATCCATGTTCAATCGGATTTAAATCTGGAGATTGACTTGGCCAATCCTTTCCATTTCTTTGCCCTTATAAATTCCTTGACTGAACTGCAGGGTGTTTTGGGTCATTGTCCTGATGCAATATGCAGTATATCCCAATGATCCTGGTGGCATTTTCTTAAATATTGGTAGGCAAGATGGTTCTGTACCCTTCCAAATTCATTCTGCTACTGTCGTCATAAATTAAGTCATCAGTAAAGATGAGAGAGCTTGTTCTAGAGACAGCATGCATGCCCATGCCATGACACCACCTCCACAATGCTTTACAGGTGAGGCTGTATGCTTAGGATAATTTGCAGTTCCCTTTTTTTCCACACTTTTGCTTTCCCATCACTTAGACAAAGGTTCATCTTTGTCTCATCGGTTCCAAAACTCTTCTGGCTCACCTTTGTGCTTTTTTGCAAACTCTAATCTTGCCTTTCTATTTTTGGTGCTTGTCAGATGTTTGCATCTCATTGTGTAGCATCTGTAATTCTGTGTCAAAGTCTCCCGAGGACAGTAGATGGTCAGAGCATCACCCCAGCTTTCTGGAAGTTGTTGGGGATTTTACAGATGCATCTTTTAGGGTTTATTTTCACAGCTTTTATGATTTGTCTGTCATCAACAACTGTTGTTTTCTCAGCCGATCAGGTAGTTGTTGGTGGTTTCCAAACTCTTGATTTGTCCATGCCCTTTGTTTTTGCTATAGCTCTAATTGACATCCTCTTTTCTTTTAGCATCCAAATTGCTTACTTTTCTCTCAAAGTCAGCTCCTTCATCTTCATCCTGGTTTGTGTGTGTCATCGAATGCAAGATTTAGAATGCAGAAGTAATGGATATAACTGATACAACATATTCCCTGTTTTTAATACCTGAAGAATTAATGCAACAGGACACAGCTGATCACTTAGAAAGACCCATGAGGCAACTGTTTCAATACTAATGCTCGCGTCAGATCGGGGGATGAAACTCTAAAAGTGCTGAACTTCTTAGCTGGTAAAACATCTATGCATTGAATCACCCAATAATAAAATGTAACATTCTGTAATTTTGTCTCATATTTATCTTTTAATCATATTTGTAAATGTATTGACTCCACAGCCAACAGAGCAATTTTGTCTTTACTGTCCAGTACTTTTGGAGGGTATATACATAATATATATATACTGTATATAAACATACAAATATATTCTGATTTCATTATACATTTATGTGATTTCATTATCACGGTTTTTCCATTAAAAACAAAACCAAAAAACAATAACGTGCTGAGCAAACATTTTACTCATGACTAATTTGGGCTGGGCAAAACTACGTGTGGTTTGGGATAAATAATTATTTTCTTAAATGAAATTTGAATGTGAGTTGTGTGTGTTTCTATCTTGCCCTCTGCATGCAATGACAGGTTAGTCATCATACAGTAGGACAGAAAGGCCTTCACTTACGCTAGAGTTCAGTCTCAGCCTGGGGCCAATGCTTCAACCTGAACTTTACCATTTCACCAGACCATGCGTCACAGAATCAGGTGCGCTGTCATGTTCAAGGAGGAAAAAGCTTTGAAACAACAGAATAGTTCTGCCTTGAAAAACAGCATTATTTGTGACACACAGTAAAAACTTTTGGGGCTTTTAGTCCATGTATTTTAGTTTTAATGTCATATATGCTTGAAATTTTTAGCAGATTTTAGACTTTCTCTTCTGGGATCATTTTGTCATAAAAATGCTTTTTAATACAATCTAACAGCTAGTAGCACATCATGGTTTGTGTCTGTGATGTAACTTGAGCCTTATTGGTCATCTATAAAAACCAGTGACTAATTGGTGCTCTCTTTTGCCCCACATTTCTACAGGAAATACGTCACACACAGGAAAGAAAAACAGCATTTGACAAGTCATTTCAAGTGGAATTTAAAGCGAGATACAAGATTGCTGACGTATGTGAATGACGTAAGAGATCATTTTAAATCTACGAATAGAAAAATGTAGATCAGCACATCTGGATATTGCTGTGTGTCTGGAGGATGTGCGAGTGTGTTTGGTGCTGAGGTAGGCCTGTGCGTGTATTGTGCAATGTTCATCCATTCGTCTTACTGACAGACTGCTCAGGTCTCGCCTGTCTCTCAGTGACTAAGGGGTCTGTGGGTCAAAGGGCAAAACACAGCTTCCTTTTAAGGGTGAGGACACTTCATACAGTAACACTGCAATACTGATGCTGTTAGACAATAATATATATACAGTAGTCAACATCTGAAGTGGGTCAAAACCTTTCATAAAAGTTGTCCTAAAATCAAAACAATACTCATTCTTATCTTAGGACAACTGTGTTGATCCACAAAAGTTGAATACTATATATACATATATATAAACATACATATACAATATATATACATTATATATATATATATATATATATACATATATACACACACACACAACAAAATATACAACACAGTTTATCGTAAAAAATGTCACTATATAACTGTTTTTTACTGTATTTTGATCTAATAAAACAAAATGTAGAATATAATAATAATACATTTATAATTTATTTATTTTTCTACAAAGTTAATATTTCATACATTCTTTTTCAGAATTAGAAACATTCATTCAAGTACAGTATGTCCAATTTGTTAGACCAGCAATGTAGGAAATCTGATAATTACTACCATAGAAGGCATTGCCATTCATAACACTGTCAGAGATAATATATGGTTATACTGTATATATGCAATCGTGTCATTTACACTAATATGCAACTACTGAATCCTGAATACTTCAGCTTTCGTGTCACATCAAATAAAATGACGCAACTCCAGACTGACTGTGTGGCTATTGTGTACGACACAAACCCTGGAGACAAACCACTAATCTAGGAGATGAAATGAAGGAAAATATAAAGGAAAATCAAGAATGTCATAGTAATGTACAATACAAAATGTGCCACGCCACAGGCAAGACAGTAAGCAACAGTCAGAGTACATTCAGGAACTATGATTATGCATTTCATGTACACCAGGATTGAATCATGCAGATCTGACTGAAGTCATATGAGCTAATGACCCCAGAGATTTCTAAACAAGGACCTTTCACTAATCTTTTTAGGGTAGAAAAAATCTTGCATACTTGTCTTTTTGCTGTTGGCTATCTGACTGTCAATCCCAAAACGCTCAGCTGTCAGATTGCCTCTGGTGGGTAACATCAGCTGTACATCAGCCATCATATCTGATTTTAGGACCTGTCCATCAAAACATAGCCCAGAATACCAGAGAACAATGATCCCCTTCTGAGGCAGAGTTAAGACTGTGTAAGCATCTACTACATAATACCGGCCCTAAACTAGAGCTTTTCAGGTCTGATATTTATCTTTAATGCACTTATTGTTTATTATATTTAGCATCTTGTTGAAATACACGTACAACCCTCCCCCTCCCCCCTAGTGACAAATCATATTCTCTGAAAATCTACAGCTATTGTATACTCTAAATATTGCTCAAGCATATAGTACAGAATGTATATACTTTTGCATGCATATAATATCAAGATGACTTACTTGTTAACATTAACAATCTTTGAGTTAAACTTGACTTTCCATTTGCTGTATGATGGATGATGAATATCATGTGAAGAAGTCATGTGATAAATATAGTAAGGTCACATGACAACAAATACTTTTTTGTAAAATGTCTTCATTTACACTTCCTTTTTTTAAACAGGGCAGAAAACAATATACTTCAGAAACAGAATGAGTATTATAGCGTTATGTTATCAAAACAAAGCCTATTTTAGTGCTACTTGAAATTCTCCATATGGTGGCAGTACAGCCCAATGATCTCAGTATATGACCACCGCAGAAATATCGTGCTGCTGCTAGAGGACACTGTTGAGCCATATTACAAAAACAAGCCTAGAGGACTTCAAGAAAATAAAACCATAGATTCTTCATTGAAAAAGCCATTACTGCACCTGCCCAATGCAGTACACAACATATCTATCACAGAGCTTGCTTACACAGAAATAAATATAGTAGCCTACAATGTGCTTAAAGTTCATGAATGCTTTTTTTATTTGTTTGTTTGGGCTATTTATTTATGCTATATTTTGTATTTGTTTATTTAAAAATCCATTAGATGACATTATTATTATTATTATTTGCTTTGGCGCTTACACTTTTCACTTTCATTTCTTTTCCACTTCACCTTATTTTCTGTTGTCTATTTTTGTACTTTAGCACTTAAATATTTAAAACACCTACTTTCATCTCAATGATATCAAGCTTTTAATAGAGATAATAAGCAATACTGTTGCTCTACTCAGTTGAATCGTATTTTTAACTATTGTTATATTGAACTCATTTTAACTAAATTTCTGCAGAACATATGTATAGGCTATTACATGCATCTGGAAATGCTTTAGTCCTACAAATGTTCAGTTATTCGTCATGCCAATAAAGCACATTGCATTGAAGAATAATTGAGAAGGAGTGATGAAGGGAAAGCACTGACCAAACCTAATAAAATACAGTTAAGTGTTCTCCATTATGCCATTATTCCATTAGGAGATAGAGATAGAGAGAGAGAGAGCGAGAGACCTGCACTTATAACTCCGCCTCCGGCTTCACGCAGGCATTCTGCATTCTTTATTCCTGTAGTCTTTACTCTGGAGAAAAGGGAAGAGGGAGGGAGGAGGAACACGCGCCGGTAGTGGGATGGACGGGTAAAGCATGGAGTCGCGCATATTTGAGCTGCCAGAGGCGAGACGAGCACTTCACCGATGAATGACTGACGGGTCGCTCTTCTCAGACGCCCCTTACAAATCCCAGACCCCGTTCATTAGCTCAACTAACGACTGAACACCGAGTTCGGGATATTTCTGTCTTTCTGTAACGGCTGAGCGCCGATTTTAAGATTTACCGAGCATCTGGACACATCGCTGAGGAAACCATGGAGACGGAATCATCCCAGTTAGCCAGTAACGGAGCGAATGAAAGTAAGCCTCTACCGGTGGACTATCCCGGAGGAGAGATGCCAGCCTCTCTCGGTGAACGGAGAGGCTCCGGCGTGAAGAAACATCACCACAAACACAACCTGAAGCACCGCTACGAGCTGCACGAAACCCTCGGGAGAGGAACATATGGAAAAGCGAAGAAAGCCATAGAGAAGCACACTGGACGAGTGGTGAGTTGACCAGCATGCAATGACCCAAAAAGTGCTCTTTCAACGCTCAAGAGATCTTATTAAGTCCGTAGATAGGTATCAACTTCGTTTCAGATGTTTCTCCTACTCTAAAATTAAGATAAACAGACATTCAAACACAGAGCTATAAAATGCAGATGAGTTGCATGAACCAGTTAATTTTCTGGGAAGAATTAAATGAGTTTTGCTTCTTGAGTGTTGAAGTCTTGAAAAATTTGGTGTTTTTCCCATCACTCTTAGAAATAAAGGTTTCAAATGGGGATTTTCACAGTGATGCCACAGAAGAACCATTTTTGCCTCCCCAAATAACTTTTTTTTTTATTATTGTGAAGAACATGTTAATAGTCTAAACAATGTTTTCATTATAAAGAATCTTTGTGGAATGGAAAGGTTCCGTGGATGTTAAAAGTTCTTTGTGGAACCATCCATGTCAATAAAGAACCTTTATTTTTAAGAGTGATCATGAAGTAGAAGACAAGAGAATGTTTCTTTTTAATCTTATTGTCTTATTGGATTGAACAGAGATATTAAAGAGATCTTGTTTGTGATTTTCCTTTCATATGGGAGATGTTGTGAGGGTTTCTCTTGATATCAGTTGATCTAATTAAACATTCCTTTGAAAATTTGGTGAAAGTAAATGTGCCCTTAATGACCATCATTACATGCGCAATTTCACAGGGCAAGTGCTGTCTTCCGTCCCTCAGTTACAGGGGTCAGCTCATTTAGGTCAACTAGAAGTTGAGCAGGTCAAAGGTTTCAAAGCATGAGAGGTATGTTTATGTCGCAAGTAACCTAAGCTCCTTTACGTATCGTTTTTGGCCTTGCCACAATTGCCAAGAAATGCATAACATCTGTAGAGCAAGATAAGTTGGAAAAACTAGGATAAACCACTTCTGTTTTGAAACTAGGTCAATGCATTAATCCCGAGACAGATTTGCATCTTGAGTGGGCCAGATATGGACCTAGTGGGTCAGAGCTGTTGGTGAAAAATGTGGCCTGATGTCAACAGCTGCTTGAGCGCAGGATGCTCTCAGAGTCACGTCCGGGACTTGGTAACCTAATAACAGAAACCACTTATAAGCATTTCCTCGGAATGAACACCGTCCGACTAAACAGAAACATTAGACAGTGTGGTTCTGTGGAGACCAGCACAACTGGTTGTGTTCGCAGGGTTGATGGGTGCAGATAAACTCGAGTGTTTGCATGGTGAGGACATTGGCACCAGTTAAGAATGTTCCATCCAGCATATGCATTTAAAAGCTTTCCCTGCCAATACAAATTTAGATACAATACATGTTTAGACAGTCGCCAAAAAATATATATATAAAAAAAAATAGGTTAGGTCATTGCATGAGTAGATAGTTACAGTGGGATTGTATTGAGCCTACATTTCGATCATTTAAAAGTGGAAATGTAAATTTTGTGAAATCTGTCAAAAGTTGTATAACTTTTTTTTAATTAATTTTTGTCATTTTTATAGTCATTTTAGGGGTTTACGAGTATGGCAATCAAGTCAAATTGGATATTGGAAGCATTTTTTCCACACTAAAATAATTTTTACAAGCTATACCAATGAAAGAGTCACTATTTTAGTGTTTGTGGACTGCTTGCTCCATTCATTCAAAAAATAATTTTCCTACATGAGTTGTTTTTTTGAAAGGACACCATATACGTCATATACGATTGGAGACATAGAAAGATGGAAAAGGCATACGAAGTTGCAAAGAAACAACAAATGCAATGACTTGTTTTCTTTTTTTTGCTCCTTCATTGTGTTCAATTTTCTATGACGCATTTTTCCAAAACTTTGTTCCGTACGAGTGCTCCGGTGAGTAAAGGTGCTCCCTTTTCCCCCTTAAACGGTGGGCAGGTAAAACAACACAGCTGTTGTGTGAGGCTCAGACAATGGGCTGGTCTATGTCTAGGAGACAATAAGAAGGCTTCAGTTGTAGCCAGGGGTTAGAGAAGAGCAAAGCCTACAGCCAGCTGGCAAAGGCATCAAACGCAGATTGGCTTAATATTCTGTAGCCACAGGCTGGGTAACAACACCGCTCAACCATGTGCTCTTCCTTCAGCGAGGTCAAAAAAAATCACCTGCGTGGCCATCTGCTGCGATGCAATTTTAATGAGTTTATGCTTTCAATGTAATTAGGGTAAAGTTTGAGAGGATAAGACATTATATCATACCGAGGTCCTAAAGTGGCTCTTAACACATGCACACACTCGTTCTGGTTCTAACTTACAGCCTTTTTAAAACCATCTACCAGCCTAGTGACAAAAACCAGACTGTAACCAGACAGATCATATCCAAACGACGCGTCAAATACATTTATCACAAGTGCTGCACTATGAGTATTACATAAGTCACTGATAAGGCTGTAACATGCAATGCATGCATTGCAGATGTCATCTGACAAGAAAACAATACATTGCATGAACACCATTTTGCCCCTAAAAGGCTTAGGTTGGCAGGGTTGTGAACTGCACTGGGTGGACAGGAAGCCAGCTCTGTCAGCGCCACTTCCCCTTCTTCATGTTTTATGAGTCAGTGGAGGAACATGCTGCAAACTTCCTGCAACTTTAATCCCTCCTCATGACCACTCAGACTTAGCAAGGCAGAAAGCTTCTCAGCATCCTCAAGCATGCTTATAAAGGATAAGACTTTAATATATTAAGTAAATAACTTAAGGTCACTAAAACTTAAACATTAATGCTCGAGATAACATTGCATTATTAAAAAATATGTAAAAATAAAAAGAGGTTCTTTGAAAGCAGGTCTTTGAGCGCTGACACATCTCTGTGACAGCGCCTGTTTGGAAGCTGGTAAATGGGACGTTTAAAAATAACTCCTGTGGTGCGCCTTCTCCCGAAAAAGCCATTCACCTTCACAGAAACCCATTTTCACTCAAGGTTAAGCCACTAACTCCAGATCTAGACCGCCATTGTCTTTAGCTTACAAAAAACATCTTTCTCCAGAGCTTTGAAAAAAAAACTAATACTGAAGTAAAGTTTAATATACGGAATAAAATAATTAGTATGATTTATGCATCTTTTAAATGACCATTTACATAGTTCATAATTATTCAAGCATATTATCACCATATAAAATCATATTACATTATTTTAATTACTTTTATTGTATTTTATCACACTATTTTAAAGATACTATGTTGTTTAGCCAATTATTTATTGTGAAATTTTTTTATTTTATTATAAAAGAGACACTATTGTAGTTTTTGTTAATATTTTGAATGCAATATAAAAAAAAAATGTATATGGTTTTGCTGTGTATTTTTGTCATTTTTAAATGGGTCTATATAGATTTTAGTTTATTTTAGTACTTCAAGCTAAACTAAATGAAATTATACATTTTGACGTAGCAACTATCTGCAATAAAATAAGTTTAAGTTTTATTCTATTTTATTTTATTTAATTTTAATGTAATGAAAACTTTTTTGTTGTGTTTTTGTAGTTCTAGTTCACTGTTATAACCCAAGTCCATGTTTAAGCCTGCTATATTAAACTGCTCTGCAGGTTAAATAAAAAGAGTGCTTCTACTTCTAGATTTGTTAGTTCAGCAAATTTGTGGGTCACCTGACCGCCTAAGACAGGAAGTTATTTTCCCGTGAACTCCTTGATACCATAAAAGGGAGTAGACTCTTCTGTTTCTATGATCTATGACCCCTGAGCCAGGATGCCACTGGAACACAAATATAATCAATCAGAGTTTTTTAACCTTTGACCCTCATCTTCATCAATACTGCTCAATCAAACTGAAAAAATTGAGCTACTAAACCAGAAATCCATCAATGCTTTCTAGTTTCTCCAATCAAAAGAATAACTAATAGTACTTTGCCTAAATGCTAACATGTTACAAATAGGATTCACGTAGTTGATTCTACTTGTTTGTTTGTTCTCAGGTGGCGATTAAATCCATCCGAAAGGAGAAGATTAAAGATGAACAAGACATGGTGCATATCCGCAGAGAGATCGAGATCATGTCTTCTCTCCACCATCCACACATCATCTCTATATACGAAGGTAGGTCTTTTTCTCACTGCTAGTCGTAAAACACTGTCGCTGAGACACCACAACTCCACTTAATGTATTCAGAAACCGAGCACACATCAAAAGTCTACAAACCCCTTCAACTTTGATTTTCAACATGTGTAAAGTCCACACCGTTTGCTGCCGAGTGTGGTTTTTCTCAACATCCAATCTTTAGATCAGTTGCCCTCACGTTTTATTTATGCGATCTGACCGCACCCTGCTAGCCCAAGGGTGTTGATCAGGCAACAACGTTGTTGGGGGTGTACACTACATAATGGAGATGAAGCGAATGCATTGAAGTCATTACAGTCCTACAGCAATCAGTATGTTTGAAATGTCCCACGCATGTAGCTTTGCCTCTCAGAACATAAATCAAAAATCCATCAAATTAGGCCCCGAATGCAGCAATACTCAAAGCAAAGCTGCTTTATCTCCACGCTGACAGAGGGAGACGCCACGGCTGTGGACTCACGCTGCGCTCTCAGCCAGGGGTCATTATTACTGACCCTGGATCGGTCTGAGAGTCAGTGCCAAAACGGAGAGTGCTCAGTCTCCTGTGTCTAATACGGATTAGCTGAGAGAGGTAATTACTCAGTGCTAGCTTCTAGCACTGGTTTTGATGTCTTGAACATGAACTTAACTGGTTATTCCAACAACCTATATAAAGTTATTCCAACAAGCTTGGCTAGTGCTAGGCAGTCAACAGGTGTCCAAATACAAGTTGTTGAGAGTGACACCAAGAGAGTTAAAGGACCCACCTTCATTGTCTATTTGGTCCACTGACCATCGCTGTGACACCCAGCCTCTGGGAGTTAAACAATGAAGGGTCACTATGGAGATGCTCCTGCTGTATCAGCAGAAGGTGGAGGAGGATCTGAATGGAGCAACAGCTTCACTCCCCAGCAAAATAAAAACAAAGATTTGCTGAGATCCCATTATTTCCATCAAGATTTGCAAGATAAACTCTTCTCTGTTTGGCTTAAATGATGGCTATTAATCTAAGGGCTGCTACTAAGAATACTGTGTTGTGCAAAACACATACCTTTTCTTAGAACAGGAATGTTTACGCCCCTATCCAAGATCACGTACACCAAATCTCGCTTCCTCTCTGCACTTAACACCTGTTAACAGTTGTGGTCACGCTTGCAAAGACAGCTCCTAATCGCCATGACCCTGACTAAAGCCAGACTCACTGGCGATTTTGACTCCTACATACTGGCAACGACCCAACGAAAGCTCAAGCCAAGCTGTGAACAGTCAATGACAGAGAGATTTAGCTAGAGAGCCGGATATAATGGAAATATGCTGTTTTCATTTCCATGCGCCGTCGCATTAACACGCAAATGCCTATAATGCAATAATGTTGAGTAATATAATCAACCGCTGTTGTATTTGCTTCTATTCACAGTGTTTGAGAATAAGGATAAGATTGTGATCGTGATGGAATATGCCAGTAAGGGCGAGCTGTACGATTACATCAGCGAGCGCCGAAAGCTCAGCGAAAGGGAGACCAGACACTTCTTCAGACAGATCGTCTCTGCTGTTCATTACTGCCACAAGGTGAGGGAGGAGCTGGTGGAGCCGTGTGATGAGAAAAATTCAAAACTAATTTGCTGACCTTCAAATCATATTAAATCATAAAAAATTCAGTCTATACAATGAAAGTTGTTATTTTGAACCCCATTGACTTTCATTATATAGGCAAAAACATTTGAAACATTCTTCTGAATAACTTTGTCTGTGTATGTTCCATTAAAAAATTTTTATACAGGTTTAAATTTACATGAGGGTGGTAGAAGTGTCATTTTTGGTTGGACTATATACTCATACAGAAGATATGTTAGCAGAGAGCAAACTGAAGTGCATATGCGAAATGTATGATCTTTCAAACTAGGTGAAAAAAAACCGAAGACTACGTTTTTTTGTATTATGGAAGAACAAGAAATAATAAAACAACTAGGTTCAGCCGATAATCAGATACCACTATACATTTCATATTCTCCATTTAATGTGTTTGATCACATAAATACATTTTTGTTTAACATTTTTACTTAAATTATTATTTTTAAAAAGTGTCCTTAATACTTATGTAATAACTGTTTGGATAAAGAAAAGGAACAAAAGCCAGTTTGCTGGTCTTATTAGTTTTTTTTTTTTGGTTGGTTGGTTTTAGAGGAATAGAGCTGCTAAACATTAGCTTGGCCAGTCTAGCCAGACCAGTTTGGGGACTAGCTTTAACCAGGCAAACTAGCGTTAACTGGTTTTCAGCTGGAATGTTGTAAAATTATAGGCTCTATCTATTGTATTTAATGCCTTTAATCTTATGCAGCTACAGTGCTTTAGCCTTTATCCGTGACTACAATTACATTATAGCAGGGTCTCATACATATTAAAGCCTCTCAAACTAAACAACTGACAACTGTGATCTGTGCAATGTTCACGTGCAGCCGTGCATGAGCTCTCTATAGAGTAAATAAAATGATTTACTGCATGAAATGATTTACTTGACATGATATGAGAAGGATAAACTAAACTTCCAAGAACGTCTCTATGCGAAAGGTTGTGGAGCCAGAGAGCAGCTGTGTTCTTCTGTCCTGGTGCCAAACCCCTCCTCATCTCCCATTTTACCACTTTCCAAACGTGAAATACTTCAAATTGACCTTTCGCATTGATCCAGCACATATTTCTTCATTGTTTTCCCTTTTATTTCACATTTTAGAGCATATTTTTCTAGTTTTATAAAGATTAAGGGTAGGATTAAAGCAGAATATCCCGTTTCTAGATCCGTACAAAGGGTCAGCCGGTACCCGGAGCCGTGTCAGCTGGAAAATGAAAATGCTCTGGGGAATTCAGCCTGGGCTTGGCCTTTGTTTCAATACAGCTGGGCTGATGATGTCATCAACTCAGCTGGGGGATTCCAAGGAGGTCATCCCGGAAAGGAGGGAGGAGATACACAGATCAGGCCATTTAACAGTGAATGAAGGGAAATGTCACTTTTGTCAATATTGCTGTCTTTAAAGAATAGCAACGTATTTATTGTTCATTACAGTGTTGTATGACATGACTTATTACACAACTAAGGTGGCAGCATAAAAAGTGATGTTTCTATGATGCCTATAAGACATTTACATTTATGCATTTAGCAGACGCTTTTATCCAAAGCGACTTTAATTCAGGTTATACATTTTTTATCAGTATGTGTGTTCCCTGGGAATTGAACCCATAACCTTTTGCGCAGCTAACGCAATGTTCTACCACTGAGCCACAGGAACACAGAAGTTGATCTGGTTTTGATGATGTCTTACAGAACGGAGTAGTACACCGAGATCTCAAGCTGGAAAACATCCTCCTGGATGACAACGGTAACATTAAGGTACGTCCTGATTTTCCTCTAGTGATTTATTACTCATTATCAGCCTGTTCTGACTCGTTTTTTCCCTCCAGATTGCAGATTTTGGTTTGTCTAACCTCTACCACAAGGACAAGCTTCTTCAAACGTTCTGCGGCAGCCCGCTGTACGCCTCCCCCGAGATTGTGAATGGACGACCGTATAGAGGCCCGGAGGTACATTATGAACTAATATTCTCCAGTTATGCAACCCTATATTGCCATTTAAGAGGCATTCATTTTTCACCTTTAAAAAAATGTGAGCTAGGAAACACAATCACATCTTTCCTGTCTCGAAATGATAAGAGAGAACAAAACACAGATAACAAAGAGAAAGCGTTTCCACTCCTATCTGAGAGAGGTGAGACCACCCTTCATTGCACATCCAAACTCAGTCACTCCCCACAGGAATCGCTTAACAGGCCAAGTCAGTCAGCGTACCCAGCATCTTCCATAATCCAATGAGAAAAGAAGACTTTGCCAAAAAGAATGAGGACTAATCTCAAAGCTATTTTCAAGATATCCAGCATTCTTATAGCCCCTTCATGGTTGCTAATATTTAATAGCCAAACACAAAGCCTGTCTGGAACACAGGAATATCTCAAATTTCCCATAGTTTTTTCCAGTTTTTAATGTACGATGACACATGCAAGACTCTAAAAGCCTCTGGACATTCAATCATACACACTCACAAATTTGATCCCCTTGGTCCCTCAATCATCCTTACATAACTGGAGACCATGGGAAAGGCAACGTTCTTCTTTTTGCTGGTCAGAGATCAGTGGATCAAGGCCAACAAACACAGAGCTCCTCACATCTACTCAGGGTCAGACAGGTCTGGAGTTCGGGGAGTGGACATTTCCTGCACTGTAATCAGCCATTGTTTCCCCTCGATACCTCCTCATTCCTGGCCTGCACCCTTGGCTAATCAGCAGAAGTGCAGCAGGGTCAGACAAGGTCGGCACAAGAAATTATTAAATAACGAGCAGGAATTATGATGGCAGTTACTGCGCAGATATATGTGAGATTACCTATTGTTCTCATACATTAGGTGTGTAATGACAGCTTGATTAAATGTTCATAAATATAGGTGGAGTTGACTTTGTGGCCCTAGCAGGAAAATAAAATAACACAACCTTTTAATCTATTGCTAAATGACGACAAGTGTTTACCGGCAAATGTTCAACTAGAACAAAGGTTAACCAGCCCGTGAAGCTGTTATTTTCAATAAAAGTATAGAAAATCAAGAGCATCGTTAATAGTATTAATTATAAGTTATTGTTGATGAAAAATTACTAAAAAGATAAATGGTATATAATTTTTTTATTAATAAAATTACAATATAAATTTTTTATATAGAAATATAATACATCTATGTGTAATATAATCCTTTTTACATTATGTATTTTATTTATTAGCATTTATATAATTTAATTTATATAAAATATTAGTACATTATGGAATATAATCATTTCAATTAATGCACTAAACCTTTATATAATTGTAATGTTATTTAAAATATAATATATATACATTTTGTAATTATATATTTTAAATATAAAATTAGTATAGATTTATGACTTAATTTTTTATATATTACAAATATTTATAGAATATTTTTAGTTTTGTGTAATTTCAAGCAACTCAGTATCATAGTTGGACTAAAACTAATCAGTATCATAGTTGGACTAAATTAATTGATATTATAACATTTAAAGGATATTTCCATTCATGTACAAAACACAAATTATGACTCAATCCAACACAGGTGTTTATTTATTTAAATGCAACTTTCATTTGAAATGTTTCATAAACCATTTTCCAAAACTGTATCTCCCAGTGGACCAATTTATCAGTGTGGTGTTGTTTTGACAGGTTGACAGTTGGGCACTGGGTGTATTACTATACACTCTTGTGTACGGAACAATGCCCTTCGATGGAGGAGACCACCAAAAACTCATTCGCCAGATCAGCAACGGAGAATACAGAGAACCACCACAGTCATCAGGTATGTCTCTTCTCACTAGACATTTCTAAGTCATCTAAGCCCAAATCTCACTAAGATACCTGACCGAGTTCAAATCTCTCCATCTCCTTCAGATGCTCGTGGTTTGATCCGCTGGATGTTGATGGTAAATCCAGATCGCAGGGCTACAGTTGAGGACATTGCAAATCACTGGTGGTTGAACTGGGGCTGGAAGACCAGCGTGTGCGACTGCCAAACACAAAGGGAGAACAGCTCACCCATGCTGGCCCGCTTCATTGACTGGCAGAACCGCACCGAGGTCCGTCCAGGCAAAGTTCAATGCCCAGAGCCTGGTAACACTAACAATGGCACTAATACAGCCTTGACTCCAGGCCGGCGTCTGAGAAAGTCCATGAAGGAGAACGATGGTGGGGTGTGGGGTGTTGCAGAGGACAAGCCAGGCCTCAAGAGACCAAAGAGCATCCTGAAAACTCGGGCGACCAGTGGAGACCACCGGTCCCAGAGTCTGTGCGAAGTGGAGCTCAGAATGTCCATTTGCTACCAAGATGTTGAGTCCGACTCAAGTCCAGAGCGAGAAGACACCCTGGGTGGCTCGCCAGCCAAAATGGTGTCCATGTTACCCAAGAAAGGCATTCTGAAAAACAATCAGCAGCGTGAGTCCGGGTATTACTCCTCGCCGGAGCGCAGCGAATCCTCCGAACTGTTAGGGGGCGCTACTGTGCAGCCTCCGAATAGCTCCCCACCCAAACGGTCTGTCGGGAGGAAAGGTATACTGAAGCGTAATGGTAAATATTCCACACACATTGCCGTGGGAGTCCATGGAGAGGCCCAGGCAGACTCAACTGGCTCACGGAGCCAAAGCAGACCCTCCAGCATCGTGTACGAGGAGATGGGTCTTTCCAGCATGGGGTTGGACTGGCCACCCACCTCTCCGAAACCCAACATCCGGGGTTCGCTGTCGGCCGAAGACTTGCTGCAGATGGCTGGGTTCAGGGGCCTTCAGACCGTGGCGCCCCTTCCCAGCGGAAAGGGCGTCCGCAGCCCTCCTGGTTCCCCTGGAGACAATGGGAGCTTCTCCTTGCTGGGCGATCTGGATGATGTTACCCAGGTGTACCAGAAAGCCCTGGACATCAGCAGCCAGCTAGGCTAGACTTGGACAAAAAGGCAGAGGACTGGAAGAGTGAATGATTCCCAGCTTGTCCTTCTCATCACAGTGCTGCTGGGTAAATGTTTACAGGTCGAGAAGCGGGACATTTCAAATCTCCATTCACCAACTCGTGTTGATGTGCATTTCTCATGATATACTCGTTTCAGACTCGACAGTCAAGGGAAACAACGGAATCACTTTAAAGCAGCTGTTCTCCGAGATGCAGCACGTAATGACAGCTGGGATTGTGTTATTTAAGTTACTGTATTTATCTGTCATTTATGGTTTGGACATTTTGAAAACCATTTTGAAAGGCCATTTCATAGTTTATGGGAGATACAGGTCATGCATTATGAAAAGTGTTAGATAAAGGCCATTTGAACATCTGTATAACAAATTATCATTGTATAATACCAGCAATTTCAGTGAAGTACATGCACAGCAGTACATCAGTAATGCTAAGACTTAAAGAAAAGGAATGTTTTCGAGAATTTGAAAAGACGTATGGTTAATATACAGAAATCTTTATTAGGCTATCTTTTGTAAACTGTTTTGACTACACTTACAGAAAAGTACCATAAGGTACTACAGTACCACCATGTTATTTTTAACATGTATAATGGTACTACCATGGTATTGTTGGGAAGAAAATGCTAATTTATTATTATTATTATAAAAAAGTCAGTTAACTTTGGCAGCCCTAAAATACTACAAATAATGACCAATTAACAAAAAAAAGGTGGAAAACTAAAACTAACCAAATGTGAAAATTCAAATGCAATGAAATTCCACATTCTATTAACTCTGCCTTGGAGTATAATGTTAATTTCAGCATGTACTATGGTATATATCAAAATGCTGTGATATTACCTTTACTGTACCATGGTACTTTATTTTGTAAGGGAAGTAATACGATGTTATAAAGGGTACCAAAAATACTCTGAGAGGATAACATGATCCCAGAGCTCATTTGAACATGTTGTGACAGAGACAGAGCCATGCAAATATTGACATATCTCTGAAATCAGCTAAAGAGCAACTAGTGCAACACAAAGCACAGGAAAGGTCAAAGGGCAAAGGTTGTATCAGTGTTGTGATACCATACATTCTCTCTCCCACAGACACGCACACACAATGCTTGCAAACACGGGCAATTATATGAGCTCTCTGAAGCATGAAAGTGTGGAAAGACAAGCTTGGACCTACGGTGTAATTCTGGTCCAGAAATGACCCGCGTTTCAACAGCACATGGCTTTAAAGACAGGAAAGAGATGCCAAACTATTCTTTTCACAAGGTGGAGTGTTAAAAGACACATATTCTTAAGGCAGTAGATTACAAAAACAAAGACTAAGACTGAAAGGGTTTCACTTAAAAAAAATTGGAATCAAAAGTCACGTCTCGAACTGTAAAATCATCAGGAATTGGTGTATATGTTGCATGTGCAACTTGTTTTATTGTTGTCAGGATAAAATGAAGATACTATGCCATGTTACATTGTTCATTTTTGGTTGTTCCTCTAGTTTAATTTCCTAAATTGCTCACACAGGCTTTCAAAACATTAGTTGCATGTGGCTGTTTTACTGTGGGTTAAGCGTGAACTATTATAGTCTAGCTTTAAACTTTAAGTATGTGCTCAATACTAAAATCTGCATTAAGATATACAGTACAAGGCATTTCTGCAACCCCAGCATCAATGTGGCAGTTGTATATGAAGTACAGTGTAACCATTTAAATATATATATAAGAAATTAACTGGAAAAAGAATGTTTATCCTATAGGATATCTGTTATAGGTCATTGAGAAAACTTGACTGGATATATTTAAATTGTGTTATTTAATGCGTCTTGTATTATATTCTGTACATTACCATGGCTATTTGTTACTCTGTACATTTTTTTTAAACTCTGACTTACGATTGTCTTGATTTGTGCCTTTATTGACATAAGATTGTCCTGAAAATGTTAACGTTATTCTCAGTTTAAATAATTTGCAGTATTGTGTAAGTGTTTTTAAGTAGGCATCCATGGAAAAGAAGTTTGTCTGTATAGTTTGTTATGAGCACAGTTAGGTGGTGTATTAAACCTTGTGCTGTTTGTGCTCAGTGCAAAACATTGTCACTTCTAATAAATGTCTCGATCTAAATAAGACGTGTGTGTTTCTCCACTCATTTCATTAAATGTAGAACACAAAGTACTCATAAAAGTTTAAAGCCTCTCACTCAATAAACCAGCTGTTCCAGCATCGGATCAGTGCTATAAATAAATACAAATAAATGATGTAATTGAATAAGTGTGTACACACACACACATATATATATATATATATATATATATATATATATTTATAAAACCAAGATTGCTGGTATAAATGGCTGTGTGATCCTCAGCCTGCATGATCACAGTGCAATGCAAGCGCATATTTCACAAAGTAATACATTTCTCATGTGACATTTTCCAAAACACCTGCATCCCTCTACATCAGTAAAAATAATTGTAACATGAATGGTTTGCCAAATGTTATGCTTTACAATAGACATTATTCTTAATAAAATTCTATCACACACACATGCATCTCATATAAATACGCACTATTGTTTGAAATTTTGGGGTCGGGAAGATGTTTTAAAAGAAGTTTCTGTTGCTCACCAAGACTGCATTTATTGATCAAAAATACAATAGTAAAAGCAATATTGTGAAATATTGAAATACGTTTTCTAACTTAATATTAAAAAATGTAATTTTGTTGGCAAAGCTGAATTTTCAGAAGCATTACTCCAGTCTTCAGTGGCACATGACTCTTCAGAAATGTGCTGCTTATTATTGTTGTGGAAACTGGGATGCATATAATATTTTTTAATAGTGTAAAATTATATTTTAAAAATAAATTATATCAATTATACATAGAATGAATGAAGAGAACATTTATTTTTTCCAAAACTACACTACTACCTAAAAATAACTACATAAAAATACAATACACAAATAGAAATCACATATAGTAATAAACGAAAAATAGTAGCATTTTTCCATATTTTTTCCAAAACACAAAAAAATAAATACTTTTTATTATTTAGTTCTGTATCATAACATCTCCAAATGTCTTATCCAAAACATGCAAATAAACAACTATGTGTGTGTGTGTGTGTGTGTGTGTGTGTGTGTGTGTGTGTGTGTGTGTGTGTGTGTGTGTGTGTGTGTGTGTGTATGTGTGTGCAGTGATATTTTCCACAAAGATTGACTGTAAAAATTCACTAATTTCCAAAACAAAAAGAAAAAAGACTCGGCTGATAGTTTTCAGAGGATTTTAGAGTGGAAAAGCAAGCACAAGACTATTTTGGGCTAGACTAGGCTGAAGAACACTGGGCCGTCTCTTCATATGGCAGGACAAATAATCAACCACCATCAGAGCACAGTTGGTGTGTATGTGTTTGATTGTTTTAGTGGACACTTACCCTGATTCATGGTGTGAAACTCATTATTTATGCCTCCCGTCTGTGTCTAAGTAAGTGTGTGCGTGTTTATGTTTGCGGGTTTGTGCAAGAATCTGCGAGAAATCTTTCGTGTCGGCACCTCCTCAACATACAAACACACATCCCATAAATCTTAACTAATTTTAGCTCAGCGTCTGCCCACAGTTTGCATCAATGCATGAGCTGCTCTGGAAGTCCAGGCTACTCGTCTCTTAGGAATGTCTGGCCTTTCCTCAACAACCACTACAAAGCCACAGAAAGAAAAAGAGAAAAGGGATGGAAAAAGAAGGACGAATAGACAAAAAAGGTGAAAGCGCTTCCAGTGTCAAAACAACTGATGTCAAAGCCTCACTTTGAATCCTGACCGCATGGAAACCAAGGCTACTGACAGCACCGAATTACACAAAACTAAGGCCAAGAAGAGCAGAGATTCACTCTTTCATGTTTCCTTTTGTGAAAATGTGTTGATGTTTAGGTTTGTGTGTGGTCCAACCAAACAGAACATCTAAATCCAAATAGGCCGTAACAGGATAGCTTTCTCTTTCCTGAAGGAAGAAAAGCTTTTTCTCTCATTCCAGAGAGTGCTCAACCCATCTGTTCTTGATTGAAAACAACCCCCTTTTGTTTTCAAGGAGGTGCCTTGAATCACTGGAAAATGATCAAAGATAGATGTCCATTATTGCTGAATTAAGATATTTTAACACAAACCTGAACTACTGGAAACAACAACCTTGGCAAAACTGTTCTCAGATCAGCCCTGACGCCTGACATTCACCGACACCCAGCCGTCTATCTGAAACCTCATGAACCATGTCCTCTTAGGTGAGAAGAATGATGGGGGAACGTCATAAGTGCTTCCATCCTCTCTCCTATCCCATAATCCCCTCTCCCTCTGTCTGCTTTCACACCAATATCACGCCAAATGTTTTTCCTCTCATTCTTTACTCCTCCTGGAAGAACGTTTACATTCTGGAGATGTTTTCACTGGTGAAAGGAAAGAAAAGCTGGGGAAAGTTCACCTGAGCTTATGTAAAAGAGGTTAATGGATGGTGGCAACATGCCCACACATTCAGTCAGAGAGTTGAATTGTCTGTACGGTTCGCACCTCATATCTGAAGTCCTGATCTCTGTTGTTTTGACTGCTGAGAATGTTCCTATAGGTGTAGATCGTGTACATGCTGTACTTTCTCACACAGCCTTATCTTCAGACACCCAATGAACCTAAAACACAAAAGAAACGTGTGTGATTTAAAGCACCACATATACTTTGTTTATGTTGATATATACTGTAATATGCACACATACATAATACACACACACACACACACACACATGACTTAATACAGTGAAATGCAAACTTAAAAAAGGTAATGGAGAAGTAATGCAATTCATTAGTTATATTTTTAGAAAGCATCAGAATATTGTAATTCATTAAAAGTAACTTTCCCAAATACTGATATCAACCAGTATATTTAAATTGTGCATGCTTATTTGTAAAGGTTTATATTACATTCGCTATCATTTAATAGTCAATCATTTTGTAACAGATTGTTACCATGCACTATGCAATAGTCAATTTGCATGGTGTGATAACTAACTTTAATATTTTTGTATTTTATTTAGTAATTTATTAAAAATAGTATGAATTGCATTAAATGTAATTTAGTTTGATCAAGAAAATAGTTATGGTTATTGGTTGAATGTTACAGAATATCTATATATTTGCAATCCTAATTTTGTGGTTAAATTCCAAAATATTAATCAACTGATTAATGAGAAGAATTACTCTGCCTGAATATTTTCTTAATTCCTAATACACAAAACAATATCAAGATATCATTGAAAATATGTGTAAAACTATTTCTTCAAATGAACATGGTATATTTTTGCCCCATTCCTTTCTTGAGGTTTAATTTTAATGCGAGTATAGAATTTAGGCAAGTTTGTTCTTTTAGAGATTGCTCAATACAGTACATTTCATCTAAAGTAGACGTCTCATATTAAACAGACGACAGCTTGGTGAGTAAATCATCACACTGACTGAAGAAGACCTAGTAGACCTAAAATAAGCAGATCTAGTCTAGACAGACAAATACAGCCTGGAGAGAAATGTGTGGCGCTGTGTGTGGGAATGATAATCGGCACAAATAATTGTGCTAACATGCAATAAGCCTAATTTAGCTCTGAGCAGTGTGGAATATATTGAGCATCAAATCAGGACCTCAAATTACAGATACACGCTACAAACAAAGGGCTAATATAAGATTACAATTTAAAGGAATAGTTCACTTAAAAATAAAGTTGTACTCACCATCAGGCCAGGCCATTCAAGATGAAGATGAGTTTGTTGTCTGAAGAAAATCGGAACAGAATTGAAAGCATAGCATTAGATCACTTGCTCACCAATGCATCCTCTGCAGTGAATGGGTGCCGTCAGAACGAGATTCCAAACAGCTGATAAAAACATCACAATAGTCCACAAGTAGTCAATATGACTCCAGTCCATCAATTAACATCTTGTCAACTGAGGGTCTCTGTTTGTCAGATAAAATCCATCATTAACAGGTTTTTATGAGTTCTTTATTCATAATGCTGCTTTCTCCAGTGAAAAAGTCATCTTGTCTGAATTAGGGGAGAAATATGTACAGATCAAGAACAGTTTACAAGCATATAAATCCAAAACAGTTTTAAACAAATATGTTGGTGAATTGATGTGAAGCAAAATGGCTTGATGTATTTGTTTCTTACAAACATTCTAATTTTCACTTCACAGGATGTTAATTAATTGATGGACTGGAGTTGGTTGGATTGCGATGTTTTTATCAGCTGATCTCATTCTGACGGCACCCAGTCCCTACAAAGGATCCATTGGTGAACAAGTGATGTAATAATAAATTCCTCCAAATCTGTTGAAAAATCAACTTTAAGATGTACTTCAGCAAATTTTCATTTTGGGGTGAACTATAGATATATTTCGAGAGATATTAGATATTAGAAATATATTCTGTAATGTCAATATTTTCATGTAATGTCTATAAAAGTAACCCATCTTTTTAAATGTGTCACTGTTCTGGACTCTTTGAACTAGTCTAGACTTCTAACCACTGCATGAGGGACTCGGATTTTATTTTAGACCAATTATTTTCACTCAAAGGCATTAGATGATAGCAATCTCCTCCTGTTTAACAACAGAATGGAAATAGAATAGAACAGCGCTATGCAAGAATGGAAGTCCATTCATGTCTACACTCCTAATGAAGTTGCATACCGAGACTGAGCGATGTAAGGAAGAATGTAATAGAAAGGAAATAGTTTGTCCTCACGTTCCTGGTCACCATGCAGCACAACTCTCTCTCATAGCACAGGGGAAGACTTAAATACTGCCAAAACAAGCAACCATGAAAGGAACATCTCACTCAATGTCCTAGCCATAACTCTTTCATACAACCTTCTTTTCCCTTTATTGTTTTCTTCAGCAGTCTTGGATTCGCAAATATTTCATTGGTGTGATCCATGCCATTTCATTCCGATCCATGCCATGCCTAATGGATATTTCAGCTCCGTATCGGCCAAAGGCAACAGCGGACCGACATTCTTGCTACTTGACATCAAAGATGCAGACAATCATATAGTACAGAGTCCACATATGGATACTGAACCCTACCAGGAGCAAAAGCCTCAGAATTGCAAACAGGTCTGAGGACACATAGAGGGGGTGGAATTCCAAGATGTTTAAAGATAGCTCAGGATGTATGGGAGTTGACTTAAGATTCCCAAACCAATATATTGCCACGCGGTGATCAGAGAGAACACACATTCCAGACATTCCTCTGTGACCAATCAGTGTGTCAGTCTAACGGCCTAGTTCCTGAATTCAGCGAGATGCATCAGGGGATGAAGAGCATGACTCTTAAAGAATCTGACTCTACAGCCTCTTCACTTCTTAATCTTCCTCTCCGGATTCTAATCAAAGGCGCTTTGCTTCTGCATGACTGGCCACAGAAAGAGGTGTGTCTACATGGCAAAAAATAAATGAATTAGGATTTTTTTTGTCTTGTTTTATATTACAAATATCTAAACATTCTGGGATCTATATATATTTACTTGAGAATCAAAATGACTTAAGATAGACTTAAGACAAAAAATTATAAATAAAATAAACAAGAAAAAATATATGCCAATAAGATAAGAAAAATATCTTTCAAAGGAAAACAAGATTATTTCTTTCCCCATTGGATTTTTTATTTGTTTTTTTCAGCAAAAACTAACAAAAATATTTTTCAGAAAACACTTAATGTCTTAATTAATTCTGCTGCTCAAGTGAATATATCTAGATACAAGGATGTTTAGATATTTGAACTAGAAAACAAGACAAAAAACTAATACAAATATTATAATCAATTAGTCAATTAGTTATTTTAGAGTGAGGAATTAACACTTATATTCAGGAAGAATGCATTAAATTGACCAAAGACTTAAATTGATACCTATTTTATCTATTTCAAATAAGAGCTGTTATTTGTCCTCAGAGAATGAAAAAGCATAACTGTCTTCAACATTGATAATAAGATGACTCTGGAGCAAATTAGACAGATTTTTGAAGGATCATGTGACACTGAAAACTGAGTAATGGCTGCTGATATTTCAGCTTAGTTTTTTTATTGTAATAATATTTCATGACATAAGTGTTATACTATATTTTTAATCACATAAATTAAGCCTTGGCATAGGAGAGTTTTTCAAAAACATCAATAAAAAATAAATAATAATAAAACCTTACAACATACCAACCTCAAACTTTAGAATAATATATAACTATAACACTTTGCACTATTTCTTATATCACTGGCAGATCTATCTATGTATTTAAAACAACTTTGACATTTACTTAGTAAAATCTAAAACTAGAAACTAAAAACTAAAACATAAATAAAATAAACAAACTCTAGGAAACAAACTAGATCTTATGTACTAGAACATATTTAGTTTTTAACTGAAAAATGAGTGAAAGAAAAAGTATTTTTGCAACACATCTAAAGCAGGAAAACAGAAAAAGAGATCTGATTCTGGACCCCAGAATCACCATTCTCAATGGTACAGTGGAAATGATGTGTTTATTTTCTGGCCTTCAATGCAGATTTAATCTAGAATTGCCAGGTTCTTGCACAATACCCTAGGAATGAATCTTTATGTAATTTTACACACATTATGTAACTAACTTAAACAGTTTCAAACAGCAGTATGCCACATTGTTGTCACATGATGTTATTATATTGCATCTGTGGGAATTTAGATATGTTTCCAGTTTACATCTTTGAAACAAAATAGTCATGTTTCTGTTTTCAATTTTTGTAAACACGCTACATTTAGGCCTAGTGAGACATACTTACAGTAAATGAAAGTCTGATGTCACCTGTGCAGTTCTCCTGTACGATGCAAGACTAGAACGTATGTGATTAGTATCAAAACAAATAAGAGTGCAGCTATTGAATCACTGTGTTAATCAGGCCATCAGGTGATCTGAATTAATCAACCGATTACTGGTTCAAACATTCTCAATCAGAATCCAACTTTTCCTCTTTCCACCAATCAGGAAGGATATGAGTGCAACCATGAGAACCTGGCTGATTATGTTATGCTAGCGAGGAATGGAAAACAAATAATCCCTGCTGTTTTCACGTCTGCACATTCATCTCCGGTTTCTTTATCGGTATTTCTTTATCACTTTATCTCCTGACCATCATGCCTGCATAACCGCAGTTCCACTAACAGGGCGAAAGTCAAAACATTGGAATGTGGTTGTTCTACATGGGCTATTTTTATTCGGCTGTTATGCTAACACTTCCACAGTCTGTGTCCACTAACTTGGCCATTAAAGGAAAAGCTAAATAGATGTTTTGCACACAAACTCACAGGCAGGTCAGAGTCCATCGATGCCTGCCAACTTTGCCAGTACACCACACAGAATCTGGCCAAATGGGTGCATACCATTTCACATTAACAAATACTTGAAGTTTAAAAGGAACTCGTGAGGCTTTTTTTCCACTATCAAAGCACTCTGTTTCTTTGGAGTTTTGGGTAATTATATAACAAGTGCAGTGTTGATAACAGGTTCATACGCTCAATGGCAAAATATTAGAAATAGCATGAGCACATGTATAATTTGTTATTGCACAGCATTAATGAGGTTTCAGGGGCTAAAACAGAAGGAATAGTTTAACAAGCAAAACAGCAAACACAATGAGCCTCAAAACAAGACAATTTTAGTGTAAGAGTAGATTTACTCATTCCAGTGAAAATGTTTATGTATTATTAATGCTGTTTATTTTTTTCTGTGGAACACAAGAGATATTATATTTTGAATAGTTCTGAACTGTGTTGAACTCCATTCAATAAATTAACATACCCCCCTCCACACACACACATAAAACAAAAACAAACAAAACAACATAAAATAGTTTTTTTATGTATTATGAATGGTATTTATAGCAACGTGCCAAACAAACTAAAACTTTTAGCGACAACTTAGCAAACAAGGGATAGTTCACACAGAGAAAATGTAATTCTGTCACTACTTACTCACACTCATTTTGTTTCAAACCTCTCTATCCCTGTGACCCTTTTTTCCTTCTGTGGAACACAAAAATATGATACTTTTAATAGCTGAATTGGACAAAATTAACAAAAACAAAATACAAAACCATGAAACGCAATTTATTTTTAAACAAATCTAACCCAGCACAAAGCAAAACAAAACTGCATGAAAACAAAACACAAAATATGATATTTTGAATAATTTTCAATGGACAAAAATGGACAAAAACAAAACACAAAACAACATGAAACAAAACAAAAACTAAATGCAAAGAAACAAAGCCAACAAAAAAACAAAACAGCATGAAATTAAATACAACAAGGCACAACAACAACAAAACAGCATGAAACAAAACAAAAAGTGAAACAAAAAAAATTATACAATAAATAAAAACAAATAAACAGCTGAGGCAATTTTTCAGTACATCTTGTTTTGTATTTCACAGAAGAAAGAATGTCATGTAGGCTATGTTTGGAAAGACATTTAAGCATGAGTAAAGGATGAAATAATTTGCATTTGTGTGTGTACTGTCCCTTTAAAAAGACTATATTTGAGTTACAGTGTCTCGGTATGGCTAATGTGGCATGAAAAGTCTACTGTCAGTGACAAACTGTTGACAGTTTCAGTCAGATCTGAGATTAGAGTTATGAGCATCAGTCTGGGTTAACATCTAGACAAGAATCATGCTTTATGTTCACATGTTCAGAGGCCATTTGCATAGTTTTGCTGCTGATAAGAGGTTATTGCTCTGTAAAGCAACAAATGCCATTCAAGACAGCAAACAGTTTACCTAATGGTATCATGTGATTTGTCACATGAAGACAGACATAGTTGGGTCACGCTGAGAGGTTTATGAACTAACATTCAAATGATAGGAACAAAGAAACCAGCCAAAGTCTGTTTTCTCTAAAAAGAAATGGCGTCAACTTTGAAAGAGGCCTGAATTAGATCACCTCATAGTAAACAAGAAAAGAGAACTAGACTTTGAGAATCTATGTCAAGTATGATTACACAACAACATAATATAACATTGCATCGGACATTTGTAAAACAGGGGAGCCTTGCTTAGCGGCACATCACATTTTTCAGTAAAGTTTACACAATTAGGTCATCAAATATACACAGGTGCCCTCTATTGGCAGCTTGGTATTTATGCAAGATAGTCAAGGGACATTTGATGAAATGCAGAACCCACAAGGTCCCATTTCTTACAAAATAAATGATTATGAAAACAGAAGTTTTTGGAGACGGGTGCAGAAAGGGGAGTGTTTATTTTTGTTAGTAATGAGCTGAAATGTTTTTGGACCTAGAGCAGTTTGCCACCTGGTCTTGAGTAATAAAGACTGATTGTGTGGGGAGGAAAAAGAGAGAAGGTGAAAGGGACGAGTATGTGTGTGTACAGTTTGCATGAATTTGAACATTTGCATGCAAACAGCCAAGTAAAATTCCTCTTCCACATGCATTTCCTTCATGTTAAAATATACAAACCCTTGTGGTTGTTGGACACGTTTTGGATCGTTTCTGAGAAACGCGTCAATGTGAGTTTGGACTTTGTCTATTTGTGTAATTTTTTTACTTTACTTTTTAAATCTATTATTTATATTTAATTTAGTTTTTAATAGTTACATTTTCTTTGGAGTTTTTAGCAGTTTTAAACAACATTTGACCCCTGTGACTTGTATCACATGGACAAACAATTTAATCAATCAATAAATAAAATCTCTTTCTCAGAATATACACAAGAATGAAAGTCGTGTGGGTTCACAATGACAATGAAAAACAACACAATTTACATTTTAGATGAGCTATCCCTTTATTTGTTGCCATGAAGTGCATGCTCATTCTATTTTAGTATTGAATGTGCATAGACATGTGTGAGAAATATTTTGCCTGTCTTTCCTTCCTTCAATACCACGACTGAGGTGCCCTTGAGCAAGTCACCGAACCCCCAACTGCTCCCTGGACGTCACAGCATAAATGGCTGCCCACTGCTCCGGGTGTGTGTTCACGGTGTGTGTGTGTTCACTGCTGTGTGTGTGCACCTTGGATGGGTTAAATGCAGAGCACAAATTCCAAGTATGGGTAACTATACTTGGTCGTATGTCACATCACTCACTTTCACTTTCCATCCTCAAAAACGTTGCATCACACTCTAAAGTATTGCAACTAATACCACACTGTATTTTAAATAGCTATAGTAATCACTTCCAGGTACGCAAACACACGCATTCATACTTGCAAAGCTACACACTTGAACTCCATCAGGCTTCCAAAACAACCACGGCTGTACAAACAGCTCTCCCTTAGTTTTCAAATCCACTACAGCAAAATCATCCCAAAACCTCACGTGAGGGACTGATACGATCTCGATCTCGTGTCTGAGAGGAGAACTCAAGGTCACATTCAGGGTTTTCCCCTCATTAGAGCCAGTGAAGGGCTTCATTCAAAGCATCCGTGTCCTGCTGAGACTGAGCCCGATTGGACTTTAATTGGGTCTTTGTTTAGGTTTAATGAACTATGAGCTTCTGGCCCTCCCACACACAGAATTAATTGTCAGACTTGCATCAAAGGCCAGCCTGGAACAGTCGTGACAGGGCTTTTTCGGGCCCTGGCATCAGAATGCACGTGTTGGAGAATTATCATGTAGGTTTAGCTGAAGATATTGCAACATATGAGAAGAATAGTTTCAACTGTAAAATCTGAGTCACATTTAACATTCTTTTAATTAGTTGATATACACACCTTCTATAAGCAATGATTAATAAAATATTCAGCTGGAAATCTCCATAGACTTTTAGTGCACCATATCATTCAAGATGAATTGCTTGTTGTAATTAAGGTCACTTTGGATAAAAATGAAACATTGCTAGGAAAAGGGGTCATTTGGAAGACCATTGCAACAAATGCAATATTTTTTGCAACTTTGCAATAGATTAGAAATGTTATCCCACAGTCCACTGTAAGCAGTGTTATTGTAAAGTGGATGAATTTGACCATGTAAAGACCATGTAAAGCCACAGAGCAGGGACACCGATTGCTGAGGCACATAGTCCATAAAAGTCACCAATGCTATGCTGATTCTGTGAGTTTCAAAATTTCACTGGTATTAATATCACCACAAAACCTTTTCAGCAGGAGCTTCATGGGTTTCCAAGTCTGCATGGAAGCTTTACCACCAAGTACAGTGCTAAAGTCAAATTAAATGGTGTAAAGCACACTGGACTCTGGAGCAGTGGAAACCTATTTTGTGGAGTGAATTATCACACTTCCCTGTATGGCAGTCTGATGGGTGAGTCTGGGTTTTCTGGACACTAGTAGAATGTTACCTGCACAACAACATAGTGCCAACTGTAAAATTTGGTGCAAGAAGGATAATGTTTTTTTTTTCATGGGTTGGACTAGGTTTGCAAGTTAGCATTGCATCACATTGTAAACCGGAGTGCAACAAAAATGATGTTCTGGAGTGTGAAACCTTACTTAACCCTTTACGATTCCTGCAAAATTAGCCTAAAACGCCTAAAAAAGGCATACCCAAAGTAAATTGCATGCTGTTCTTGGGCCATTTGGATGATATGCATGGTGTTGGTCTCCTGTGAAAGGTGACACTCTGAGGTTTGTTTCTCAACAGTCAGAATCACTGTAAGTCTTACTGATATTGAGTAATAGCACTTTGAATACACTAAAAAAAGAAAAAAATTATTCCGCCTGCATTTTGTAGGCGGAATTTTGTAAATAGAAGCCTGCAGATGACTATAGCTGGGAGATATGAGCTGGAAAATACAAATGGGATCACAGAATGAAGCCTTACCAAGCCAAATTTACCATTTGATAAACAATATATTTAGAAAATTTGTGTTTTACACATGTTTATCTAATTTTATGTCTAGACGCTTCCAAACAAATTACACTTGGGAGACTCCAAACGACCCTTTGCAAGCAACGACACATACAATGCTGTAATTCTTGAATGCTTTAATGTACAGTCATCAATTTGGGCTCTAATGAAAGTTTACACTTAGAGCTATTCAATTTATAATCCAGATTAACTGTCAATAAATGCTGACACATAGTAACTGAAGCATAAACACATTATAGTGACATTTATTTATAGATTCCAAAATGTGTACACTTTTAAAATTACATAAATATTTATAATCTAAATATTTTTTTTCCTATATTTCTATTTCTATACACAGTACATTATTTAATTTGTGTTTTTTTTTCTTATATTGGTGTTATATTGCATCCCTACTGTGTTATTCCTATGTATGTCTGTACTATCATGCATGTCTGCATTATGTCAACAAAAAGTGGTCTGATAAAGACACAGATTGTACATGCTGTGTTTATTGTATCTTAAAATGGATATATGACATGTCCAACTGTTTTTTTTTTTGATGACTTTACCCTGTCACTACTAGGCGTCCGTCCTGCCGGCGGTACGCTGGATTCTTGAAGGGTTAACCCAGGGGGGTTATCCATTTACCCAGTGTTAAGCATAGTGTGAAAAGCCCTTAAGAGTACCCTGCCATTCACCCCAGTGAGTAAACCATCCGGGAATCACTAAACCCCTATGAGCCCAAGCACCCCCGTCTCATCTTTGCCTCAATTGTTCTTTTACAGGCCTATTGGAATGTCAGGTATGTCTCTGTCTGGCACACCCACCACACCCAGAGACTAGAGAAAGGCACAAGCCAGGGCAAGCAGGTGAAGCTTTATCTCCAGCGGTGTCTGTTTCCCACTTTCTCCCCCACCCTCATCTTACATCTGCCGGCCCACTTGCTTTCTCTCTCTGGCTGGAGTCAGACTGGGAAAATTCCCATGTGTGGAACAAGAACGGAGGAAGTGGGAGGTTGATTTCAGGACAGCGGGTCTCAGTGACTTTTGGAGGTCGCGACTGCTCAGGTATCAGCTGAACAAAATGAATAGCATGTATCTGTGTGTGTGAGAGGGAAACGCATATATGTGTTACTGAGATGGTGACAGTGAGAATAATACGTGTGAATGGCCATGTGAAAGAGAGTGTCTGTCTAGGCAGCCAGAGAGCAGAATGGGCAAACTTGAGACTGCATTTGAAAAGTGCCACTGGTTCTCCAACTGTTGTCCGGTTTCCAAACGCTCATCTATACAGTGTGAAACAGCTCACATTACTGCCAAAATCAGGTATTGTCTCAGGCTGGATAAGACCAGATTTTTTTTACCCACTCTCTCACTCACTCACTCACACTTTTTTTAACACTAAATTATTAAAAACATAAGCAATAATCAAAATGTGACCATAATAAGCAGCTTAATACAAGTTTTTATTTGATTATTACTCACATTTCCAGCCTATTTTGGGTTTATTTTAAGCAAGAAATATAGTAATAAAAAAAGAAATAAAAACATTAGCTATTTAAATAAAACTACCCAGCAGCTGGGTTTGTCCATATTTAACCCAACTTGGGTTGTTTTTAACTCAGCATTTTTTAGAGTGTATGAAATATTATTACAATTTAAAATAAATGTTTTCCGTTTAAATAGATTTTAAAATGCATTCCTGTGACGGCAAAGCTGAATTTTTCGCAGCCATTACTCCAGTGTCATAATGCTTCAGAAATCATTCTACTATGCTGATTGGGTGCTCAAGAAATTATTTTGTATATATATATATATATATATATATATATATATATATAAGGTTTTTTTTTTTTTTTTTTTAATGCTAAAAAGTCCAATAGTATTTATTTGAAATACAAATCTTTTGTAACAATGTAAAAGTCCCTTTTGATATGTATATGATAATTCAATGACCGTCGCGTCCCAAGTTGGTAGATTGCAGTGGTTTTATCATCTCTTTCATAGGTCTCATTTATGCTCCTACAGACAAGTTACAAGTTAAAAAGAAAACCACGAAGCCAAAGCAGAAGCAAGCAGTAGAGACGCCTGCCATAACAAGCATCAACAAAAGCTGATCTGAAGAAGCCAGTTATAATGAGAGGTGGTAACCTAGCAATTAAAGATCTGTGCTGCTTATTAAAATACTGATGGTTTGATTCCAGTCACTAAGGAGCAGCAATGAGCAACTGGTACATTGCTGACATAAACCTTCTTTGTCCCGAATCTCACGCAACACATTGCTAACATTTACTTGACATAAGAAGCATAATGTACCATTACATTGTTACAAAATGTACTTTTTTTTGTTCGTTTTAAAAATCGAATACATTCAGTGCGGACAACTCACAACTTAATTTTTTTAAATTACAAGGACACATTAAATGTGACACGCTACTCATTTGAACTCTCTGCTCATCAAAGAATCCCCAAAAACAAGAACAAGAATGGTTTCTGGAGCAGCAAACCAACACATATAATGATTTCTGATAAACTGTATTTATATCAAATAAATGCAGTCTTGTGAGCATAACAAAAAAGCACCCCAAAATTTTTATGATAGTAAATAACCTTCAAAACATCCCACAAATTGCCTGCAAGACACTCTGTACTGTATGAGTAATTAAGGAAACCATAAATGAATCGCTTGTGTGGACAACGAACATGTTATTGATAATTAGGCTGAACAAAAGAAACAAAGACTTCTCCTATGGTTCCTCATTCCTTTATTTGTCATCGCTGTAATGAGTCCAAAATACCACCATGTACAAATATGTAAATATATAAAATATAATTGAGTAATTGTAAATGTAACCACAAAAGGTTTTCACCACAACAATAAATCATGAACATCACTTTTGCTTTGTGATTTAATTATAGAAAAATATTCTTTGTGCTTTGATGATTAAAAAATGTACAAAACGTTCACGTCAGCAGCTGAAACCTGTGACACATGTAGGACTGTGACTGATGTGTGTGTCAGACACACTCCCAGACTGTCTGAACTCTCTGTTATTGTGTGAGTGTGTGTTTGTTTGAGAAAGACAGTGAGACTTTTCCTTCTACGGTGAGTTTTTCTTCATGGGTGGTTATCAGAACAGCGAAGTGCAGTTAATGATGAGCATTGTCGGTAAGAATCCACCCTACTCAGAGAACATTTTCAGACAGAGACTAATACAACAACCATGTACTCTTGCCGTGCAAAGATAAATATCTCACGGTCACAAATACACACACATGCACTCACACACTGATTGATTGGCTCCAGTTTGTTCAGGTGGCTTAAATCGCTGGCGGCTTTTAGTGAAAAATTGCCGATACCAGGCTAAAATGTTAAAAAGTGGGGGAGGTCAGATGAAGCCACAATAACTCAGCCCTGCTCTGGGAACATACACATGAATGGTCATCCATTACACAACCCAGCACTGCTCAGACAGAGAAACTAAACTGGAAATTACCAGTGTGCACCAGTACGCCTTAGAAAAGTTCCTTTCAAAGTAATTTGTTGCCTTACATCACCCCTTAACCATGGTAAATTCACTGTAACACATGCCTATTTCCTTTTAATGAGTAATTTACATAGACACAAACTCATCCTATTTCGACATTTTATGTATTTTGTAATAATTCATAGAAAACTATTTTAACAATTTGTTTATGGAAGCTTGTTTCCACAATGGAATACAAAATAAATATTTTGCAAAAATAAAAACTTTTTCTCTCACAATTGTCAGAATTGTTATCTTTTTTATGATAATTTCGTGTTTTTATCTCACAGTTATGCAATTATATATTACAATTCTGAGTTTATGTCCCATATCAAAATTGTAAGAAAAAACTAAAACTGAAAAAATGAAAACTGAATTGTAAGATGTAAGTTCTAAATTCAGCAAGTTAAGAGTAAGTTAAGCACCCAATCAACAACTTAAGATGCCTAAATGAACAAATGTAAATGTAACTGTGAATAAAAGGCCATTCAGAAGTCAAATAAATATGCACAGGCCCTGAATCTGATAAATACAGAATCAGTTCAGTCAAACTGTAAGACCATTATCCAAAATGATTAAAAATTGTTACTGGCCAAAATGCCTGTTCTGCACACACAGGACAATATCATAGAGGACACAGCAGCTGTCAGCTTCCAAAAGCATTAAACCAATATCTTTAAAGCTCTGACCCATTTATTACACAAGACACATTCGGTTCAAAAGTGCAGAAGCCCTGACAATGAGGTTTGGGTGTCAGCGTGAGTTTAGAAGTCATAGAGGCATATCAAAGAAGATCCCAGCAACTTTGCTCATCCTTGAGGTCAAACTAACATCTGAGTCCAGTGTGTGTGCGTGTGCGTGCGTGCGTGTGTGTGTGTCGGTGTGTCTGTGTGTGTATGCCTGTGTGTGGGGACCACAAAGTTTGTCGTGAGACACTCATCTTCTCGTAAAGTGGGTCAGGCCGGAAAAGTCTTGAATGAAGTGAACGGTAGTTCATATGTGCCAACCTTAAGATGCACGAAAGTAATAAAGGCTAGAGGCTAATTAAATTTTATGCAACGTGGATCTAATTTCAGCTCTCTGGAATCTCTGGCCTCATTCTGGTAAATTTTAAATAAAGTAATGATGTGTCCCGTGCCGTGAGTCAGTATATATATATATATATATACACACATACACTCGCACTAAATCTTATCTCAGAGAAATTCGGCATGGCAGTTAGAATTACACCTTTAGTGTGAAGCCAAATGAAAGTCTAACCACACTTTCAGTTGACGGGTTTAACGGTGGGAAAAGGTTTTTAATCAGCTTAGGTAGAAATCATCTAAATCACTGAGGGCCTTACATAAGTGTCGAAAAATTCTGAAATCAGAATCTGAGAAAAGTAGCTGCTCTTTACATAAAAAAAAATGGCTTGACAAAACCACTGAAACTACTGAATGAGCTTAAAAAACAATGAAGTGCAACTGACATTTTCCTCCCTGCAGGTATGAGACTGTGTGCATGTGTGTAAGCTGATCTCTAACAATGGCCACCCAGAGAAAACGGAACTCTACTAGCCTGAAGGGCCGCAGATATGCCTCAGTTTTTTCAGGGTTTAGCGCCTTTCTTTGGCCCGGAAGGATCAGGCCCATGGAACTAAATTTAGGCCTTTACATATGGACAAAGGACTCACGCCAACGTGCCCTGACAGTGATGCTCAGCAGAGTTTTGCATTGATTCGTTGTCCTGAAAACTTTCCAAAGTGGTACATGCAATCCCAGTACCTTATATTAATAACTACAACTGCAACCGAATATATAGATGCTATAAAGATGAAAGGAGGTGAGTTCAGTTGATTGAGTCACAAAAAATCTGAAATTAAGCATTACAACATTCTTAAAAAGTATATTAGGGGTGTGCCAAATTTTCCTGCCTTTTACATCACAGCTCAGGATAGTTTCCAATGAACAAATGGGATTGTTCTTGTGTTGTATTTTACTGTGGGTCCAGGTTGATTAATCACATTTATGGTGTCAAAACAATACATTTCAGTCCGTTTAAGAAATCTGTTGGTATCCATTTGTAATATCTGATCAAACAAAAACATATGCTGTAAATGAACACTTTTTGTAGGGTATACGCTAAGATATCAGGCTAAATGGCTAAACTAATCTAGTATGCTGAACAGTTTCTCAAAACATAAATACTAATAAAAAACAATATTAACTTCACAATCTATATGTTCCATATAATTTAAAAGACATGACTAGTCTTAGTTTATAACAACAAACCGTGCATAAAATTATGCTAAATGTAACCGTGTACCCATAAAAAGTTCCTAATTCAGCCAACAGAATCACAATGGGGTCCTAAATGGTCTTGATTCAACAACAGACTACATTTACAATGGCTTAGATGACTGATTACAATTGCATTGAGAACTGAATATCATGTGCAAAGGCAAACAGCATTTCAAACAGAGTATAGTGCCAGTATATACCTAATGCATACATTGGCTGCATAGTCACAGTGGAGAAACTAAAAGAGTGTTAAGAAAATAAAAGGTAAAGTTACTGCCGCAGAGATGCTAATGGATGGCTTCTTCAAGGTATTATAAAGCTCTTTAACTTCAACAGCATGCCTCTGCCTATTTGAGCATCACTCAAACACACACACACACGCACTAAAAATAAAACTTCCTTCTTGCTTCCTTCCATTAGCTCACATTAGCCTCACGTGCAGAGAGTAAAGCCTCCGTCCACCCGTGACCATCCAGAACACGAGGCAGTGAAGACAAACCTCCCAGACCTCCCATAAAGCTAAATCAGCAGCAACAAGCCTGCGGGCCACATATCAGACTCCCAGAGAGAAGCAAAACACTCGGACTCTGAATCCTGTGCAGCAGAGCAAACACACGATATGGCTTTTACACTTGAATCCATTACTTATTTATTTATTTTGTTCTATTTGTATTTGACATTGACTGAGGGTAACCAGTGGTCTGCACGAAGGTTATAAAGTGATGCTAGGAATGTTAGCATCTGACTGGACAATAGGCTGCAGCTTCCATTCATAGACATTTTATTACATTACAGCTAATGGCAATATTAACAAACCGTGCTACTGGCCATTCATTCAATCTGTGCTGTTTTTAAAAGTTTTGCTATATTGGCAGATTTGTTTGACTAGTACAGTGCTGTTTCTTCCAGTATCATACAACTTAAGCATGTAGCCATGGGTTAAACTAATTCAAATTGAATGCAAAGATTATAAAATATGAAGGACTCATGAGTTTGTGACTTTTGGGTGTGTGTTACGGTGTGGTCACATTCACCGTTGTTCTGCAGATATTTCCACGATGAACCCAATCATTTAAGCTGGAATCCACAATCTGGAATTTCATCTGAGAGTGAATCATTTCCACACAGAGATTTTCGCAATGGTTTCAAATTGGTAACCCTTTAAGAATGAATGAAATCAACAGTGCTTTATTACTTTATGACGTCCGTATTTTAAAGTGTGGGATGTTTACCGTTGTTCTGTGAAATTCCAAGAGCAAAATAAAAAAATCCAGACATTAACAATTAGAATCCATGTGATCTGGAATTGAGGGTGAAACATTTCCACATGCAGATTTCGGATGGGTTCAAGTTGATCCCACATTTGCGCTGACCAACAGAAAGCTTCTTGGTTTGAAAGTGAACTCCGTGCTTCACACATTGATGGATCTTTTTTTCACAGCTTGAGGCCATTTTTATGCTAGTACTGCCAAACAAGACTAAAACAACTTCAAATTTTCCTTCTTTTGCTAAATTTGAGAAAAATATTGACGACTCATTCTGAACTAAATGTAATAATCTTTGACCTCCGCTGCCATGTTTACATGTGACAGGCATGAGCATTCATTGGTTATGAATGAGTCCTTATCACAGGTTTATGAGCATGTGTGAGTGAGAAAGTAAGATGGACCGTTTAATTTATTTAATCCATAGAATGCAAAACATTTTACACCTCAGGGGCCACACACAGACGCACAAGCTCACTCACACACTGCTGACAAAAACTGGCCCTACAAACAGCTGTTTTTCCCCAGATTTCTTCATCTTAAGATAAATTGTGCAATAGGGTTGTCATGATTCATTAATCACATCCGACATTATGATGCATCACAATATCACACTCTGTAGCAAATTTATAAATGATAAGGTAAAGGATAAGCCTGTCATTGTGGATATGTTATAATGACTGGCTAAATGTTAAATTACGAAATAAAACTTAAGATAAAGTAATGAAGTCACACTATAAAGTTAAATATTATGTTGCATATGCAAGATTGAAAAGTCACACTGTGAGATATAAAGTCATAGTGTGAGATAAAAAAAACACAATTAACTTTTCAAACTAAAGTGGAAGAAGGAAATTCTATATTATACCTCTTATTACACAGCTAAAAAAATACTGATTTAACTCATGTTGTGTTCTAGTCATTTTGACCTGGAGATTGAGAATTGATGATTTTCTATTTCCCAAAAATGCTGGCTAATTATGTTATATTGGATTAAAACCTACTGATTTGTCTCACACATGAAATAATAATAATAATACTTTTTTTACTTTAATTTTACTTTATGAAGAGGTTTTTCCCACCTTGTTACACTTGTACTGTTCCCGGTCAAAAAATGACTGTTCTACAAAATAAATTGGTCATACATTTCTTGTTATGGTATATTATTACCAAACATAGAATTCATTATTTTTTTTTCATGAAAACCTCAGGTGAGTAAGCTCATATCAGTTCCAAAAAGAAATACAAAGCCTGTGCTTATCGAAAGAAAACAAGATTTGGGGATAATATAGCATAATGAGGAATTTATAAGTAATTATTAAAAGGTCAGTCATTTTTTATCAGGAGCACCAAATTAGGTCAAGAATTTTCAGCACAGTACAATTAGGTTAGATTATTTTACATGAGAAGAAACAGACAATGCAGCCTTGAGATTGACACAAAATATTGGTCAAATACACATTTACTGTGCAATACCAGAGCACAATGGAACTAGTTAGAAAAGTGGAACTTGAGCACCATTATAAGGCCCTTGACTGAAAAACTGCAGATCCTGTTCATCCACACCACTTTAGGTAAATGCTGTACTTTCATACTTGTCTAGGACCGGATTCTCTAAATGAATACGATATACAGGAAATCAGATGTCAGAGCGGTGGGAGAGAGCAGCCACCAACACTTTCAATTTCCCACAGAGGTGAGAAGGAAATCCTGTAGTGCTGTCGTAAGGAGGAAGAGGAAGGATGTTTGGCCTTTGAGAGACTATCTCCGGCCAGCTCATCCTCTTGTATAACCACACCCTAAGCTCGCACATGGACAGCTTAACGTCAGACCGATCACACGCACACACACACACACACACACACACATCAGTGCAAGTGAAGTATGTGTCTACTGCCACTCCAAGGTCAAATAAAACGGCAAAGCGAACAAGAGGCCAGTGTCCCACCCTGGCAAAATCCCCATGTGACGCAAAATCAAGTTAAGGGTTAAATTGTGGTAAGCGGCCGGGTTACAGAGCTGCCAGTGTGAGAAGTTACAAAGTTGCCTCTTGGGAGGACTTGTGGGGTCTCATGGACCCTCAGATGATTGAAAAAGATAAAAGCAATGTTTAAAAAAATACAGCTTTTTATGAAAAATAGAGTAAAACTGTCATGTTATGTATACAAATTTAAAATAACTATTTTATTTTCAAATTTTGTTAATATTTTAATGGCAAAGCTTCATTTTAATGTAGTTAAAGCTTAAATTTCAGAAGCTAATACTCATTATATTTTTTAGGATTCTTTGATGAACAGAAAGACCAAAAGAAAAACCTCACTAATCCCAATTTTATATATATTACAGTATCACATTAAATGTTTAATAATATTCAAATAAAATGCAATATTAAAATGTATATATATAAAAAATCATACTGTAGTTATGTAAAAGTTAAATGCTCTTATTCAAGTTGATTGGCCTTTACAGCAAACAATAATTCGATTTTCTATTTGTGAATTAGATTTGAGATGAATAACCATGAACATAATACATATCCATTATAACAACCTAAAATAATCTGTGAAAATTAGGCTTTGGTTTCCGGTTTCAACTCTAATCTCTGTGGATAATCTGTTTATGGAATGAAGGATCATTTTCTGCTTATCTTTATCAACCGCCATTAATCTCACAGTTTAGCTTAACTGTTTTCCTTATCGGCTCTCATTAAAAGACTTTGTGTTGTATGTCTGTCACATTGTAGTCAAACCCATTGTATGACATGAGCTGGCAGGCGTAGACATGTTCTTAGAGCTATATGTACAGGTGCATATGTTCAGACCAAAGAGTGTTACATAACATCTGCTGAAACAAGGTATTCTACAAGGCCAGCTGCATACATTTATGTCAATCACTGGGGAGTGGGCAGTGTCCAGACCAGGTGTGATGCCACAGGGCTTTGTAACAACAGTAATGACATAAAAACATGACACACTTATATAACCCAAAGGGAAATGAAGGTGCAATAAACCCTTTATTTCCTTCTATATTTTTAAGAACATGCTGCTCAGCCTTTTCCTGGCAACACTGAATGCATCATCAGATGATGAAATGTGAGAGTTTTAGGCATTTTCAAGTTTTATGAAGTTTAATCGGTTACTGGAAAAACTTAATTTTCACAAAAAAAACTAAAACAGGTCAGATTCTCGCTGTTAAACTATTAACTACAACCTTTGCCTCAATAAACTCCTAATTTGCTGCTTATTAATAGTTAGTTGTTCAGTATGACCATGCAGAATATATGCTTTTTACAGTAAGTAGGACTACTAATAAACATCCAATATGATAATAATAGACATGCTAATAAGCAACTATTTAATAGTGAGAATTGGTCCCTATACTGAAGGGTTACCAAAGAAAACAATATATTTATATATATATATATAAATACCAATTCAGGACATCCTAAACTGAATGGATTTTCTCAAATCAATACTTGTCAGATTTCATTCTGGGCCTGTGTATCCACCTTTTTCTTGTCATAAAAATGGATGAGGCCATTTGTAAATTATATGGGTCTAGTTTTATCCGCGTCCAGTTATTTTATCTTATCATATTATTTTAATGTATTATGTTAATTATGAACACACTGGTTTGTAGGGCAAACGGTTTTACCGTTTACAGCACATTGTTATTCTCCTCGTTATTTACCTATAGCGGCTAATGAACCGGAAGTCTTACTTGCTACTAAGTCTTATGAACCAATAGGCTTACTTCCGCGTTGAAGAAAAAGGTGGATAACTGGAATTTTGATGAATTATGCAAAACTGTGACTGGATGCATACTTCAGAATCTCACCGGAAAAGGTACTATAGGTCATTTCTGGGTTGCTTTTTATGAATACTATGAATTGAGACAAACTACTTTTTCACATACTGCTTTTTGCTTACTAAGATATAAAGCAAGTTCGGACAAAGGCAATTTTGTGTGTTGCTCAGAGTTGCAAAAGGTGATTCTTCTTGGAATTTGTTTGGAAATATTTTCAGCAGCGACAATAAAATAGACAAAGAGCAATTGGTAGGCTTATACGGAGTCAAAATTATAATATATACAATTCCTGATGTATAGAATTAATGGCACACCCTGAATCAATCCGTATATAGCCAAATCACAACTGAGCTGATATTCAACATCACTCCTACTTGTGTAACATGGCTTAAAACATGACAACAAATGCTTAAATAGTCATTTCTATTCTATATACCATTCTATAAAAATGTCATGCATAACTACTGGCCTTATCTCTCTTTCTAACTCACATACCTGAGGGTTGAACTGATGGCTTGTAATAATATTGTCGAAGAGATTATTACCCGGCCCATCAGAGCTGTTATCATCTTTAATAGCTGATGTCCCAGTCTCTCTGGTTACATAAGTGCCATCATTCTGGCCTTTTTCTGTAAAGATGCAGTTGTGCCAGCTAGCGCTGGATTTTGGGTGCCAAACAGACCCTGCAAGGGTCAAACTCAATTAATACTAAACAGTCTCAAACCCGTGGAAATACTAAGGGGGACTTAATTGTCATGCCAATCAGCGAACACAAAGTTACATAAGGACTTGCTTTAAAAACCAGAGAAACATTTAAGTCAGTGGCCTGCAGATAAAGACCTGGTTTCTGGTTTGCATTAACTGGGATCTCAGAGGAATGTGCGTTATGATAATATCTTAACACAGGAGGAGACAGATAAATGATGTAACCTGATAAGGATCTTTCAGATTTTTGCTTTTTTTATTAAATTTAATTTCATTCCATTTCATGACTCCACTGTGCATCTCACCCTCACAGCAAGCCATAATGCAATACTGTGATGTAAAAGCTTGATAGCCTAAGTAAGATACAGAAATAATTCCTAAACTAAACCTTCAAGAGGCTTGCAGTTCACAAAGATTACACAATATTGAGGCAGGAAACAATTAGTTACTTTAACGACCATAATCTCACACAAAGCTTTATATTTTTCGGTTCAATGAATCAAAGACTAATAAGGCTAATAGTTCATTTGTGCAGCTGATATAATCCTCTGTACTCCTTATTGGCTGTGTAGGATTGGCAGAGAGCCACTGGCTTCTGAAATAAGTCAAATTACTTATTTTTGTTTCCAAACACATATACATGCATATAGAATCTGGTCACATTTTTCACATTTTTACCATCTTAGTTTCAGCCTGGAGGCTTGAGTGGGTGAGTGGCTTGAGTGGCTGTAAATTTCAGCTGTAAATGTTCATCTGGGGCTGTGAAGTTCATGACAGAAGAGCCTGACCCATATGACCCTGTAACACTTGCTCTTTTCTGACTATTACTGATCGCATATATAAGTCAATGACTAAACTTGGTTGCTTTTGCTGTGATGGAGAGACAGGAGAAAAACAATAGAAAGAGAAAACTTATAGCAGGTTCCAACAAGACGTGACCCCTATATGTATGCATAACCTCCAACGTACTCATGCACACTTTTACAGGCATGGCTAATGGGAAATTCACTCATCACTTCGTACTCCACCCTACACACACACAAATCTCTCTCTGAAGGTGGGAGGTCAGATCAGATCTTCTGCTGTGATCTTCACTGACCTGTGACCCTTTGGCACCTGCATGTGACATGCGTGGGCAAGCCCTCGACAACTCATGCTAGCCTGGAGATGAAAACCACTCACACACAATCTCATTCACATATGCTCACTCAATTTTACTTATTTAAATGGGGACATACTGCTATTGTTTTATATAAAACTAATTGCAAGGATCATTTACTAACTGATACCCTGCACAAAACTAGCTAATTTAAGCTAAAAATATAAAATAAACTTTAAACTAAGACAAAACTATAGCTATGCAAACACACACACACACACACACACACGTTGGTTTTTATGGTTTACGGGGACTTTCCATAGGCGTAATGGTTTTTATACTGTACAAACTGTATGTGCTATTGCCCTACACCTACCCTACACCTAAACTTAGCCCTCACAGGAGACGGTGCATTTCTATTTTCCCTCAAAAAAACTAACTCTGTATGATTTATAAGCGTTTTAAATTATGGGGACACTGAAAATGTCCTCATAAATCACCTTCTCCTTGTAATACCTATGTTATACCCATGTCATTATACAAATTTGTGTCCTCATAAACCACATAAACATGCACACACACACACACACACACACACACACAGTCATTTGCCCTGCAGCCAAAGTCTGGATCCAGCTCTATCATCACTTACAGCTGGTGTTTGCATTTTTCCTAATTTGTTTGATTTGAAGCCAGATTAACACAAAGTTCCTTTAAGGCAAGTTTTTTTTACAGCCATTTTTGCAAAACCCTCAAGCTGCTATTTTCTGGGAAATACAAAAAAGCACACACTTGAAATCTACTTGAACAAGAAAGACCAAAATATCTAGTTCTGTTTGCCAAGATTGCATTGCAATGAAATATTTCAAATCAGCAATATAATCAGACAACAATGGTATCACTTAGCAAAAATAAAATACATTTAAAAAATCCTCAAAAAAAAAAAAAAAATTCACAGGAAAATACAATTTCATTATTTCTACGTAAAATTTTCTGATTTAATTGAATGCTCTTTTAAAGCATTTGTTTTAGTTACAAGCAATATTTTGAGTGAAAATTGTTCCATACACATTCTCTGCACATTTATTAAAAATAAATATGCATAGAAATGGATCATGAATAATTGCTGTTTTATGCCAGAATGTAGCAAGATCTGAATGTTGTTTTACCAACAAAAATAAAAGCCTAAATAGCTATTTGGCTACTGGTTGACATTTTCTAATAGCTTGCACTGCCTGAGATAAAAAGGAAATGCTGTCATGCACAATAAGATCAGTATCAGGCATTAAGAAATTAAACAGTGCAGTGGAATACTTATCCTGAATCTCTTCAGTCTGATCCTCATTTTGTGCACAATCACCGAGGCCCATGGGAGCTTTACTGCGGCCACATTAGGCACAGGAAACAGGCCAGATTCCAGAGTTATGAGTTTGTGGGGACCCAGACAACACTACAGCACAGAATCAGATATATCTGACCTGCTCTTAAATTCCATAGTCTGTCTATGATTAGCTGGGGATGCATAGCCTGTGTTATGCTCTCTTTTTACATTTACATTTATGCATTTAGCAGACGCTTTTATCCAAAGCGACTTACACTGCATTCAGGCTAGACATTTTTTCAGTATGTGTGTCCCCTAGAAATTGAATCCACGACCTTGTGCGCTGCTAACGCAATGCTCTACCACTGAGCCACAGCAATGTTGTTACAACTTACAGTATGTTGTACATGTACTGGTGCCCCGATTAGGCTCCTTATATTCTACAAGCTAAATCCACACCAAACCAACACTAACTAACCAGCCTTTTTTTAATTTACAGAAATATAACATGATGAACAATCTTAACCTTCAACATGCTTTTGTCACCATCCATGACACCTTTCACTCTCCATTAACCCCTGCATTCAACCCATAGATGCAACTACTTTAATTCATAGAAATGTATCCTGCTCTCTTTTCTTCCTCTCTCCATTTCTCCTCTTCATTAAGCAGGTCATGGTTCACGTTTATAATGATTCTGTTTAAAGAATTTGCTTTTTGAACGCGTCTCTCAGCTTCCTCAGGAGAAAATAAGGTTTAAAACAGAGAGAGAGAGAGTTTAAGGCTAGTCAATAAAGATATGCTAATGGGACATGTGTGTATTTAGCAAGAGTGCCCGTTTTGAGCTCTGAACATCTTAATAGCCCTAATGAATGGTTTCCTGAGAACAGCAACAATGCGAAATGAACTTGGCAAACCATGTTTTCAAAAATGCAGGAAAGCTCTTTTTATTCTCCGACAGACATAGATCAGCAGTGCAGGACTGGTGTGTTTGTGACTTGTCTGTCCTGACAAGATGTCCGGACAGATGTCTGGACAGCAGGGGGACATGATGCTAAATAGGCCTACTACTAATTAAATGCAAGCTATTATATAATTGTGGATAGTTAAAGCAACTGGATGTAGTTTTGTTTATTTTTGCGATTTGAGAGTTCATTGTCATAAATAAATCACTATTGTTATTACAGTGGATCGCAGTACAATAAACTTATAAGGAAAACCCGAGGAATAAAAATTTAATAAGGTCCTCTATTGAGCATGCACAACATATTTTTGCTTTAACTGGATAAACAAAACAGCCCTGCTGAACCTCACTATTGTTACAATTCACAGGGAAGCACGGAGACGAGGAGTTCTCAAAACGAAAGTCTTTCATATGCAATCGGTTGACAGGGAACACAGGCAAGGAAAACATTCAAGGACCGATAAACACTAAGTGAAAGGACTGGGGCTTATAAAAACAGGACAATCAGGGAGGAAGACGAGACACACCTGCAATCAAATTAACAATCAACGCGAGGAAGAAACTGGGTCACAAAGAACACGTGGGGAGCAAAACACACACAAAACAGTCCACAATACTGACAACTATCTCCATCTATGTCTGCAGCAGTGTATTTCAATCAGGAAGCAAATAACCTGAAAACCAAATTTAACTCTCCGTGTCTATTTTGAGGGCGGTATCTCTCCGTCTCTTGGGCCGCTGGTGCACTTCTATGTGGGTTAGAGGGAAAAAGATTACATCTAATACTCAGCCTAAACTCAGGACATTGAGAATGGCCAATTAGTACCCAAATCTGACATATTATACCCCACGTTCCCTATTCCTCAACAAGCACTTAAAGGATCATGAAACCCTAAAACATGTAAACAGAAATATATAGATTGATTGTACATTGATGAAAATAGTAATACGACTCATATTTTATTAGTATGTTGAAATATTTTATTTGGGCATTTTTCAGAGCAATTTCGTTCTTCCGGTTTGAAAAGCAAAGTTGAAGCTACGTCACGAAATGTGTGCATATACATCATTGGTCTCTCCAATATTAGGAATAAATAATAAGTGCATTATTATGCATGAGAAAATATCACTTCTGACTCTTCTTCCCTCATTATCATCATTCAGAGACATGGGTCGTATGTTCGTTTCCTAAGTGTGACAACACAGCTCATTGGAGTCTGAAGCCCAAAATATGTCTTTCAACAACCAAGAAACTGTTTAATAATTGAAAAGCTATCTGTCTATCATAAAATATTATTCTTGACAAGTTTATACAAACGTCCGTAGCAGCCCATTATGTAGCCTAATATTAATCAAGGTCAATGAAGAAATTGAGATCAATCCTTTAAAACAGCTCTATGGCACCATCACATGGTAATAAATCGTAACTGCATTAAATGTATTTGTATTATATCACTTTAGATAAAGCTATACAGCCAAACAGATGAAGCATCTTGCTGAAATGCTGTTACGCGTTAGACTGCGTGAGATATTCTGCGTGAGATATTCTGCATGAGATAATGTATGGAAAAGTTCTCCTTCGGATGAGACCTTAAACCGAGGTCCTGACTCTCTGTGGTCATTAAAAATCACATGACACTTCTTGTAAAGAGGGGTGTAACCCCGGTGTCCTGGCCAAATTCCTCCACTGGCCCTTGTCAATCATGGCCTCCTAATAATCCCCATCCTCTTAATTGGCTCTATGACTCTCTCTCTTTTCCACCTGTAGCTGGTGTGTGGTGAGCGCACTGGTACCGTTGTCCTGTGGCAGCCGTCGCATCATCCAAGTGGATGCTGGACACTGGTGGGGGTTGAGGAGAGACCCCCCCCCCCCGATTGTAAAGCAATTCGGGTTTACAACAATACACAATAAAGCTATATAAATGCATCATTCATTCATTCAAGTTGCCTTCAAAGTGCAGCCATGAGGGAAGGTCACGATGCCTGCCACAGCTGCTTATTCCCCGTCAGACTGATTGAAGTCTGGGCTTCACTGAATCATCAGAAGCGCCAGTGAGACTTGAGTCTCTTGCAGACACAAAACTCCTGCAGAGCTCAGACAGATCCCCCGCCTCACATCTAACTAGAGCTAACCACAAAACAAGAAATAGAAAAATGACAGAATATGTGAAACTGACAAAGAGAATGGGTTGAAAAAAAAATGTATTCAGTATAGTATTATTAGCAAGTGTCTCTTTAATCCAGCATAAAGGGACTGCTATAAAAAGAACAAACGGACATTGGCAGCAGTAATGAAATACAGCTCGGAAACTGCTTGTTAGCAATTCCTTTCGAAAGTTAGACTATAGTGCACATTTGAGAAAGAGAGCTAGGTTCTGGCAGAATTAAATAGTCCATTATGAGCACTTACATCCATTACAGAACAAATACAGGTGACAGAGATTCATACTGCATGCAAAACTGAACCCAGCCATTTTACAACAAATATGGCAATATTTAACATGACTTGTACTGAAAGGCAATAACAACTCCTTTCACATTCATAATAATGTTCATTTCTCTTTTATTAACATCACATTGAAATCAAAGACATTTTGAATGTAATTTTAATAGTTATGCTGCACTGAATGACCTTAAGCATTTTACAAAAACAAAAATATATATCTTTGTTAGTTGTGTAATTCCTGAGTACATAATTGGCTGTAATTGAGATTTGAAATGCCATTTGTAATCAATTTCCTCACATTCATTCTTTTCAAAACACTTGAACACTAAAAGCTGTTGTAGGGAAATGTTAAATTACCAGTTTGATTGTTTTTTTAAACTTAGTTTGAAGTGTTTATTTAAAGATGTGATGTGCCAGTAGCTCCAAAAAACAACTAAAATATAATAATATAATAATGATAATTTACAGTTTTTAATCAGGTTTTCCTAGTCTTCCTCTGCCAATTTTCAGCAAACGAAAAGTCCTGCCTAAACTCACGCCATTGTTTGAGCAATGTTGTAACAGAGCAATAGTCCACCAGAAAAATCACACCTGACATTTTGCCTTTGAACGGTCACTCAGGAGAGTCGCTGGTGGCACTTTAGCCACTCAAGAAGCAAATATTTTCCAAGAAACTACTGCTTTTCATGTGAGGTTGCTGGTGAGAGCTGCACCTGAGACACATGCTCATTTTTAGAATCTCTCATGTGATGTGTGAAAGAGCTTTCACACACTTGAGAAGTGTGTATGAGAGGATGGGTTCAAGTGCACTTCAAAAAATTAAAATAAAAACTGACCTGAATACCTTTTATGCCTAAAAATAGGAAAAGGGTTCACATTCATATATGCTCTTACTATTTGTTATTCTCTTGTAATATGTGTGTACATGTACATTTATATACAAATTCAGGGTCAGAAAATATTTTATTTTTGAAAGAAATTAATGCTTTAATTCAACAAGAAATTGATGCATTAAATTGATCAAAATGACAGTAAAGTAATACTAAAGATTTCTATTTCAATTAAATGTTGTTCATTCATTTTTTAATATCTAAAATATTCATGAAAAAGCATCTCTGTTTCCACAAAACATTAAGCACAACTGTTTTCAACATTGATAATAATAACAAATGTTTCTTGATCAGCAAATAAGCATATTAGAATGATTTCTGAAGGATCATGTGACACTGAAGACAAATAGCTGCTCAAAGTTATGCTTTGCCATCATAACAATAAATTACATTTGTAAAATATATTACAATAGATTTATTTTAAGTTGTAGTATTTAGCAATGTTTCTGTATTTTTGATCAAATAAATGCTGCCTTTGTGAGCATAAGATAAAAACTCTTATTGACCCCAAACTTAAATTTGATATTATAATATAACTTTAATTATGCTTTTCAGCAGATTTTAGTCCTTAAAATGACTGGTACATTCTTCAAAATTACTCCTTTTTTGTTATAGAGGTTTGGAACAACATGACCACAAATAAATGACAAAAACATTTATTTCTGGGCCTCTTTAAGGAGTAAGAAACGTGAGTTAATGGGATTCACAGTGTCGGCTCACATCCTGCCATCCCTCAGGAATCGGTGTCTCATTCAGCACCCGTTGTGACACAGTCTGGCTAAAGCTCACTCTCTGTCTTTTCCTCCTCATCACTTTTCCCCTGTGTGATTTCCAGCTGAGCTGACCTGCCGCTGACAAGTGCGAGCGCTGGCCTACTTACACAGTCCTCGGAGTTCTCTCAGGTCAGGCGCTGATCGCATGGTTACCCTCGTTTTAAAACTCGGCTCTCGCTGGGTCACTCTAATTGGATTAGCGAGATGAAGGAACCTTAAACTCAATCACAAACACATAACCCTTGATTTCACCTCCAGAAGATAGTACATGGCTTAAAGAAGCACTCACCTGACAGACCAGCAACAAGCTCCTTCAAAGGCACTTCATGTACCTTTAACATTACACTCACAAAATTTTTTTTCTTAAGACTTGAGAAGAGTGTCTGAAAGGATGTGGATCATGTTGAAAGAGTGAAAGTACAAAAACACAGACTCGTGAATCCAAAAGTAGCGTCGTTTCCCCCTTGAAAACCACTTGACCCTTGTGAAACCTCTTAATAAATGTGACACATACAGAGCAACATCGTGAGGGAATAGGTTTGTGCTCAGAAACATGTTTTTAGCATCTTCTTTGCTCTGTGATTTTCATTAACACCTGTGAGTCATTGTGCTGAGAAGCAAGGTGCTGGTAGAATTTGCCCTTAAAAGCACTGAGTGATGCTAGCAAACTCAGATTTGTCTTTGACCTCTGACCTCGTCAGCAGAACAAATTCCAGTTCAGTTTCCAGAGAGTTCAATTAGATGATTGTCTCTCAGAGGATTCCAGCATGTCCCAATGAGCCAATCAACCTTGCGTCCTGTTGAGATTATTACACAGCACTTTTCAGCCAAGAGTCCCTCCGGAAAGCCCTGAGAGTTAAGAAAGTGAGCAGTAAATGTACATGCATATACATTGTGTATCTGTCCAGTAAACCTATGCTCTGCTTTCCAAAGATATTAAGTTATTAAAATGAAGCTTCTTTAATGGTTCCATGAAGACCCTTTAACATTCCATGGAAACAATGCACTCTTAAATATGATGCAATAGAAAATCAATTTTGGGTTCCCCAAAGAACCTTTCAGTGACCAGGTTCTTAAAAGGACCATTTTTATTGGTCCATTTTCTAAGGTTAAAAATATTTTAATAATCTAAAGAACACTTTTCCAAGAACATTTTGTGCGATGGAAGGTTGCATGGATGTTAAAGGTTCTTCATGGAACCATCAATGCCAATAAGATGTATATGGATATATGTTCTTCAGATTATTGAAATGTTCTTTACACTAGGAAAAAAGTGCAAAAAATGCAAAAACTTTATTTATTTGGGGACCTCAAAATGGCTCTTCTATGGCATAGCTGAAACCCCGTTTGGAACCTTTATTTTTAGGCACCATTTTAAGGGCTCTTCTGAGATGACAACTGTTCCAAATGGATATCAAATACCTTATTTTATCTAAATTTTCAGGCAACATCACATATGTCCTTCTTGGAGTAATAAGTCCTTCTTCACTGCAATAAGCTCAGTGAAAGAAAATCCAAGATGGTGGACAAAGTAGGAAAACTCTCCACTGGATATGTATATACTTATTGAAAAGTGTAGTTATAAATAGTTCAGTATAATTCAAAAATATTGTACTCAATATGTGTTTATCCTATTTATTTTTAGAGTGTTGCACTGCTAGCTTTGTGACAGGTTAATGTCAAACTCCACTGAAAGAAATTGAGTTGCTGGCATTTCAAATCAGTCATTTGTTATGGTTGAGCTTACCTTTATCTGTGCCTTCAGCTGTGAATATCCTTATTCTGTTGATGAAAATATGCATTAGTTGATATACATACATATTGTGCATCAGTGTACTTTTAATATTATTTAGATTATATTTGTAAGTTTTTTATTTTTTGTACGTTCAGTTATTTTAGTTTTATCGAGTTGTTAAGTAACTTTAATCTCACTTTTTTATATATTTCTATATAGCTTTAATTATTTCAGATTTAAAATAGGCTCATTGGAAACATGTGCTTCTACCAACATTTCTGCGCAACTCAAACGAATCGCTGCAGTTTCCAGTTGAAATGAACACTAGAAGCAGTAAAACCCCGACAACTTTTATTCCTGTTCACACAAAATATGATTTCAGGTCCACAGTTTCGATTAATAAAGCCTAATTTTCACATTTATTTGAGGAATATTATTTTATAAATTCAAAACAATTTTTATCTAATTTATATTTTATTTTATTTCAGGTTTATTTCAATTACTGAAAATGTTTTTTTTTAAACAAATGTAGTTTTAGTTACCAATAACACTGATGATGTGTTTCCCCTCACACACCTTTAGCTTTGTTAGCACTCTTTTTTACAGTAACCGAGAGCGCTCAATGCACTGACACTTCAGAAAACACATGCAAAGCACCAGCAAATCAAGAAAACATCTTCATCACTGAAGTCGTATTAAAGAATTTGATTTGCAGCGCGTTTCTTTATTTGGTTGTGTTGTGAGCATTTGGAGTGTGTGTGTTGTCAAACTGACGAAGTTGTTTTCTTAATTTGCAGGTGTTTTTTCTATTTGCATTGTAAATCGGCCACTGTACTTTTTGTCACTCAGCACTTTCCGCTTTCCCTGCGGAGAGATGATTCTCCAATTAACACATCCCAGAGCCTCCAGGAACAACTCACCCAACACACACACACACTGTCTCAATTCACACCACAGTCCTAAATATAATTCATTTTTTTTAAGAATTCTCCATGTCTTTGTTAATTCATGACATGAAACCAGAGAGAATTGAAGAAATTAGTTCCATTGTGTGAGTAATGAGTTTCAGGAAGAAGAGGCTGATTCTTAGGACATTGAAGAAGCTTCATTCTGACTGCATTCACACTTACACTTCCTTCTTCTTTCTTTCAAAATGTGTCTCATTGGGGGAACAAGGTAAGGAGAGAAAAAAAGTAGGTCTATTTTTGACTTCGAACATCATGCCACTTTATAAGTTCACATATAAGCACTGTTCTTGGCGTCAAATGAACACTTACACAGAGATCTGAACAGCAGAGCATGCCCTCTGACTATTACTACACTGACAGCAATGATGTCATCATAAAATATGCATGCTGAATTGTGATCTTACATCTATTTGTACACTTAATTGTAATTACTGTTTTGTTTCTTGCATCTATTTAACCTTACCTGTTCTCTGTTTTCATTGTCTGACACGGATTGTCAAAAAGGGGATTTACATTTCCTTTCATTAGCTAAAACCTCAATTTTTTTGTAAAACTGTGTTCTCTTGCTGCCTTGCAAGCACTGGTAGTTTACTTCTGGACATGCATTTGTGAGGTGTAGTCTTTTTTTTAAAGATACATTTGGAAGTGCATGTAAAGTTGGGCTAGTCTCTCACCTATGTGTGTGGAGGGTGTTTGTCCGGTGGCCACGTTACTTAGGTCTGCAGGTAAGCCCACATACACTCCACCATAGTTCCTCCTCTTCTCCTCGTCCACAGACGAATCGTCCTGCCTGTGGGCCCAGAACAGAACCAAGAGATGATCGATGGGCGGAAAGCTCAACTTAGAAAAGTTTTTGCTGAATTATACATATTACTGTGAAAGGACTGAATGGCAACAAACCTTTGGGGTATGAATGATTGCATATGACTGAACAAATTGTGAGCATCATATCTGGCAAATTGTGTGATTCATTAGGTCTTGAGGGGTCATGCATTAAATTAGGAGTTTTTGAAGAGATTTTGAAGAGCTTTGAGAATTTGATTAGAAGAGCTGTTACTGTATTAATAGTATTGCAAATCTTGTATTGTTCTCAACAGAGATTTGTGAACATGTAGATGTATCAGTGATGGTGTTTTTGTGATGAGTGTGTGTTTTTTTTTCAGTGGCAGTCAAGGCCCTGATATGTGCACGCGAGGCTCTCCCCTGTTGTGTGGGTGCTTGGTGTTCGGATGTGAGAGAATAATTCCAGGAACTGCCAGCGTTCACCCCACTATGCTTTTTTTTTCTCAGAAGGGAAATTGATTGACAAGTAGTTCCAAAAACTGAAGGACACTGAGGATTACTAGTATCTTGCCTCCTGTTTATCTTATTCTCTCTCTCTGAAGTCAGAGCCTTTGAAAAAAATATTACAAGATTTCAGAAAAAAATGATATTTGTCATCACTTTAGCAGTTACAATACCCAGTACCAGTTACTGTAATTAACATAATTATTAAAGTTTAACTATCATATTTCTGTGCATATGTGTATTCAAAATGTGCTTATTATGCAAAACTATGGGGTGCCATGGTACATTTTTGCTACTCTGGAAATACTCACACATCTTTGGATGACTCAGATGGACCTGTGGAAATAAAGAAACACTTAGTCACCCCACATGTTCCTTGAATGTTAAATACAGTATACACACTGAGTAATTTTGAGAAAAACATTTATTTCTCGCTTGAATCCGATTAATCTGCTTAACCTATAAACACATTCCCATGCTGTTTGAAAGAAAACTGATTGGTTAAAAATAAACTTAGGTAATTAATGTCATTATTGTGTTATTACAATGTAAGAAAGCTATAAGGGAAAGTGTTGTTGGGCAGATTTGTCATTCGCTGTTATGACGAGACTTCCGTCCAATATCTGGTCAATCAAGTCATCAAACGAACACTAATGTATGAGTGTGTGCACAAGTACAGTTCTTAAGGTTAACTGACTGGTGGTTGTGCGTCTATTAATAGCATAACCGTTTATGAATGGAAAAATAGATGTTGGCTGACTCTCCACAGAAATTATTAGTCTTCATTTCATCATTAAATTACAATCAATCATTAGATTATATTCTATTAATATATACTTTGATTACAATCAAATATAAACAATTTTTAATAAATGGATACAAAAATATATCAAAGTACAGTCTGGCTAAAGATCCATGAATTCCAGCAGACACAAGTCTGATTTACAATGCAAATAAAATCTTTCCATCACCATGTTATGCTCAAAATACTATTCAAAATGACAGTGTTTGATAACTCCACTTAGACCCTCACAAAGCGCTTCATATCGATTCATGCCCATTCCTGCCATGGCTCCTGTTTGTTTGTGTGTGCGCACCCATGTGAGATGACTCATACTGAAGCGTCTAACTCTGCTGATTTTTGAAGAATGACTGAGGACAGAACGTTCACACACACATACACACGTCCAGCTGAGAGAGACACGTCATGCACGGATCATACAATCCCCTCACAGCTGTGTAAACAAACACCATTCATGAATATAATTTAGTCTCAACATGCCTCCAAGTACAAAACACTCAAAGAAAACTAACTGTTAGGATATATTTGATCCAGTTAAATCTTAAAGGACTGGATTGAGTGAATCTGAATGATTCAGTCCTGACAGACACTCAGATCTCCCAGTCACAACATGAGAGCATCTGGAGCATCCAATGGTTAGTGGAGGAGAGAAAGGTGACCGGATGGCTAAACTCACATGAGCAGACATGGGCTTGTTTAAAGAGCGCCCCACACACACACACGTGAAGGCAGAAAAGTAGCACACTTACCTGCAGCTGTGCTGGCAGAGGTGGAATTCCCACATCCCATGCTTCAAACTTTGTCAAAGTCAATGAAAGAGATGGAAAGAGGAGAGATGGACAGTGCTGGGGGCAATGAGAAGGGGAGAAGAGAGAGATTACTGGAGTTAGAAGGTAGGATGAATGGAGGGATGAGGAGAGAGGGAGGATGAGGGAAGTGCGGTCTGATGGCTGAGTCTGAGCTGCTATATTTCCTGCACTTCCCTTGAGTCTCTGAGAGAGAGAGAGAGAGAGAGAGAGAGAGAGAGAGAGAGAGAGAGAGAGAAATGTAGCTGGGTAAGAAGTATTCCTCCAACATCCAAGGTTGCCCAGGTAACAGAGATTGTGTGTGTGTGTGTGTGTGTGTGTGTGTGTGTGTGTGTGTGTGTGTGTGTGTGTGTGTGTGTGTGTGTGTGTGTGTGTGTGTGGAAGAAGGCTGATAACTCTGCTGGAAAAGCAAAATTACAGGAATAAATTTCAATGTGTGAAATTTAATATTCTCTTTAGATCAGTGGTTCTTAAACATAAATATTTAACACAAAATGTATAAATAAATAAAATAAAAAAATGCTAATTAATATATGAACATGTGTTAATATACTAACATAATAATAATCATGCATTTATTTTTAATAATTAAGACATTTTTCAACAAAATGTAAATTTTGATAAGTGAAATAATAAAAATTAAAATATGAACATGTATAGAATAGTAATTTGTAACAACAACAACCTTTTAATTTGAATAATCTTAAGACATTTTCAGTACAGTTTTTTGCATATAAAAAAAAAAATGTATTAACATATAAAGTGTATTAATATTTAATAAATATAACATCAAAAATAAAAATTTTAGAGCACAATATATTTTGCATTTTCCATTATATTATTAATATAAAAAAATATAATGATAAAATTGTGCAAAATGTAAAACCAATAAGCTTTTGAATGCTTTGCAGCTCGCACATTATTACGACTTCTAATCATAAATATTAACATGATAATAATAATTTAAAATTATAAACAAATTATAATTATACAATAATTTAAAACTAATGAAAATGTGCATTGATTTTTTTTTTCTCTCTCTGCCATTTTTTATTCCCTTCAGTCTGCATAAAATATATGTATTGGCATAATGTGACAATTTCTTTCTACTCTTCATAACTACTGAAGTAAAAGTGACTAATTGGTTTTAAATGACAGAATATCCATAATTGCATATTGTGCATTCGAAAAACGTCTGCGCCATCAATAAAATATCTTTGTTACATATGCAGAAGAACAAAAAAAAACATAAATGGCTATATAGAAACACTGTCTTTAAGTTACAAAGGTTGAGTACCACTGATAAACAACAGTAATTACAGTGATGTAACTAATGGTAGAATAATAGATGGATTGTAGCTTATGAGCATTCTGTACGCCACAACACACCGCAAATGTCTCAGTATCCATGCTCCAGCCTTTTTCTCAGTTGTTTTAGCAGGCAGGTGAGGACATTGACTAATTATACACGCTGAAATGGGTCTCTGAGTCATGTATAGCAGAACAAAGAACAGGACATGTTGCTGATAAAATGTGACCCTCGCTGTGAAAACCCAGGTAAAGTCATTTGTTTGGGATTTATTTTGTTCTACAAAGAAATCATCCTTCATATGTTAAAGCACATTTTAACCTTTCTATCTTTAATATTGACTGAGTAAGGTCATGTCAAAGATTGAAATTATAGTGAAATTAATGGTAGAAATCAAACTTTGATGCTTGTTTTCTCATAATTAGATATTGAGACTTTAGCCTGGATTTCACAGAGAGGGTCACACATAGTTAAATGTTCTGACCCATGCCACAGAGTGTTAGAAAAGATTCAAGACTACAGCACACTGCATATAATCGGTTATCTTTGGAAGATTCTTCATATTAACTCAGATTTGCAAGATTGTTGAAATTGAGAGATAAGCGTTCACTTTAAAAGATAAATAAATCTGTGGTGGGAGGGGGACAATTGCGAGACGTTTTTCTAAACTTAGAATTTATAACATAAAAACTAAATAGAATAGCGAGATGTAAACATAATTGTCTAAATCTGAATTGTAAGATACAAGGTCACATCTGTGAGAATAAAAAATGATTGTGAGATGTAACTGAAAATTCAGAGAAACAGTTAAAATTAAGATGTAAACTCAGAATTGCAAGAAAAACAGAGATCTTTTTTTTTTATCTTACAATTCTGAATTCATTTTCAGAATTGCAAGTTTAGATCATGCATTACTGTCCGAAATGTGAAATAAACGGTCATACTTACTTTTTTCATTTATTTTTATCCCATGGCAGAAACAGGCTACCATAGTTATTAATATGGACAGAAACGACTTATTAAATCCATCCTGAGACCTGTGCAGTACATGTACAGTAATGTTTTATAATGGAAGCCGGGGCAAATACACTGGAGGGTTTACAAGCAGTTTAAACTTGGGAAGCACATGAATTATTCATTAGAAATGCAAATTATTAGATCTTTAAAGTTGTCTTCATCCTTTAAAAGTGAATAAATTTGACCTTCTACATTCTTTTCTTCTTCTTCTCTGTGTGTATTCCAGCCGGTAATGAGTTATACACTTGGTCTTTTCACAAGCATCACTTACATGTAGATTCAAACTCCCTGAGAACGCCTAATGCTTTACAGTCACCGGGTCAGTCTACTACTCCATTTAGACCTGGGACTAGTCAGCGTTATTCTTACGAAAAAAATGCTGTTTTTATTTTGTACTTTCCCATTACAGGAGCACATAATGATGTCGCAGGAACACGATTGAATGATTTCCCCCTCCTTTTTAGTCTAAAATGGGTGTAATGAATGATTTGGGCAGCAGAGGGCAGTATATTAACATTGTTGACAAGTGTTTACTGTTTATAGCTCATTTAGGCAAACAGATGTGATACTGACCTTCTATTCCTGGGAAAAAAACACCAGCATTCAAAACAAACCTCACAAAATGAGGGGAAAAATAGGTTTAAGCGTACGTACGATTACAAAACTTTCTCAAAACACACAAAATCTTGTAAAAATGTCAAATTGTATTTCTGCCCAAACACAGAACATCTGACCAAATGTATTCCCTCCACACTATCAATGATAAGCACGTACACCAAAACAAAACCAACATCTTTGCTTGCTTTATTGACTTTGAAAAGCATTCAATCAAAAGGACTCTTTCTAAAACTGTTGGAAACTGGGATTGGAGGAAAACCTTCAATTTAATCAGCACCAAAAACAATACATGTGCTGTAAAAAAAGGGAACAAACTAATATCATTTTTAGGAGTTAGAAAAGGTTGTCCATTGAGCCCCACTCGGTTTAGCATTTATTTAAATGAATTAGCCAAAGAATTAAACAATGCGACTGCCCCCGGCCCAAACCTTACTGAATCAGAAATCAATTGTTTCCTCTTTGCAGATGATTTAGTCATTCTGTCAACACAAAAGAGTGACTACAACAGCTCCTGGACATCATAGACCCTTTCAGTCAAACATGGGCTCTTAATATAACAAAAATAATGATTTTTCAAAAGAGACCCAGGTGTAAGGAAAATACACGTTCAGAGCAGGAAACCAGGTCCTCCAACACACCCATGAATACACCCGACTAAAAACCAGCTCAACCGGAAATTTCAATCTGGCATGAACTGAAAGCAAATGCACAGAGTCTTCTACATGATCACAAATACAATTCAGTATGAAATTCCCATTCAAACCTGGCTAAAAATACTAAAAGCAATAATCCAACCAATTGCTCTATATGGCAGTGAGATATGGAGACCTCTAAAACCCCAAGATTTCTTGTTTTATGTATTATATAATCATGTGTTCCTTATTCATGTAATGGACAATGCTTTGGCACTACTGTGCAAGTCATGCCAATAAAGCCAATTAGAATAAAGAGAGAGATTTTACAAATACTTTATTAAAGCAGTTATATAAAAATCAATCAAATAAAATCACATTAAATCAACATTCTTGACAATGTAATTATTCTCTACAACAGAGCAGAGCACCTCTTTTAACACCATATATTGGAAACCTTTTCTAAATCATTCATCAAACTGTAATAATTAAATCTATTTTTAAACGATCTTTCAACATATTGACAAAAACCGCATTATCATCTGTTGATCCTTCCACCTCATTTCGTCTACTCATACACACAGCCATCTTTGCTCTTGCAGAGAGAGAGAAGGTAGTGCAATCCTCTCTTTACCTTTTTTTATTCTTTACCATAACTGCTATCTTGCCTTTAAACAGATTCAGACCAGTGCACAAATAAACCAAGCAATTAAACATGTTCATTAATCGCTCCATTCACACTCCGTTCCAGACCGGACTTCAGTCAGTGTTCCTTGTCAACAAGTACAGGGAAAAATATATACTTATATTGTAACTTCCTGTAAAAGTGTTATTTTAAGTTATATTTACATACTATTTTTGTATTTCATTAATATTTTGATATGAGCTTTTATTTAAAATGTTCATTTTAACTGTAAATACATTTGTAATGTGATTTTGCCATTTGTATTAGTTTTGTTATATTTTACATTTCTAAATTGTTTAAAATGAGTTGATTTCATTCCAGCCTTATTTCAATAAACAAAAAGTTTTAGCCGCAGTTTTAGTTAAGATAACTATGATGTTACTTGTATAAATATTCATGCTGTATTTTACTTCAGACTGATGCATTCATTTCCTGGAAGGCATAGCAGACACATTAACATAGACAGTAATGGCTTGGACATTATACAGTACAAACCATTTACAGTCACTCCCACCTTCTGCAGTAAGTTCATGTGATGGCATCCTAATCTACATACGCCACGGCTACAATGTCTTCCTTTCAAATGTACCTTTTGCACTTAATTTATTGATCTTATCATCTCCAAACTTGTTCAAGCTCTTGGTTATTACCCATAATCTCTACATTTGGCCCATCAGTTGTCTATTGTTGCTTGAAAACAAACATAACATTACTTAAATATTAAGGAGCATCAAATGAACTATACAAAACTAGTTAGTATGAATTAGTTTTACCACCCACGTAACAATAAAATAGCTGTTTCAATGGATTAATTAAAACAAATTAAGAAAACAACTCACCCCGAGTCTTACCTCATTTCTGAAGCAATCTTATGAGGCTCACTATGATACAAACATCTCTTGGTTTGGCTCTGGAGGGATTTCAGTTTTCAGACAAGAGCTATTATTAGTGTTTAACATCATTTAACAGGCCAGCATTTAAAGCAGTAGCGAAGAGTTCTCACAAAAACACAGAAACATAACTTAAGGTCCCTATTGCAATTTTAATGCAGACACGATCACCACACAATTGATCAATATTACTCATATTTGTAAGGCACTACCTGGTAAAGAAAGGCAAACAAGAAGCTTTACAATAAGCATTTACACGGTCATAGCTAGACAACACAGAAGAACTGGCATGAAGAGCGAGGTAAAGGAGAGAAGGATATGAAATCTTGGCAGTTGGGCTATATTTACAGTTCAAAGGCATTTCCTGTTGTGTCCATCATGCTCAGAATGGGCGGTGCCAGCCTCTGATTGGCTGCAGAGCGACTTTGTCACCGCCTACCAAAGGCAACACAAGTCACACTAGTAAAGTTCGTAAAGAAACAGTATAATCCTCATTACCCTTTTGTCATTAAGCGTGTGAAGTGTTTGGCACATTCAAGTCAGAACATACAGGTAGGAAAAGCGTACCATTTACAAAAAAACAGTTACGAAGACTTACCATCAGCTGCCTTACCATTATATCTTTATTCATTAAATTACACTAGATCATTTGACACATATAAAACAACAGAAGCTTAAGATGGTTGCGAACAGCTGCGAACAATTTATTTCAACTTTGGTAAGCTCTAAATAAAAAATATGACATTTAAAAAAAATAAGATTTTTAGTACCGATAAACTAAATTAAAACTATGATTGCATGATTTAATTGGCATACGAGTCGCTCTCAGTCCATACTATTGCTGTTAAGGCAAAGTCACGATCGTGCGTAATTTCATTATCACATTCAAGGAAATTCTCTACCATATGTGAGTGTTAAATATTTCTTAAGAAAGGCAACCAGCGATGCAAATCAAATATTGTTGATTTAAAATACAAAATCATAACTGTCATAAAATAAGGCAAGCCATGTGTATATATTAAAAGCAAAGATGGTACAAAACATAAACGCAACTGCTGGATCAGACACCAAAGCAAAGGGAGATAAAAGCTTCCGTGGCCTTTGTTCTGAGTGTCTGTGTGTCACGGATCAAATGTGCTTTCGATGTGTTTCTGACACGCTCGACAATTTTGGCCTGTTCTTTTGCGCTGTGGCTAAATTAGAATCTAACTTGATTACATTTCTGTACGCAATCACTGATAAAATACAATAAAAATACTTGGGAGGGACAAAAGAAGCACTGGCTCGGACGTCAGCATCACAGACACCTACACAAACCAATAGTGGTACCACAAACTGAACCGTGAGCCAATGGCACCAAAGAACCCACAGGATGTGACATCATCACTGCACAGGAATGAGAGTGGCACTTAAAATACACAGGATAGTAGGCTTCCACATAAACAATAACCGATTACCTCTCGCAGCCTTGAGTGTAAAAATATATTTACATATAACACTATTTGAATTCATCTACACAGGAAGAATATACTGAACATCTGATTATTGGCATAGCAGAACACAAAAATAAATGCTGGGTTTCATTGTGCAGGTGCTGATCTGAGAAGTACCATAGTGAGTTTTCCTTCTCCTCGACGTTTGTGATGTTCCCCTCAGGTCAGAGTATATTTTATTGGTCCCTCTGAATCAAAAGTGTAGAGAGGAAGGGTCCGCAATTAGTCTGTGTTCCTCCTCGCTTTATCTGTCACTCGACAGAGCAGGCGCCATCAACCAGAGTCCTCCAGAAGGGGTGTTTGTATTTTTGAGCACATTAAATTGAGCTCTGTCTTGGATTTAGTGGCACTTCCGTCTCCGTTCTTGAGTCTGGGCTCCCGGGCACTAAAGATCGGTCACTTTATTCTCCAACGCGGCGATCTGCTGCAGTCTGACGGTCAGCTGTTTGCTTTGGGCGGCAGGGTCGTCCTCCAGCGATGAGATGATCTGTGGATGCCAAGGCAAGAGACAGAAATTTGTACCGTTTACTTGATGATCTCAAGAAGAAAAAAAGTGCACCTTGTCGTTCAACACACATACCCCATCGTAGTATTTGCTGGCATACTGGTAAAGCTGGTGCAATGCAACCTGGGTATTCAACTTATCTGTATGAGTCTGGAGAAAGATAAAGAGTTACATTTGCTGTGTACAAAACATGCATGAAACTAAATAAAATACAATTCAATAAACAATTGTACATAAATTAAGAAAAAAATACAAATTACATAAAATAAATTAAATAAACATGACTAAACATAAGATAAAATTACAGAAAATCATAAAAAATAAAACAAAAACTACTGAAATAAAACTAGAAAAAAATTACATTAAATTACAATATAAAAATTAAAATGAACAAGACAAAACAAAACTAGGAAAATTATAAAATAAGAAAAAGACAAAAAGATGTAAATACAAATTATAACAATAAAACCAAATAAAATAACCATTATTTTGTATTATTACATTTGTATAAATAATACATAAACGTACACGTGAAACTTCTGCAAGGTGTGTGTTCATGTCTTGGTCACTGACTGGAACCATCTGACGGATGCCTTTGTAATAACTGAAGAGCACAGAGAACATCAGTGTTTTGTTTTTTTCAATTGTGCTTACACATACAAACTGATGAACAGAACAGAAACCTACTCATCAACCATCTTCTTGTAAGTGGAGATTTCCTTAGCATAAAGCAGTTTGTTGCTGGGGGAATCCTGTGAAGGTGAGGTCAAGAGAGGAAACATGAGACATGAAATGAAAGGATTGATAAACTACACCTTCAACTCTCGCTGCTCACCCGGGTAAGTTTGTGCTCAGTCTTGGTGCAGGCGTCCATGAAGGTCTGGGCGATGACGGACAGAGAGGAGTCCACCACTTCAGTCACATGAACGTCAAAGATGAAATGAGGGTTTTTCAAAATGTTTACCCAGAACCGGAGAGGCAGACTGAAGAAACAAACACACAGAACCACGTACATTTATTTCTTGGCAGATGCATTCGTAGTAGGTGACGTGCAAGGACAAAACAAAACATAGGACTGCAAAAATGCAAATAATATGTAAAATATCATATGTAGTTTAAATAAATCTAAATAGTTTGAAGGACAGTCTATCACTAATTTCGTCAAATTACATTATTTTAAGAGAATCAGGGCACAAATGGAGGTAAAATATAAGTATAAAAACTGCCCAAATTTGTCAGTAACACTAAAGGTGAAATGAAAACCCAAGATAAAACTCTTTTTATCTAAAGTCTATCTGTTAAATTAAGCACAAAGAACCAATCAATTTAGCGTAACAAAGGCAACCACAACAAACCCTCTACAGAATAGAAATGTAATTTTATTTTAACAAAGGCATTGTTTTTGTTTAAAAGGAACGTAATAGTTTTATCTTCATTCCTCCAGAGCTGTCTTTATTTTTTGATCTAATGTCTGTATCAGCATCTCCTCATTCAATCACAGAAAATCTTTTTCAGAGTTTGGAGTAAGATTTTAATATAACACCGTCCAAGGTGTTAACAAGGAGCTGTGAGCGATCCATACAGAGTCAATACCACAGTCCCGCTGGCCTTGAACAAACCCTTGAAAACAAATCAAACCGTTTTTCATGATATACCCAGCAGTCACGATTCTTCTGCAAAACAATAACGAGAGGGGTAATTTAATGGGCCGCTGATGGCAGCGGATGAGAGTGGAGATGCGAAAGAGAAGTGTTAGGAACTGCGTTTTATTTAATTTCATTCAAATTTAAAGTTAACCTTTTAATCGCAAGAGCTCATGGGTCCAACCAGCATATATTATTTAGTGCCATAATTGATCATGAAAGACAAGTAAAGACGGCTGTCTGACATGTCTGAATGTGCACAGCAGCGCTTGTGAGGATGCATGAAGCACAAAGCTGGCTTTAGTCACAGAAATGATGCCTGTCACTAAGCACAAAGCTGGCTTTAGTCACAGAAATGAATAATACATTATTTTACTAAATAATACTGGCATCCTACTCTATATGATGCATACATGCACAACACTGGTTTATGTAATGTAACGGCACCATTGAATTCATTCAGATAATGCTGAAACAAAATTTTAGGCTGCACTGATTATTTGTCATTAATCTTCATGATATAATATATATCATAGTCCAATGTTGTTTAATACTCCACTGAATTTCATTGTATAAAAAAAAAAAAAAACAGCTGACAAATTCTTCATAAATTGGAATTTTTTGTTTTGGTGACCTGTCATTTTAAACAATAGTTTTTTTCAGAAGCGTTAAGTGTTTCATACCTGTTGGTCTTCCATATGTGGATGGTCTCTTCATCAACATTGTCATGTTTCTCTGCTTGTTCGTCCAGGAAGTCAAAGAAATACTTGACTGCAGGAGGAACCACATTCCCAGAACACAACACACAGCGGAAGAAATCATCCACAAACTGCTGCAGCGTTCCCTGTAACACGAGTACATAACTTTCTAAATTAATTTCTACATGTGTATGAAGACAAACAGGTAAATGGACGATCAAATGTTCCATCTAACCCACCTTCATAGAGAGGAGTCTGGTCAGGTAAATCTCAGTGATGGCTTTCGTTGTGGCCTTGTCTTTCATACTTCCTCTCTTTGACTTCACTTCATCCAGCTCATCTGCCGGTCTCACCAGATGAAACACCTTATCGTCCTCCAGCAAAGCATTTCCTGTTCATCACAAAACAAGCACATTTGAAGGACTGATTGCTTTTCCTGTTTGGAGAACAGTTATTTTAGACATCCTTGAGCGGCTCATTAGTTTGGGTTCAGTTCTAGTTCTCTGTTCATTTAGTGCGCCAGCAGATTTGAGTCATTCTATGTTTCGCCATCAATAAGGACTGTCAATATGTTTAGACTATTAAGGGGGGTCAATAAGATGCGTAGTTTAAGAGTTCTGTATAATTGTAAGTCACTAACTTTCTTCGTGGTTGTCTTGGTTCTGGTCGAAAGACTGATGGGTGTGCAGCACTCGGGACAAGACCAGGGTGGCACCATCTCTCACCTAATACATACAAACAAAAAACATAACACAGAAGATTGATTCATTTTAATTCAACAAGAAATAATATGACATCACACAAAATGATCTACACAAAAGCAGAGATCATTTTCTCATAAATAAAAATCTACATTTATATGTGTACCTCCCCAAAACTAAACTAAAGCTAGTGATTGAATAAAACAAAACATAATAAAATGAAATAATTATAAATATGTGATGCAATACAATAAAATATGTTTTAGATACTGTGGGCACAAATAAAGTAAAATATTAATAAAAACTGACAGGCTTGTCAGTAACACTAAAGACAAGATGAAAACCCAAGGTGAATTTGTTTGTATATAACTCAAAATGTTGTAAATTATAATTAATATTGCATTCATTTCATCTTTCTAAATAATGAATTGACCCTGAAATCCAAGTGTACTTGTCAGAGTACAAATTAATAAAATAAAACTATGCTAATTAAGCACAGAGTACCAGCCACTATAAACTAACAAACAAATAAATCCCTATGATGAAATAAAATAAATGCTTTAAATCAAAATCAAATCATTTTAATTAACCGACAGTCATAGCACAGTGAAATATGCTCTTCAAGACATCCTTAATCAGTGATAAACATACACAAGAATACACACATAAACACACACTCACGATGCATTGAAAAGATATGGCATTGTGATTATGCAAACACTCACATTGTAGTGGGCCAGCGTGTTGATTCGTTTCCACCTTCCCTCTTTCTGCGATGTCAAATCCAGATCGGACAGTATCTGGCCTGTAGAGCCAGGGCGCCATTCTGTGGCAAGAAAAGGAAGTATGTCTTAAAACACAGTCTGAGAAAAAACTAAACTAAACAAAAAAAACGTTACACGTATTACACTTGACAACCTGAGAAGAAGAAAATCCCTGGCTGGTTTCTCCCTACACTCCTTCTTTTAATCAGATTCATCTGTCTGATGGATGATGCGAGACATCGGCTTTAACAATTCAGCACATTTAGAAGAACAACTCATTAAGTACTGCAGGAGTGCAGACCGACATGCACAAGATCCCGCCATTAATCAAAACCGCTATCTGTTCAGAAGCGAGTTTTCCTCCAGTACGTTTAAATGCAGCACATTGTTAATAAAGAGAGCTATTTATGCGTGTTACTTTCATAAAGTTGGAAGCTTTTAGAAGCTTTCACATACCGGGTGGTATGAAATTTAATTCCAAGTCTTACCGAGTGCAACACTGTCCACCGTGGGTCTCTGGGAGTGCGGCAGATTCCTGTACACCTGCTCGATGATCTTCTCCTTCACTTGGGAGATGCTGTCGCAGTTCAGGACTTTGACAGGGGTCACATCGGGACCCTCGCCGTGAACCAACAACTGTAGGGTCTAGAGAGTTCAAACAGGCTTTAGTCTACTGATACCATCAACCGTACAAAGATCAAATAAACAATCAATCAGACTGAGAATCACCAATTACAAGTCAATTAATTAGGTGTAAATCCTGGTTGCATGGGAAATCTGCTAACAAAATAAGAGTGCGTTTATTTGTTTTCCGAGATCTCATGAATTGTTTTCCGCCGAGTGGTTTCCTCCAGCGGATAATGGCTGTTCAGTCCCTGAGGAGCAGTGTTACGCTCGTGAATGAGATTACAAACTGCTAGCCAATGAAATGGTGTTAGGAGAGCAATGATGGACACACGAACACGATCTCCGCTTTCTTGAGTCTCTCTTACAGCGAGACCCATTCTGTATAAACAAGATTTCTCTTTAATGGGTCCATTACGACCATTTTTGCAAGGAAACCATCTTTGTACAGACATATAAGGAGAGAACAGACATGACACACACTTCAAAAACAAGTCCAGATGCTAAAATATATCTAGTACTCACCAAAACAGAGTACTCAACATCATCTCCCAGAAGTCCGGTGTCGTTCAGAGTGTACTTGGCTTTCTTCATCTTTGCATCAACTGGACCTTTTTCCACCTGGTGTTTAATGGCCTTAAAGAGCTTATAGAGCGGCTCCCCGGCTGAGTCCTGTGAAAAATACATTAGTCAGACTTTCAGAGCTGGGAAATTTATTTTGCAATTCTATTCATAGAATAATTGCTCACCTTTAGGAACTGGTAGAGACATATGGACATCCAGTTACACAACATCCTCTCTACAACAGTCTCAGACCTAAACAGGAAACGCAGGCCGATAATATCATTTGTCAGTACAGGCAATACCTTAAAAAATTGAGTTTAACTAACTATTGTCTTGATAAATTAGCATCCTGAAAAATTCAAATCTTAATTTGAACGATCCTGACATTGATGCTTGACATCCCCAAAAAATCTTTTCTCAATGTCTAATTTCAGTGGTGGCACTACACCTCAAAACTTATTATGGATTCATCGAGAACCGCATGCAAAAACACACGCAACATGATAGTGTACAATTCAGAAACAACTGACTCTTATGAGCGGTTTCGTTTACTGAATGGTTCTAAAAGACATGTTGCCAGTCTGAAACACTGCCCTGTATTATTTACAGCATGAGCATTAGAGAACATTTCTTTCTATGCCAGTATACGTAAGCAAAATTGACCAAATTAAATCGAATCAGATCTATTAAAGTGTTTTTAGTGGTTTCAGCAATAGCCATGCTGCTTCTAGGTTGTTTAGTGTGGTTGTTTACTAGCATAAATCAAAAAGGTCTATAATATTCTGGTCCAAAGTTCAGGAATTATTAATCTTTTCAATCAACTGCTGAGAAATGTTTAAAGTATGACTGCATGGTAATATTAAAGGGGACACTGGATGCAAAATTCCCCAAAATGGTGTGTGCATATAAATGTATCTTAGCAGTGTGTAGACACAACCACCCTTCAATGATAAAGAACCGAAACAGTCTAAATTGTCAAGCCGTTTTGATTTTCTGAGCAATATGATGTCACACTGCTCAGGCCCCGCCCACAAGTGATATTAGCATTTTCCACCCTCAGCTAGTTATATGCTGTCCGTCATTTTCTTCACGCTTGAGCAGCTGTAGCGACAACAATCTTTCATAAGCAACGCAGATGTTTTGTTGTTGGATGTAAAAGTGAACATTTAATTTCTCCTGACATAAGAGGCACTGCGGACGCAATGGTTTAGTTTGTTTTTGAAGGTAATGCGCCACCAAACACACAAAAAACAGAAGAGAGGGGTGTAGCGAGCAGTAGCTCATCATTTAAAAAGATATGCACTGAAATGGGGCGCTGTGAACTGAGCTGTTTTTAAAAGATAAAATGTTTTTGTTTTGCACGACCATTGAGGAGGTATTTTGCAGGCATTTTATGAAGACCCTAAAGAACCACAACAACTTGTGAAAAATGGGTTTTCGATGTCCCCTTTAAAGCCAAGTATGAGCAACAATAATAGTGAATTATGTGAATTTGTTCTGACCTGCGGAGCATGAGTTTAGGGTTCTTGCTGTGGATGTATTCCTCCATCAGCTCCAGCAGGAGGGTTCTCATAATGTCTGTGTAGTATTCCAGCTTCCCATGGAGCGCCACCGTCAACAAGGAAGCAAAGTAAACCTTATTCCTGGCATTGAACTCTTGCTTGCCCTCCAGGGTACGAATGAACTAAATCACAAAGACATGAGTACATAAGTCAGCTTATACATCAAATCCAGTTGTATGCAGATACGCCAACAGAGCAAACTCATCCGGCTGGATACTGGAAAATGACGTTAAGGGTCTCACATTGAGGAGGAAGGTTTTGCTGTTCAGGAGATTGGAGAATTGGTTGAGCGCCTGGTCTACAGTGGCTCTGCGGGATTCTGGGATGTCTAGCTTGCCAGTGATCATGACATCATTGGCTCCATCTTTGGAGGCCAGGCAGAAAACACGGTTGGTGTAGTTCTTGTAGTCCAGGAATGGGATTCGAGCTTCATTCAGATCACTAGTGTGATCCTCCATCTCTATCATAAGATCTAAGAAACACAGAGAGTGAAGTGTAATATATAAGATGAAGGTTTCAGAATAACAAAACTCAGAATCAGAAGCTTTATTGCCAAGTGTGTTTACACACACACACACACACACACACACACACACACACACACACACAAGGAATTTGTCTTGGTGACAGGAGCTACCAGCACAGAAACAAAAAGTACAGACATAGTGGAGACATACATCATCCTCGTTCTTCTAGAAGATTATCTAGAAAGCAAATATTTGCTGAAGTGACCAGCAACAAAGAAATAAAATTACCAGTAATCAATAGTTTGTGTTCATCTCATCATGACAGAAAGCCTCATCATTCCATTTTTGTACAAGACGATAAACTATTGGAGAAGCAGGAACATCTCACCTGTGAACTCTTTTTTACAGCGATCACGGACGCTCTCCTCTAAATTCGCAAGCTGATTTTTGATTTTATCATACTCTCGTTCTGCTTGCTGGCTTTTCCTCCTGCACACATACAAACACAAACATTATTGTTTTATTTTATTAAATCTAATTTACTATTTATAATTGTAATTATTTTGTTGAAAGTAGAGAGGAAGAGGGCAGGAAATACAGATCACTGGTTTATTTGTTGTTCTAAATATATTCATTTGAATCCATGGTTCGATAATTTTTATCTACTTAATTTAATTTACTGCTTATTATTCATTATCAATTCAATTAAATACAACACCTTTTTTTAAAGAAGGACAGGGAATCTAGATAATAGGTTTATTTGCTGTTGACAATCAGACTGAATTTTAAATTGTTTTGATAATTTATTTATTTAATTTACTGACTAGTCGCGTCGTCATTTGATGACTTAAAAAAAACTTTTTTATTGATGTTAGAGAGAGAGGATAAGAAATGATAGATAGAAGTGGAGGGAATGAGACCATATTGGAAAAAAATATTGAGCAATATGTCTGATGCGCTACTCACTAGACCACATCTTTGAAATCAAAGTTATTAAGTTCACATTATTACAGTCTGGTGCACTACGAGGTTTGTTACCTGTAGCAGTAGATCGACACTACAATGAAGAGGATCATGGGAATGAGGACAGCAGGAATGATGATGTAAAGAGGAACCTCGTATTTCCTCTCAAAGCGAACAGAGCCGACTTTCCACTCTCCGTTGCCGAATATGATCTGAAAAGACAAGAAGCATTGAACGCAGGGTAAAATTGGTGATGATAACTGTGATTAAAGCATGTGCAGAACAATGTCTAACCGTCAGCTCCATAGCCTCTGAGCTGGTGTCTCTGCGATGGCGTCTGAACGTTGGATTCAGGAGGGCTGGAGGGGGCCACGAGGAACAGCTTATCGTCCTCCAGGATTGTCACCGGGCATAACACATCACCCACAAACGCCTGGGCCTCTTTGGCAGTCATGGCTTTGGAAAAACCTTTACCCTGCATCACAGAAAAAAATTGAAGAAGTTACTGAAACCAAAGTCCCTTTAAGGCATTTTGTAAAGAGGCATCCAAAATCTGTCATCAACAAAAATACTTGCATTAATGTTGATGATGCTGTTTTCCGTGATGGCTTTATCAGTCAAAGGAACGAACGAGGGGTCTTGATGGTAAACGAACTCGGTCAAGTTCTCCACCAAGTTGTCCAGCTGGATAATCGTTCTTAAGGACTGGTTTATGTATGTCTTGTTCACAACGGGAGAGAGGAACTCCAGTACGGTCTCGCTCCTGTTGCTAGCTTTTTGGACGAACTGTAGTAAAGAAAATAAGTTTTTCTCTGCATAAAACATATTTTACACACGTCTGAGCACTAAAAAAGAAATAAGACAGCAGGATGTCAGCTGCGTGATGAATGTTGCTTATTAACACCAAGAGAAGGGAGACGGAGGAAAGGAAATATTAGGTAGACGTAGACAGATAAGAGAGAGGGGAAACTCCTCAGCTTGAAACTGAGCAATGGCTTGAGATAGCTAGACATTTGATCAAAAAAATACATTACATAAAATAAAATGCTGAGATTTCTTAAAGCCAATCAATAACATCTGACAGAACAAAAATAAGGAAACCTGACGATTTGTAAAGGGAAGCACAAGCGACATGGAGTAAAAAAGCTTTCAATAAATAATAACTTGCATTTTAACCTTCTCAAAGTTATTGTATGGCTCCAAAAGACTCTGAATATTGAGCACAATTTGTTTTGGCTACATTCATGGTGCTTTTTAAAAATCCATTAAGGAGCCTGTGGTCACTACGAACTAGAAAACATGAGTTTGCTTTTTGAGTTATATGGACAAATAACATCAAGTCAGTGATATTTTAGTATTAATTTTAAACTATATAGTAGTTATTAATATGTTCAATTATATTTACACTTTACTCTGTTTTTTTTTTATTCTGTCATATGCTTGTGTCATATTTAGTAGTTTTTAATGTCAGTTTTAGTTTTAGGAATTTTAGTACTTAAACTTATTTTATTTTAGATGGTTGCCAATCTTTTTTCATCTTTTTTCATCTTTTATTTATATATATTTGTCAATATTTGACATTCGTGTTTTATTTCAGTTAATAAATATTATTATTTATATTTTTAATTAACTATAACAATACTGCATCTAGCAAGTTTGTATGACACAGATGACTTCTAAAAGTCCTCAAAACAAAGACTTCTAAAATAATTTTTTAGGTGGACTATCCCTTTAAGAAAACAGAACGAGAGTCTTTACATCAAATCCCAGCCTTGCTTATTGTAAGAGACTGGGCCCAAAAATGACGATTAAAAACATTACACGCACCTCTATATTGCTAGACTTGTGATTGAACTCGTCAGAAGAGGGCAGCACTCGCATGGTGGCACGCTGCACCTGATCAAATCCAGTCCCCATCACTACAATCTTACGACCTCCGCTGAAAACACACAAACATACCCACAGACATGTAACACTTGTATACACAGCCATATATTTTCACCCCTGAACCTTGAAATACATATTGACATCATAATTGTAATCAGATTTTCAAAGCCATGGCATTCAAAATTTGAAATGCCCAATATTGAGACTGTATATGTGAGCAAGGCTTCAAAACGGACTTACCAGACAAAGCTGGCCTGTGGGGCGTAAAATGTAACTTTGGGATTGTCAGAGTATTCGAATCCACTGACTTCTTTAGATGTGACCTTGCCGTACTTTACAATAACGGACAGCCTATCTGAAGGAATCTTCTGTCCTTTATATGGGCCTGTCATGCAGGTGATCTCCTTGCCAAATGTCAACCTTCATGTTTAAAAACATAGAGACATGATCAGAATTGGACTAAGATAAATCAAATCTGCTTTATTTCTCCTCGTTACTCACACTTTACACGGCACACTGTCCACTGTGATGCTGATGTCATCTATGCTAGCCGTGTCTAGGTTTTCTCCTGTGATGGTGATGATTGTTCCTCCAGCGGCTGGGCCTTTAGAAGGGGATACAGCATTCGGGACAGGATCCTGAGAGAGAGAAAAACAATAACAACTCTTAACATTTGCTCACTCACAGCTCAAGATTTAAGATTTGCATTCATCACATACACAATTATACAGAATATAACCAGCAATGAAATGCAAGTCAGGTCTACTCCATGGACATTGCAATTATATGTAACACAAACACAAGAGAATATACATAAATATAGGTAAGTACAAAATAAAAAGAAAGAATAAAATATAAGATAAAATATGCAATACATCAGTCTAGCTTTATTAAATATTAATAAGGCTTTGCTCACTCAGTCAGTGGAATAAAAAATAAAATTTATGTCTGAAAAGATATAATAATAACCTACACAATACATACACTACCTGTTCAAAATTTGGGCTTAGTACGATTTTTTAAGATTTCTAAAAGATCATGTGACACTGAAGGCTGGAATAACGGTTGCTGAAAATTCAGCTCTCATCACAAGAATAAATTACATTTTAAAAATATTAAAACAAAATACAATTGTATTAAATTGTAATATTATTTAATTAAATAAAAGCAGCTTGAAGAACATAACAGACTTAAAAATTCAAAAATAATGTATCAATTCCAAACTTCCATCCTATGTTCCATCCTTCCTTCCTATCATGTGTTCCAAGTGCTGGTTTGCTAAATTCAAAATTAAAAACCCATTTGACTTTGAAAATGTGACTCATTTCTGACTGAAACCTAATATTCTGCTCAAAAACAGAAGAAAATGTAAACAAAATCAAGATGATCAACCATCCTCACTAGATCCATTTTGCTGGTTAACATCATGACAATGCTAGTTCACTAGCTTGAGCAGAAACAACTACCGGATCAGCAAGGGAGTCTAAGCTGTTTGTTTCTGGAGATCAATCATTTAGAGATTTACACAGAAAAAGGCAAACAGGATACTAAACAGCCACAAAAGTTTCATTATAGAGAAAGCAGTTACCCTATAAGTGAAATACACGTCCGACTGTCCTTTTCTCCCTCCTTCCACCTCTACTTCCACTGGCCCGGATTTGAGATCTTTAGGGGTGCTGAGGGAAAGGTCCGATCTCACACACGACACTGAAAAAATATGGGTAGAACAGAATGATAAGCTAACCAGCTCTTTCTAACTTGCAGCATGTGTTTTAATTGCTCTATACAACAGTGGTGCAGTATATGCGGTGATACTGTATTCATCTAATAAGGCAGTCATGCTGTACCTGGTACTGACGGAGTATCTCTCTGGCTGATGAGTACATGGCACTCCAGCCACGGTGATTCTCTTAATGTCCTCCTGCTTGATGCCCAAGTTAGAGCCTTTTATTGTGACAGAGATCTGTCCATCCATCGGCCCATACTGGGGAACAATCTGGAATGAAAGCAGAACAGCACAGTTAAAAGAGGCCTATAATACTCAAAAGCATAAACTATAGAGTTACACAGATCACCCATAACCATTGTGCCCTTGAGTGATCCAGCTGCTTTGGAGAAAATCATTTGACAGATGACAAATAATAAAACCCCATCAGGCGCAGGCGGCACGCGATCATTAGAGTCTCAGATGGATTCAACAAAACACTAGAGTGAGAAACTGAGTTTGTGACTACCAGCGCAGCCATCTATATATCATTTAGGCATGAAAAATGGAGAAGAGGATGACAAGAAATTGTGTTTTCTAGAGAAGATGAAGAGTAGAAATATATGAACCGCATTTCAACTGGGAATAGTGAGATTAGTAATCTCTGATGTCACGTGATGCCAATGAGATATTCTAGGATGAATTTTGAGCTTAGCTTGAAGCCTGAATTTAGCACTAGTAAAGTTTAAAATACTGTTGAGCGACAGTATCGAGAAAAGAAAGACAAGAATTGTCCTCACGTTAGTGATCTTTGGAGAAGGACACTGCTCCAGCTCCTGCTTGCACAGGGCTCTGTAGATGCAGGATTTTGTTGTGTCGCACCACACGCAGTTATACTTCTGATCAGTGTTCTTACACAAACTGCAGTCCTCACGTCTAACCGAACAGTTGTAGAGCACCACTGAGTAGAAAAATGGAGGAAAACAAAGCAATTCAGAGAACTGAACACTGAATTCATTGTCTTTAAAAAAAGATGCTTCAAAACTACAAAAAGTTCTTCTATTTTTGTTGTTTTGAAGAGAAATAAACATTTCATTAAACACTGCTGTTTATCACTGTTTTCGGAAATTGTGAGTTATGCAAATTAAGCTGTTTATGGTTGTATGTGGTGATTTTTATTACACAAGCTTAAGTCTGGATCCAACCCTTAAATGATCCGAGATGACCAAACACCTGAGAAGAGATGATACCAACCCCCTTTTTGCTAAATTTTGCCATAAGTTGAATATATTAAGTTTCTGCAATATATAAATCTATTGTAGAAACTTATTTTCCTGTAAAGCCGCTTTGCAACGATTGTATCGTAAAAAGCGCTATACAAATAATCTTGAATTGAATTGAATTTATTGGTCACATTTAACACAAAGATTTTTGAAGCACATTGTTTATGTGGCAGATAAACACCACTCAGAATATACAGGCTGGCAATTATATCTTTTAAAAGATATTGGCTTTAATGTTATGTAGATCATTGCTGTACATTTAGTTAATACCTTGCAGAATAGCTTAGCGTAGCATAAAGGGAAGTTCATGTTTAATAGACGAGCACTTACAAAATGGCATCTTCCAGTAAAAAATGCCCATCAAATAGACACCTGGATGACAGAAATGGGCTTTTATGTAGCTGAAGGGATAGTCCACCCCCAAACGAAAACTTTTGATTTTCAAAAATGCCATTTTCAAAGTGCTCATCTGCTAAACATGTCTAAAACATTCCTAGTTGGCTATAAAAACAAGATACGAAAGATCAGTCTCCAAAATGCCAATGATATATAACATATGCTACTCATACCAGATGAGTAGATCATACCAGATTTATCAGATGTTCATAACACAACCTTTCCATATCTTGACGATCCACGTTTCTGTTGCTTCTGTTAGCTATGATGATGAAAATTCATTGAAATGTACCTCTGAGGGTGCTGTCAATCTTCCTGTCCGTGACTTTATCCTTTATGTAGAACGTCACATTCACCTCTGGCTCTTTGTCATATTCAAACTGGCAAAAAAATGTAAAATACATAGAAAGGCATTGTTTAATACACAGATACAGGCAAACACATTACTGCATCTGGAACAACTGTGTGCCCCAGTAAATCTCTCCTGCCAACATGATGTCTTTGTGAACCCGATCACTATGTGTTTGTTACGCCCACATGGGACTGAGCCCTACACACGCGCAGCTCAATAACTGTGAATGCCATATTGGCTGGTAATCAAACTCCAGAAACAAATCGATGTGTGAACAGAAGTAGAAGAAAGTGAGGGAGACATAATTGAAGGAGGAATACGAGTGGAGCGTACTGACCTCATATCCCTCAAAACTGTACTTTGACCCATCAGCTGCCACAGTCACCTCGCCCACCTGTTTCATGAGCTCGGTGCCGATCTGAAAGGTTTCGCCCTGAGAGACATGAAGAAAGAGTATTGCTGTTTATGGTATTTTACTTTAAAAATCATGCTGACAAATAGCCTCACAGAAGTATTAGGTAAATATATTTTGTTATTGCTCTCTGAAATACTTGATTCTGATTTCTCAATGGTTATGGTTCTGTGATAAATTATGTAGTTATTGCTAGTAATATATGAAGTGATAAAAATATGGAAAAATATGGAAATTCCTTAACAGTACAACAAGCCCTATTATTAAAGAGTTTTTTAGAGTGCAAAATAATTAAATTAAATCAATATCTCATAAACTAATGCACAGTATTTAGTAAGCATAATGCAACTGATTATACATTATACTTCACATATCTAAAAACAATATTAAATAATTAAATATATACAACTCTTAAAGAAAACCTTGGGATATTTCCTACATACATTTTACACACTATATTAGTGTGAACATATATACTGAACATAACCACACTATGTACAATAATAAGTAATGTATGTATTTTACACTATATTTCTCCAAATTTTTGCCCTGAAATTCGATGGGGGTTTTAATTCCAACAGGAATAAGCAGAGGTTCCAGGATCTCAAACTGAGGACACCTGCCATCCTGCAAGAACCATAAAACAATCAAATAAAACTGTTATTAGTCCTGTTTTGTCACCAAAAGACGACTGTTCACCATATATTAAAGCATAAACAGGCATATTAATTTATATATGCATGCACTCTTCCTAAAATGACTCACCTCCATGTGTTGTATGATATGATCACCCATGACAGTGTCATCTCTATCACTGCATGTGCTATCCTGAATGTTCCACTGGCAGCCCCACTTACTGGTCACACATGCAATGCATCTGCAGAACACACAACCGGCTAGTCAAAAGACTCATCTTAAGAGATGCTATATGGAAGACACATTTGTAAAACATTGCCTGATACTCACGGTGTATCTTCCAATCTCTTCACCACTGCTGCACAGTTGTAAAACTCATACGCTCTAGATGCCACTTCAATGCCATCATTTACCGTGATCTTCACTGTCACTGCCACAAAATCTACACACATGCATATGAGAATCATATGAGCTTTTAAGTGGTACTAATTCATATAGCCAGTTTTTTAATTCTAGAGCTCAAGGTGCTAGATACACCAAGGTCATGGGCTTGATTCCCACAAAAAGCACAACCTGATATAAGCTTTTTTAACTACAGAATCATTGCAAATGGGAATCATATCAGCTTTTATGCAGGAGTATTTAATAAGGCCAACTTTGAATTTCTAGAGCTCAAGAGGTACTAGATAGATACACCAAGGTCATGGGTTCAATTCCCAAAGAAAGCATGACCTGATAAAAGCTTTTGTAACTCTAGAATAATAGGAAATACAAATCATATCAGCTTTTAGGCAAGAGCATTTCATACAACCAATTTTAATTTCTAGAGCTCAAGAGGTGCTAGATACGCCAAGGTAATAGGTTCGATTCCCAAGGTAAGCACAACTTGATAAAAGTTTTTGTTATTATAAAATCACGGGAAATGGCATGGTGCCAACAGTATTGTGGGCAGTGAGCTGACATAGCACGGTTGTGATTTTGGTGTCCCAAGTTCGAATCTTGGCTTGTGGACCCCCACCTCACTTCCTGTATGTAATACTGTCATATCCTAGTAAAGGCAAAATGGCAAAATATAAATCTTTAAAGTCATGGGAAACGGGAACCATATCAGCATATTAGGCAGGAGTATTTCATGCAACCAATTCTAAATTTCCAGCGCTGCATAGGTGCTAGATACAGGTTATAGATACAGGTTATGGGTTCAATTCCCAAGGACAGCACAACCTTGTAAAAATGTATGTAACTCTAGAATCAAGGGAAATAGGAATCATATCAGTTTTTAGGCAAGAGCCTTTCATATACCAAATTCTGAACTTATAAGGCTCAAAAGGGTGCTAGCAACTCCAAGGTCATGGGTTTCATAAAACTTATGTAACTCTAGAATCATGTGAAATGGGAATCATATCAGCTTTTAGGCAGGAAACTTTCATAGAAACTTCTAGAACTCAATAGGTGCTAGATGCGCCAAGATTGTGGGTTTGATTCCTAAGGAAAGGAGGAGCTGATAAAGGTTTTCTGTAACTCTAGAATCAATAAGTTAAACTTCAGAATCTATATGCTAATAGATTTAGCTTCAGTGTAATGTTTTCATGTGATCAGTCTCCAAATTAAAAATCACAAAACTAGCAAATTACAAACATGAAGAAATGAAAATTACAATTTGTAGGCATTCTGCGTGACAAACACCATCTGTTTGTTTTGTGAGTAAAGGAGTCAGTGAAAGGACAGCTTCACAGTAGCTGATTATTAAAGTTAAGGGCAAAAAAAGGATGCTCTCACCTTGTGTCTCAGGTGTGGGTGGTATATTCTCAGAGGTCGGGAGATCACAGATGACCTGTGTGCCTTCCATAGTTGCATAACGTTTGTAGTCATCAAACTCACAGTTAAGTCTATCAGGACTGCTGATACTGGGGAGGGAGGAGATGTTAACCCTCACCTGCAAGTTTAAACCAGAAAAAATGAGGATTTAGGAAATAACTAAATAAATACAAACATGAATGAATGAATGAATGAATGAATAAATGAAAATCAGTTCTCACACATTTTGATTAGCAAATTTATGAGTTTTCTAACTGTTTATTATTATTGGATGACATTTTTTTAATACTGAACAGTGATGAACAAGCAAGAAAAAATATTTAAAAGATATTATTATTATTATTAAATTTTTTAATTATATTTTCAATCACTTAATAAGGTTTTATTGTTTACCATACATTTTTGTAGTGAAAAACATTTCACTACATTTCTAGGTTTTGCACAACTGTATTTCCCCTGAAATACGCAATATGAAATATGAAATCATATTGATTTCAGCAAATAGTAAACAAGTTAGAAGTATACTGCCTTTGTTCATTACCACTGATCCAGGAAGTTAATTACGGTATACAGGAAGCCTCTTCAATCAACCATGACCACTTGAGTTTCTTATGAGACATATTAGAAATGCATGAAAAGTGCTCGGTGCGTTCATGTGGTATGAAATGATAGTTTCAGATGCCTTGTTTAGTAACTTCATCATGTCAGCTCATGAAAAAAGGATTAGACTCTCAGACTGGATCCGTTACAGCCAGTAAATATCAATCCTGAGTCAATCCTTAAGAGGTTAGGGTTTGAAATAACTCCAGACTGTATCACAGTGTGTGTGTTTGTGTACGTGTTATGCTTTAGTACCTGTGCATGCTCCGTTTTCTTCCAGCTGATGTTGGGGGGCTCAAAGGACGCAATAGTTAAACATGTTTGATTTGCACTCCACAACCAGGCGTTATTTTCTTCTCCTTTGCGACAATCCTTTTTCCTAGTACAACTGCAAGAGCAAAGCAGACAAACATGGCTAATGAGCCATACTGCATTCACTTTAACTGGACTGCACACAGATATCTACCACAAACCACTCGCTAAAATGTAATGGGCAACTCTAAGACTTAGATTACACCATATTTTAAAGTTTAAACTATTTCAAAATTAGATCACAAAGCTGTTTAGTACTCTAAAACATACTTTAATAAGGATGTTAGTCACATGACCCATAGGAGCCATGGGTCTTAGTTTATTTGACCGTAGAAATAGTAAACTCTGTTGTAGTATGGCAGTGTTATTACTTGTCCTGTCATTTACTAGACAAGAATACCCAACTGATGGTGTGCTTTTGGTAATAAAATTAGTCTAACAGACTTACCGGCCTTCCAACACACACCAGCCACAATATGGGTCCCGTTGGGAGACACATGATTGACAATCATTCATCTGCTCACAGGCCTGCACTGGCACTTTGGTAATCTAGGCAAAAGAGAAGCAAGACAACATCAACAGCCTTTAAAATTACAGATTTGTTCACTTATTTAGTTTAAGATGCCTAATAACTAATGCATATGCGATTTAAGGTTCAGCTTTTGTATTAAAAGAGTTTGAGATCACATAAAAAAGGTACATCGTCAAGTACTTTTTGCCATACCTTTAGGACCCAAAACCTATACATATACATACATTTAGCATATCATCTCAGCAACATCAGAAGCATTGCCTTGCAAAATAACATTTGTGTGCAACAAACTTTCAATTTATGAAGCAGCTTATGGTCGTTAACTTAAGTGATCCACTTCAACACTCTCAGTTTCCTGCTTCTAATATAAGGGCCATGTAAATGAGCAAAATGACTGATTGGAAGAGAGCGCCCCAAAGTCTGGCTAAAAGAATATAACACAGCCTGCTGTTACATTTTTGTGGCAGTCTAGGGAGGTCATATGTGATATTTCAAGTTATCCCTACATGTTTATTGCATCATTTCAGAGAAAAAAAGCCTTCAAGATCGGCAAGTTTACATTGTTCAAACAGGTTTTAACCAATGCATGATCTCTGTTGACTCAATGTGATAAACGAGCTGTGGATTATTTCATAAACAAACCTTTCTGCCAGTGGTGATGTACAAGATATCCAAAGTTGAATTAAAAAATAGGTTCTTGTTCACCCGACCGTCTGTGCGTTCCCCTGGAATCTTGTTATAAAGATAAGGCTGACTGGGGTCAAGATGCACCTGCAAGCAGAAAATGTATTATTAATTAAATTGATTAATTAATTTGGCAAATGCATTTATATAAAACAACTTACGTGTAAACACTGTATTAAATGGGCTTTAAAGCTAGAGCCCTAGGGTTAAGTCTATTTTTCAAGTGGTTATAGCTTATACTGTAAATCACCCATTCTTGGGTTTGAACCACCAACCTTTTGGTCACCAGCCCGTGTTATTAACCACCAAGCTAGACCACCACAGCAGTCAAACCTCAAGGGGTTTAGTGAAATTTAAAGTGGTCAGAAAACAGACGCTGGAATGGGACTCACCTTTAAGACATCTGCTCCACTGGTTCCCAAAAATGCCACAGTGTGCTCGTTCTCCACCGCCACAGCTACAGCCGTCAGCATGTCATTTCGGGTGTAGATGGGTTTGACAGCCAGAGCGTACTCAGGTTTACTGGCTAGTGGAGATGGCAGGAACTCCGCACCGCATTTATAATCCTTCACCATGTTCTTCTGTTGGGGCGAAAAGACATCACATTCAGAGGAGTCATAAAAATTCCCAGACAAAATGGAACCAGAATTGAAGTAACACAACAACTCACGGTTCTTTTGGTCTTGCAGATGGCCTCGGTCTTAGAGATGTAGGGTGAATAAACAGTCTTTGGTTTCTCGTCCTCCAGAACTTCTCCTATGTAGCAGGACTCAATCACCTCCTCAAACCTGGCGTTAATGCTGCTGAGTGGGTACATGCACAAGGCCGAATGGCCAGCATCCTCATCCGCGCTGAAGACCGCAAACAGAACCTTATCGTTGGGATTCGAAGGGATGATATTCCTAGCCAAGACTTCTCCTGGTCTGGTCAGATACACCGCTTGCACCTTGTTGTATGTGTTCTCCTGTTCGGTGTTGACGGAGCAGTTGAGCTGGAGCTCAGTGTAAGAATAATAATGATGGTCATTCTCGCACAGGCGTGCTATAAATGTGATCTTCCTGCTGTCGCTGGTGCCTGGAGTGCGTGAGAATAAGAAGTAGATGTAACCGTTGTCTTTGAATGCATGGCGAAAGTCGTGGAAGTTACGCTGGACAAAAGGATTAGCTTGTACAGTGGACGCGTCAACCATGTTCTCAAAGACATCCATTTCTCCATGCTCCTGCACCAATCTGGTGCTGATGAGTTTTGCACTGTCTGAGCTACCATAGCCCTTCCCCACTAGAAATACGGTGAGGTTTGCATTTTTATTAGAATCTATAAAATAAGAAATTTCTCCCACTACGGTGACAGACTCCTCTGTGCTGGCTACGTATGTCTTCTCGCCTTTAGTGTCACTGTAGTACACCTGTTTGTCCACGCTGTTGAGGTTTACCAAAGAGCAGATGCCCCTGAAAAGGCTTCCGCAAACGATCAGGGTGCCATTGGCGGAGTTAACCAGCAGGAGTTTGTTGATGTTGTCCATATCCTTTGCGTCATTGCACTGTGCAGTGATTGGTGGAGTGCAGATTGGGTTGTCTTTCTTAGGGCCTGTTGTAGCACTGCTTTCCTTCAGCAGGTCATAGTTTAGCTGATAGATGTTATTAATGGCACCCACGTAAATTCGGCCGGTTTGAGGGTCCTGAACGACATTGTTGATGATGGTATCAGACAAGAAATAATATTGAGTATCATCACAGCAAGATGAGCCAAAACACAGCAGCAGGGACAACGCTGCCAGGGCCCTCCACGCCATCTCTTGAAGAGAGAGAAAGAAAACAAGATATATATCATGTAAGAGGACACGTTACATACCTGTGCAAAAGTTGTCATGAAACTGCTAGGCTGGCTAGATCTATTAATTTATTCAATAATACATTAACTCAAACATACAACGAATGCACCTCTAATATAGTGTTTTTAAATTATGAATAAAAAAATATTTAGATTTTTTTTGGGGTGCATAAAGTCAGAAATGTCAGGGTAATACAACGGTCCTAGTACTACAATGAGTTTTGGACAATTTTTTAATTATTGTTCGAGGAAAAAGAAGAGAACCAGTTAAAAAAAAAAAAAAAAGTTATATATATATATATAATATATTTGAAAAACCACTGTCCACTAAAAGTCATGTGGCGCCACCAACAATCAGAAAAAATTAAAACACTAAACGGGAAGTTATATCATATAAAAGGAATCTACATAGACCTTCAAGGCATTGAGGTCAATAAGTATCTTAAAATTATAATTTGACCTTTTTATCAAATGACAGGTTTTTAGTTCCGGTCTTATAATGCCAAGTGGTATAACTTCCCAAAATGTCATGATATTTATGAATTTCTAAAAATAATAACATGTAAAATTTAAACCTGAAAAATGTATTTTAAAACTTTTTGAAAATAATTTGTCATATGTGTAGTCACATGTATCGAGGTTAAGGAAGATGTTTATACAAGTTTTTAACTTTTATAACATTTTATACAAATAACATTTTTCATTTAATTTAAATATTTGCAAAAAATTGTTTTAAATGTGTTGCTTTTTCAAAAGAATCCAACATGAATATATAGAATACATTTTTAAGAAATTGGAACATGAGTTTTAAACAAAATTTATAAAAGATCTTTCATTTTTGCTATCTCATTTATCATTGACCCAATAGATGCTCGGTTTAGCAGGCAGCTAATTCACACTTGAAAACCAGTGGTGGTCAGTAACGAAGTAAAACTACTTCGTTACTGTACTTAAGTAAATTTTTCAAGTATCTGTACTTTACTGGAGTAGTTTTATTTTGAGTAACTTTTACTTTTACTTCACTACATTCCAAAGCATAAGATCATACTTTTTACTTCACTACATTTCATAAAACATATCTTTACTCCTTAAAATATATCACGTGCTCCGAGACGCAGAAGCGCTGTCTGATTCATGAACAAACTGATTATTTTCAATGAACCTGTTAAATCGGTTCGCAAATCGCAACAAACGCAGCTGTTCTCGAGTCGAAAACTCACTGATTCAAATGATCCGTTTAGAAGTCTTCTTCAGTGAACTGAACTCACAAGTAAAGAACCGGGAGATCTTGTGGTAGCGCTACTGATGCTGTGAAAAGTAAGTTACTAATGTCGAATTTTAGGATTCATTATTGTAACTGAAAATAATATTTAGGTCAAAACTGTCAGTTGTTTGTGAACTAAATCTGCTGTAAAGGACGATCTATTTAAGCCCACTGAAATGCTTGAATGCAGACAGATCAACATTAGTGTCTCAAACGTTATGTTTTAGGTCAAAAAACAAAACATTAAAATAACACAGATTAAATAAAATAACTCATGCACGTTCATATTCCCCGCTGCTGTAACGTTAGCAGTTTTATTAAAATGCTATGCATTTAGACCTATGTGACGTCTGTTTTTATATTATTTATCAACAGTATACATTTTTATATTGTTTAGATCAACTAGCCGAGTAGACAGATATGAATGTTTATTCATAACCATACTGAAAATAAGTAAATATTGTTAGCTGATGCTAACTGTCTAGCTAACAAGCTTGCTGGTGCTAAGTTGAGGACATTTTTAGATATAAAGTCCAAATATCTTTATTCAGCCACCTAGATAGATTCCATCTGAGGGAAAAGAAAGGATGTGATGTTCAGAACATAGTAACTACAGTAATTATCAGAGTGGGAAGTGATGCCCTCTGGGGCATTGGGCCAGGGTGTTTTACACCACAGACAAGGTTTGAGAAGAAAAAAAATCATTATGAAAATATAATTATATTTTCCTTAAAATGTTCTTCCTAATTTCAGGCCTAATTCTCATGTCATATATAACTGACGTTCTGCAAAACAACAAGTTCTAAAACACTTTTTTCTTACTGGTGAAAATTAGATGGTGAAATCTGTTTTCTCTCAGGTACATGGCAGAGAACGTTACTACATCACTCTCATCAACGTAGTCCATATCAACAAAATATATATCTTGACTCTATATAGTGGTTAAATTCGGGAAAAACCCAGGTATTTTGGGCAGTAGGATTATAAAAATATGTGCTAATATAAAATTAAATAAAGTAGTCTATATAAAATTGCAAAATAAATCTGTCTATCAGTACTTTTTTACTTAAGTACATAAAAAATTGAGTACTTTTGTACTTTCATTTGAGTAAAATTTAAAAAGCAGTACTTTTACTGGAGTAATATTTTATTATACGTATCTGTACTTTTACTCAAGTACTTGATCTGTGTACTTTGTCCACCACTGTTGAAAACTGATGTCTTTTTGGAAGCTGGAGAATTTATTTGGTGTGCATCATTATACTATACTGAAGTAAGCACTAGTCAAAAGTGCTACCAACAAAGACTAAGTTAAAAGAAAAATCGATCAGGCCTCTCAACTCTTCCCTCAAAGGGTTGCAGATGGCTGCGTGATTTGACACGCTGATACGAGCGAAGCATTTCTAAAGAAGCTCATCCTCCACCCCTGCACATTTATTCTCCTTTTCATCTGTCCCCTCAGCACTTCAGCAGGTCCTACAAACACTGGGGCGGAAGTCAAACGCTCAAAGCAATCACCGTGTGGCCTAATTCCAGCCTAACAGAAGGTGGCTCAATGAATTATGGGTACAACCTCAGCAGGTGGGCCAAACAATCCTGTCCTCCTTCCTGTAAACAACCCCTATAATAACCAGCACGCCAGTTCAAATTGATTGTGTTAGACAGGAATATCTAATCACAATCGTGAACATTCTTGAGCTAATTTGAGATGTTTATAAGGTTGCAAATGTAGTTGGGGGATGAAATATTAACCATATTCACTCAATATTCCTGACCATTCCATCACTCCCCAGAAGTTCACAGAACTCAATCTTATTTGCCTAAACGTGGTGACAATCCTCTGGAGTGAACTTCCACCTAACTGACTGCAATGTTTAGATTGTCAGAGCAAATACTTTCACTGCAAATCGAATGGCAGGAGTCTCTCAGACACCATGATCATGAGACCAGAGCTCATAAAGAATTCATGCTAAGAGTTTAGCGGATATTACAGTTCTTATTGGCTTTAATGACGGGACTCCAGAGATATGATATGAGGCACGGCAGAAGTGACAGGCTTTTTCTCTTTACTTAGTGTCTGTCAGAGTGCTGGCGTGCATGGTCTGCAATGAGATTAGAGGTTACTGTGTGTGTGTGTGTGTGTGGGGGGTAGTTAAATTTTGTGTGTGTGAGTCTAGTGTTAACTGGAGGCAGTCTTTGCTGCTGATTCAGAGCACATGGGTGATTTGTCTGGACTGTATGGATTTTTTTAAAAGTTAGACTGACAATCCTCCTCTTCCCTTCAAACACAAGACCAAATTATTAACAGGAACAATGATGCCAGTCTCTAAGTACAGACTTGATATTTGTGCTGAGTGTGCCACACGGCTCTGACTAAGCAAGTCATGTGGTCCCAAAAGAATGCAGTGTCTTATGACACTCCTTTATTTGCATGTTAACACACAAAAACATTAGTCATTGGTGGCGCTAGCTAAGGCAGGCTTTCCTGTTACTAGCGCATTCAGTCTTAGCCTTATTACATTCCTAAACCACTGTTCTTAAGAAAATAATTAAAGTAGGATACATTCTAAAAAGTTAAAAAGATCTTTAATTCTACAGAACAATTTTAAAACAAAGTTCTTTATTGGAATCCATGGTTCCATGAAAAACCTTTAACCTTCATGAATGCTCCTCTGCACAAGTTTTTTTTATAGCAGAAAAAAGGTTCTTAGGATAATCTTCACAGTGGTTATTTTAAGAACTGTTAACTGAAAGGTTATTTGGGGGACCCAAAATGGTTCTTCTACAACATTGCTGCGAAAAACTTATTTTGGAACTTTTACTTTTAAGAGTGAAGAAAATAAGCGTGACTGTGAGTAAATTACAGAATTTACATTGTAGGGTAAACTATCCCATTAAGTGAGATGATATAGAGACTTTAAAAGGTAATTTAAGAAAAATAATTAAGAATGTTTTGTTATCGGCTAACTTAAAGGTTTACTCCACCCCAAAATGAATATTTTGTCATTAATCACTTACCCCCATGTCGTTCCAAACCCGTAAAACCTTAAATCATCTTCGGAACACAATTTCAGATATTGTCGGATATGCTATTTTCCTTCAAATCAAAGCGTAAACAAATGTAGATGATGTATCCGTGAAGTGCGGCTGACACATAACTTGCATCCAGCGGATATTCTACAAAATGGGAGATGAATTGTTGAAAAGTTTTTTTTTCGTACACAAATTATTCTCGTAGCTTCATAACTTTATAGTTGAACCACTGATGGCAGATGGACTATTTTGACAATGTTTGTATACTTTTCTGGTCCTTGACAGTGTTAATGGCTTGGCAGTCAATGGGACACAAGTCACAAGCCTCCTGGTTTTCATCCAAAATATCTTAAATTGTGTTTTGAAGACGAACGGGTTTGGAACGACATGGGAGTAAGTGATTAATGACAAAATTTTCATTTTGGGGAGTAAACCTTTAAGGTTCCAGAATATCACAGAAATCTATGGACAGTGGAAAAGTCAGCACCACCACAAACACCTTAGCAAGCACCCTTAAGACAACCACATAGCAACTTGCTAAAAAACACTTCTTAGAATCATCTTAGCAACACCCTGGCAACCACCCAAAACACCCAAGCATTGTTGCAGTGAGTTCTCCAAACACCACTCGCAATCTTCAGAAAATCTAGTTTTATCAACCCCATACACAAACAAGCACACATTTCCAGAACATTCTGCCTGCATGTGGCACCACTGAGGCCTAGACACGTGACCAGCACTCACTCTTAAAACCGTCTCAACAAGATTGAGTAGGAAGTGTGTTTGCATGTTTCTGTATGGCTGTATTCCTTGGATATTTAGATATTTATTTGGAAAATGGCTACACATTTTATAATTTAGCATACATTTTTTATCAAATAAGATACAAAAATTGCTATAAAATGCTATAAAACTTAAATATATTTCTTTATTATTTAAGATATTTTATCCTTTTTTATAAGCTTTTTCAGATTTTTCATAAAAAATTCTAAGCAGATGCATTCCTCAACAAAATCACCCAATAATACACAATGATTAATTATTTCAAAATAAATCTAGGTTATCTTGAAAAAAATCCTTACTTTTTTTTCACATTGAAGAAAACTAAATTTCCATGTCAGTTTTTTTCCAATTTCGTGTAACGCTATACTTTACTCTAGTAGAAGTTTTGCCCAATTTTTTTTTACGGTTCTTCAAAGTTCACAATGTTAACAGGTTGATTTCTCCAGGTGTTCTAGATCTACTCAGACTGAACATAGCCAGTATTTTAACGATTCCGTTTGGTGATGCTATTGGCATAGAAATCACACACTTCACCTTTAAAACTTGCTGTTTGTTAATGCAGAGTGGGACGCCAGGTTCTGCCCTCCTGTCATGGCCTCCTCTAACTTTGCTTTTCAATGACTGTCTCCACGGACGGCTTGGAATGATTGACGGGTGAGACCGGTAGACTAATTAAGGCTGGGATCAGAGGGACCATGAGTGGCTGGACACGCGCAGGTAAATTCAGGCCAGTACTGAAAAAGCTCTTTGAATATGTAAAAGGGAGAGATTTAAACTATCCCAGTCTCTTGGAAGATTTGCCTCTCACTTTGGCTCTGTCCCAAATGGGACATTCAAAGTGGACTTACGTGGCCTTCATTGGCATGTGTCTGTGAAGTCAACGAGACTGCATGATGTCATAATTATAGTTTAAAAGGACCCAACATATCAGCTTAACCAAACGTATCAGACAGCAGCGAACAAGATATTCAAATGTGAGTTTAATATACACACCATTACTTTGTCAATGACCTGAATTTTGCCAATGTATAAATGAAAATTAAATGAACAGCTTACATTTTAATTCCTTCTTCAGAAAAATCTAACATATAACTTCAGAAGATATGAAATATAGTTTACAGACTATTGTAATAAAACATTTATGCTGCTTTTTGTTGTCATTTTGCTGTTTAGAAGCCCATATATCCATTCGGTTTCAGTTTGAGAATAATCAGGTCATGCACAAAAAAATATTGTCTTATTAAATCTTATAACATTTTATTAAAGTTTTCTCCCATAAAAGTTGATGGCATGTATATATATATATACATATATGAAGAGTTTGGTTCCAAAACGCTCTAAATCCATTTTTAATAAGAATAAAAATGTGTTTTCTTTACCAAGAAAGTGGCAAGATGAAAACCACTATTTTCTGTTTCAAACTTTCACATAGCATCTTTAGGTTATAATAACAAAAAACATTCTAATCCAGATTTAGATTTTCAAAGATTTATTATAAAAACTTTATTTATTTCCCAAAATGTAATAAATCCATGACATTTGTTTTATTCAAAATGCAGTAAATCCATTGAATGAATATAAAAGTTATGTTTTCATATTGAAACGGTTGAAAATACACAACAAAGTAAGTTGATCCATATATAACAGCCTCAGAACTTGGTCAATACTAATCTTATATACAGGCACTGGACTAAAAACAGCCTACATTCAATCAGTCATCGCTCCCAAAACTCATTCTACAGGTTATCTTGTTAATGCTTTAAATTAATTATAATAATAAAATACAATTTCATCATGACCAAGAACATGAACAACAATATCACATTAGACCACAGACATTCCTAAATGACATTTCCCTTACAATCAACTTCCAGTGCATTAATCTTTGCCATGTTATATTCATTTAATTGACTAGTGCTTCGCTGTATTAACAAAAACATTAATGCCATTAATAAAAAACACTTACACTGACAAGCTACGCGATATCATGTTCATAATCGAATGCAGTTCATCTGCGATTATGAATGTGATATTGCATAGCTTGTCAGTGATCTCGGTGTATTAAATGCCACTCCATCTGAAAGCACGTGATGGAGATCACAGAACTGACTTTACTGACAAGATGCGCATGACAAATCACATGCGAATTATCGTGCAGCCCTATATTTTTGGTTTGTTTGTTGATCACAAAGTACAAAGTAGATGAGGAAAACTAGGATGCCGGGTGTATTCAAAACGCCGCCATTACAGTATACAGTGCGTGGAATGGTGCGCTGTGATTGGTTGAGCGGATTTATCGCATTCTGCAGAGAAGGGAGACTGGCGTTTGTCGCGGTTTGGAAAAAAAAGGGAGAAAACATGACAGAATAACACGGCAGATATCGCATTTTGCATAAAATTTCAAATTGGCTTTTCAATATCCACCAGAGTCAATGCTCTTGACTTTCTTGAGAATAAACTCTTTTTTTTAATGGCATTTATCGCGTTTTGGAACCAAACTCTTCATATATCAATCAACTTTTATTCAAGACACAAAGGTCCATATATATAATGTTAAGTGTGAAAATATGGATCTCAAAATCATACAGTCACTGCTGGAAAAAGTTCAAATATTCAAAAGATGCTGGAAAACTGAAGAATCTGCAGGACATGGAGATTTTTCTGAAGAACAGCACTAGGGACTCGTGAACAAAAATCACAAAACAAAAAGCAGCTGTGGATCATCCAGGTAACCGCATACAGTATTAAGAACCAAGGGTTCCCAAACTTATGTATGGGGTTATTGTAATAATTTCAGCCATTTTTTTTGTCTTGTGGACTAAATGTAAACATTTTATGTAAAATATCTTACTCAGGACAGTAATAAAAAAAAATAACATGCATTTTTTATGATCCCTCTTTTGTTAAAATTCCTCGCATTTGAGTGTGTGTGTATATATATATATATATATATATATATATATATATATATATATATATATATATATATATATATATATATATGTATATGTATATATATATATATATATATATATATATATATATTAGTGGTGGGCCGTTATCGGCGTTAACGTGCTGCGTTAACGTGAGACTCTTATCGGGCGATAAAAAAAATTTCGCCGTTAATCTATTCTCAAAGTTGGGTTGGGAGCTGGGTCTATACTACGCAAGCTATGATGACTTTCACCCTGATATTTTAGCGGATGTATACCTAGCCGAATTGCACTGTAGGGGCGAGAACGAGTCTTGAACTAGAGGCTCGCAGTCCGTGATGGACAGATTGTTAACGGCTGGTCTATGTGGTAATACAATCGGACAGGACATCCAAACGCTCACCTATCATTCATCAACCTCAAATATGGCTTTTCATCTGAAAGATGTATGTAGTAGCAACTTTACATGGCCGCTCAATATGATGTTAACCTAGAGAAATGTGCGCTATTGAAGTGTTTGTGTGGAAGCACGTTTGCTGCAGGACAGGCTCCGGTGCGCTCACTTGCTTTCGAATCTGTAAAGACTCTACGTTTATTTGTGTGCACTCAGAATAACAACGAAACGTTGCGCTTTTAAGCAAACAGGATGCGCTTTAGGTCTCATGTGAACTTGAGCGAGAAACTTAGAAACTCCGTCTTTGAAAAATATATCTATAGAGAGAGAAATGTCTAAAAAATAAAAATAGAAGACGTGTGTGTTAGCATGGATGTTTTACATGAAATTGAATCTGTGCAACACTGTGCATAATAAGATGGCTTTCAGTTCAATATAATAACAAAAAACGACATTTGGGGTTTTTATTCAACTAATAAGGTGGGCACGCTGTGATCTGTACTATATTTTACTGTAATTGACAGTTATCGGCAAAAAACAAAAACAACAACACGGAGTGGGAGGGAATGGGAGTCATTCTTCCGGAATGGAACGGATTTCCCCAGTTTTTTCGTGGGATTGGGACGGGAAGAGATTAAAGTTTGTGATGCATTTTGGAAACAGGAGATGAGCCCCTGGTCTAATGCGCCACCTGGCTTGAGAAACCCGTTCTCAAAGACTTACTTTTAGTCATTATTTGGGTAGCACACATATTCTGAATGCCTTCGGCAGAATTCAAATGAGCCATTTTAATCTAGATTAATCTAGATTAATTCCAAAATTAATCTAGATTAAAAAAATTAATCTATGCCCACCACTAATATATATATATATATATATATATATATATATATATATATATATATATATATATATATATATATATATATATACACACACACACACACACACACACACACACATACTTAGAAATCTATATAGATTTAAAATCTTTGCATACATATTTTGTAATGAAAATTGTTCACATTAACATTCAACAATGTTACCCAATTACTTTTTAAATGTGCAAAAAACATAGGTCAATCCTTTTAATGTGATAAATGATATAGATATAATAGTATAGTAAGAACAACAACAACATTAATAATAAATAACAATTATAGTTATATCATATTTTTCACTATTTTAAAGCTTTTTTATGTGTCTGTAAAGTCATATTTTGAAAAAGACCCAGCTAGGAAATTCCTCAACATTTCTCCTTTCTCGTTTCTTGAAAGAAACCAAGCCACACGGCTTGAAATGACACAAGGGAATGCAAATTATGACAGAATATAAATATATAGGTTTAAATACTTATATCTCATATCCCTTTAAAGTGTTTGGTGTTTGACTGGACAATGAAGGGGAATCGGGACAGAGATGCAGGATGGACAATTAAAGTGTTTACGACTGAGCAAAGCTGCACTGAGGCACTTACAGATTGAGGTTAATAGCAAGAATGCCCTTGTCTAACATGCGTGTGTGTGTGTGTGTGTGTGTGTGTGTGTGTGTGTGTGTGTGTGTGAGGGATGACGAGAGAGTGAAGGAGAGAGTGTTCACTACCCAGCTGGTCCCAATCAAGTGAGAGATGAGAGCAAAGGTTAAGGTAATTACTCTGGCTGGATATGAACTAGTTCAGGGCTCTGATGGTCAGCAGGAGGACGAAAGGGGACAAACAAACAGATAAAGAGCATCTCACCCTCTCCTCTAGACAGACCGTCTGTATTTGTGCCTTCATGAAGTTGCTGAATTTACCCTCTTCCTCATTAGCGTTCCTGAAACATCTCTATCACAATCTCTGCCTCTTGCTGTCTTTCCTTCTTGCGCTCCAGCTTTTTTGCACTTAATCGCTGGTGCTGCAGATAATCACTCTATTCTACAGCTGTCAGCCGTAGAGAGACAGAGTGAATGGGAGATTAAAGTGAGTGAAACACGTAGCCCAGGCTTTCATAAGCCAGGTTTGAGCGCAGAATGCCCAAATGCAGTTTAGTTTCATAAATCTCCTCAAAAACAATTTTGATGCAATTTGTCAGCAATACATCAACTGCTGTTACATGGGCTGGGATCAAAGCGGAGCGTGCATATGCGCGAGCGTGACGTGCATGTTGGAGGATCGTAGTATCGACAGAGCCATGAGGATAAAGAGTCTGTGTTATGCTAATGTCATCTAAACAACTCTTGTTAAGGACAGAGTTCATTAGTGTCTTGGTATATCAGCCCATCCCCATTAATCTCCAAAAACGACAGATATATTCAGGCTTTCATGCTGCATTCTAGGCAATTTTGAAATATTCCACCGGCTACTTGAAATTAACCACTGGAATAATTCAAGGTCACACATCAAACTTAAGTGAGATCAACAATTTGGCATCATTTTCTAGCAACTTGGGAGACCAGGAACAGCAAAGGTGCTGGGGGTCCACAGAAATGTATACACAAACACACACGCACGCATAATTAATAAGTTATATTAATAACTAATAAGTACTTATTAGACCCATATTAATGCCTTATACTGCATGACCATGTTCTAGATCCCTTAACCAGACCCCATTAACTATTAATAAGCAGCAAATTACGAGTTCATTGAGGGGAAACTCTTCATAGTTCATAGTGAATGTGTTCTCTAATCTAAAATGCTGCAAAATTTTCATAGACATCAATGCCATTAATATCACACTTATTATTTTTCTCATGGTATAAATGGGTATTTTACATGAAAATATATCCTTATTTTACAAGATAGAAGTAAGCTACTTCCAGTGAATGTGCGAGATTTTAGATTCATTAACCGCAATACAGTATAAAGCAAAACTATTTGCATGAGTGTTTATGATTATAGAAATAAAAATATAACATATAATTTAGCAATATCAAATGGCATAACATTTTTGTACAGCTAAAGCAATTGGAAACAGCACTGGAAGCTTTTCATTCAAGTAAAAAATAGCCGCACCTACTCCTATGTTTAATATAATGTGTGAATTGCTTCCATTATATTTAAAACGTATGTCCCTTGCAATGGGACATTATTCATAAGTCTCTTCCTTAAAATGTCCAGTCAGCTAACGTTTAACATTAGGAATGCACCAAGAATTAAGAAAGACATTGACAACATTTTGACTATATTCTAAACTGCTACATTGGTTTGATCCTTTTCCTAAATGAAAACCGATCTATGGTCTGAGGCGACTCATCCACAAATCCAATTTCACATCGCCTCATTCACACCTGAATAAATCAAACACTAACAAATGTTGACAAGTTCGGTTCCTTCGCAGTCTGCTAGACAGAAACAAACTCATGGCATGCATGTATGCGCACAGACACGCGCAGGCAGTGGCGTGGGGCTGTGTCATCTCTCCCAGTGGCTCATGGAGAACAGCAGGCATGTTGATTAAATTTGACTGCTCATTGTGCCGAATCTATAATTCTCTCCACTTCAGCGCCTTCAACAAGCTAAGAATACAGAGAGGATCCCCCGAGCCATTACCTCGAATATGCATGTGCACACACAAAGTTAAGGGATTGTCTTCGCACCTGTCTGTCTCGACTTCGCCTGAAAGACACCTCAACGTGAATGTGAATAGTTTACAACGTGTGCTGCTGTACTCAGCGTCATTTTAAGTACTTTTATCTGGCAGGTCCGTGACAATATAGCAAAACCGTTCGCTTCAGAGTGCCCTTGAAGTAATGCTAGGGTAGATGGTTACCACTTAGCGCTTGCTGTGAGCGATTGTGCGCATGTGCTAGCATGTTAACAAAAGACAGAGAGAAACTGCTGGAAAGGAAGTGAGGGAGACAATTAGAGACCGAGGAAGCAAAGTACGACTCGGCACCACCACGACAAGGCCCTCTTTGTGTGTGTGCCCACTGATGGGATCGTGCCCCTGGTGGGAGTGTAAAATAACACAGCGATCCACATTCCAGACTATCGGCAGACTAACTTGGCTTCGCTTGCCAGCTAGAAGAGCAAGAGCAAGCATTTAGAATGAGGAATAGAACAAAATGAGTGAACAGAGTGTACATGGACAAAAGTATGTGGACAGTTCTTTCTAATTAAAGGCAGAATTCATCCAAAGATGATTTAATTAATTTAGCTTTGAAACCGTTCTAAATCACAAACTGCTAGTAAATCTCACAAATAATTACAAAGGAATTAGAAGTAATATGTTGAATTAAACACGAAATTAGGTGGAAAGACTGGAATAGCCTAGTATTTTCTGTTTGAATGGTTATTTACAACTTTGAATAAACTATAATGTGTGACTGTGGTGAAAAATTTATATTATATACTATATATATATATATACTATATATATATGTATATATATATATATAGTAAATGTTTTGGTTTCCATTGACTTTCACTGCACAAGAGCAGCTGCAGTAAATAAGACAAAACATTGCTGCAATAAAATAACATTTATTTGACATAATATTTAAGCATAATAACAATCATCTTTATAAATGTTTTGATTGAATGACTGAAATATACCATATTTCTATACTAATATTCTATACTAATATACTATATTTCTAGAAAAAAAAACTAGTTGATATGGTGAAATCTTAACATGTTAAGATGAATAAAAACATTCTGTAAGTTTGCAAGAAACTGATAGTTGTAATAACTAAACTGTGAAAAGAATGTTGACTTCGACTAGATAAAACAGTTGCAGGTGCATAAAATCAAGCATACAGCCAAACAAAACATTGATCGTAGAACTATGCAGTGTCATCTTGCAGTTAAAGGGTTAAAAGAGAGGAACAAGAGTTTGTTGACTAGTTTAGGGGGCGAAGAGTTTTCTTGGAAGCGACGAAGCAAGGAAAAGCTTCCTCTGTTATCTATTCCTCCTTCTCCATCCCTCTCTCTCCCTGTTTTCCCTCCAGCTATGGAGTTTACTGCAGAGATAACGTATCTTTTCCACTTGATAGGTTTCCTAATTGCTCTCACTTAAACACACAACCGGCAGCTCCATCCAGAACACATTGAATTAATAAATTACACTGGGGTTTAATTAGCCAAGACTCTAATGCCGCAGGCCAACACATGCACACACACACCTTATTAGGTGTGACTCCCAGTCTTTATACAGAAAAGTCTCTCCTTTGCACAGGATTGTGGGTAAAAGTCAATAACTTTACCAGGGCTGACAGATTCAGCAGTTTTGAGAGAGATGGGGAACGAGATCGAGAGAAAGAGAGAGAAAGAAAGTGATTATTACAGCTAAAGAGGGGTTTTGGGAGCAAATAATACAATAGAAATCTGTCAGAAAGATCACATAGGGGTCAATTCAATTTGCTCAGAGCTGAATAAATTTTTTTAATTGCTGACTAGTGATAGAACGACATACTGGGCAGGTCAAATAAGCAGTGGATATTTTGACATTATCGATATTGGTTGACAATCTTTACTTAGTTGATTACAAAAGTAGTAGTTCCAACTGTGTCAGTCACAAAACCTGCCTTAAAAATCTGCCAAATCGATGGATACCAAAAAAAATGGTGTAGAAACAATTTTCCATCAGAAATTACTAGTAAATTTCACAAATATAAGTACAAAGAAACAGAAAGTAACACGCATAAAATTTTTAAGTATTAAAAAACTACGTTTTTTTCTTGTAAAATGTACTCCAATAATCTTTTAATTTGTAATTGTATTTACAACTTTGAAAAATCTTTTTATACATGGAACAATAGAAATATTTAATTAATCTAAAGTAAAAAATAATAAATATAAGTTAATATAAATAATGCAGTCCGATATACAGTAAAGCTGATAAATATATAGGGCTGGGCAATATGGCCCAAAAAATTCACATTGTTTTTTTTCATATCAGTCGATATCGATAATTATCACGATAAATGTCAAATCTTTATTTATTTCAAGTTTAAAGCCAGATTTTTGCTCCAAAGTGAAAGTTGTAGAAACAAGAAACCATTATCTCTATAATGTAGGTGGTTTCAGGTTTTCATATGCTTGTGGGGACATCTGGGCCCCAAAATGTAATCAAAATCTGACCTCCACTACACTGTGGCCTACTTTACCCTGAACTGCACCGCTTCAGATGATCAGTTGGACTCTGTGGATTATGGGGGATTATATATCATTTTCAAAGGGCAAATTATTTGGACTAGCCCTCATGAATGGTCCATCAGAGCCATCAGATTCATAGTTCTGGTACTCGGACAGTAGAACATGCAGTCAGTACCCTCATGCCACTACACTCATTACAGGGCTTAAAAAGACAACATAATTTCCATAATGCATAAATTCCAGTAACCACAGCTGCAGGCATTAACACTTCATAAATCCTCTAAGGCTAACCCACTGTATGACCCACTTAATGCCAAAGGATTTATACAGGAAATCCTACAAATAAGACGTACTGTGGTCAGTTCTCGCTCTCTGGCACGCATGGCCGTTCCCCGCTAAACCTTGATCCTGCTGAGCAACTTCGGTTTGACTGAACACCCTGAGAATATTCCGTTCTGGAAGATGAGTTTACTTTCTACTGACTGTAATATATAACTATAGGTGAAGTGAGGATTTACTGTTAGATTAGAAAGCGTAATGTAACAATGGAGAATCCACTGTAAAAATGTCAAAACTAACCTCCTGAACATCAAGGCTCAATAATAAAGATGAGCCCGGTTTTAAGACAGATGGACTGTTCCTGTCCATCTTACATACGCTGATTCATGTGTTTTTTATGATTTGCAAGCTTAAACATCTGGATTTCTATGATATATTGAATGGGCTGTTGAGAATTTTAAATATGTCACCAAGTTAATGTATGTAGCTGGCTAATATAAATGAGGATTTGTTGAAATTGCAAGAATGACTTGTGATTGTCTTGGGAGCATCAGTTAGTAAGGGTTGAAAAATTATAAACAAACCAGTAATGTTCTGCAGCATATGCCTTCGTTTTTCATCACTTAGGCTACTCAGTGTAAAAAGATAAATTGAACTATTTACAAGTTACATAACATTGAACATTTACATTATGTTAAATGCATAATAATACATGTAATACACACAAACTTTTTATTTTACATTATAAATGATTGTTTTGAATTTGTATCATTTAAAATATATATATACATATATATATATATATATATATATATATATATATTAGAGGTGGGCATAGATTAATTTTTTAATCTAGATTAATCTAGATTAAATGGCTCATTTGAATTCTGTCAAGGCATTCAGAATATGTGTGCTACCCAAATAATGACTAAAAGTAAGTCTTTGAGAACGGGTTTCTCAAGCCAGGTGGCACATTAGACCAGGGGCTCATCTCCTGTTTCCAAAATGCATCACAAACTTTAATCTCTTCCCGTCCCAATTACACGAAAAAACTGGAGGAAAATCCCGTTCCACTCCCGGAAGAATGACTCCCATTCCCTCCCACTCCCGTGTTGTTGTTTTTTTTTTTTTGCCGATAACTGTCAATTACAGTAAAAATATAGTACAGATCACAGCGTGCCCACCTTATTAGTTGAATAAAAGCCCAAAATGCAACGCTTCGTTGTTATTCTGAGTGCACACAAATAAACGTAGAGTCTTTACAGATTCGAAAGATGTATTAGGCTACTTTTATCTGTATGACCAAAAATGACGGAGATTTTAAGAGCAAGTGAGCGCACCGGAGCCTGTCCTGCAGCAAACGCGCTTCCACACAAACACTTCAATAGCGCACATTTCTCTAGGTTAACATCATATTGAGCGGCCATGTAAAGTTGCTACTACATACATCTTTCAGATGAAAAGCCATATTTGAGGTTGATGAATGATAGGTGAGCGTTTGGATGTCCTGCCCGATTGTATTACCACATAGACCAGCCGTTAACAATCTGTCCATCACGGACTGCGAGCCTCTAGTTCGAAGACTCGTTCTCGCCCCCTACAGTGCAATTCGGCTAGGTATACATCCGCGCTAAAATATCAGGGTGAAAGTCATCATAGCTTGCGTAGTATAGACCCAGCTCCCAACCCAACTTTGAGAATAGATTAACGGCGATATTTTTTTTATCGCCGATAAGAGTCTCATATAGGAACTGACAATTAATTTCTTGTACTTATTAGAAATGGGGTCTTTATAGTCCTAAAAATTGAATAATGTCCCATATCTCAAAAATGCTGCAGTAAAATGGTTTTATATGAGGTGTGCTTATAGTATGGGACGTCCCATATAAGACCATTCATTTTGTGTACTTATTGTGTGTGCAAGGAGAATGTATGTGTGTGCAAGGAGAATGTATGTGCGTGTAAGGAGAATGTATGTGCGTGTAAGGAGAATGTATGTGCGTGTAAGGAGAATGTATGTGCGTGTGCAAGGAGAATGTATGTGCGTGTAAGGAGAATGTATGTGCGTGTAAGGAGAATGTATGTATGTGTGAAAGGAGAATGTATATGTGTGTAAGGAGAATGTATGTATGTGTAAGGAGAATGTATGTGCGTGTAAGGAGAATGTATGTGCGTAAGGAGAATGTATGTGCGTGTAAGGAGAATGTATGTGCGTGTGAAAGGAGAATGTATGTCTGTGTAAGGAGAATGTATGTGTGTGTGTAAGGAGAATGTATGTATGTGTAAGGAGAATGTATGTGCGTGTAAGGAGAATGTATGTGCGTGTAAGGAGAATGTATGTGCGTGTGAAAGGAGAATGTATGTCTGTGTAAGGAGAATGTATGTGTGTGTGTAAGGAGAATGTATGTGTGTGTGTAAGGAGAATGTATGTGTGTGTGTAAGGAGAATGTATGTATGTGTAAGGAGAATGTATGTGTGTGTAAGGAGAATGTATGTGTGTGTAAGGAGAATGTATGTGTGTGTGTAAGGAGAATGTATGTATGTGTAAGGAGAATGTATGCGTGTAAGGAGAATGTATATGTGTAAGGAGAATGTATGTGCGTGTAAGGAGAATGTATGCGTGTAAGGAGAATGTATGTATGTGTGAAAGGAGAATGTATGTGTGTGTAAGGAGAATGTATGTATGTGTAAGGAGAATGCATGTGCGTGTAAGGAGAATGTATGTGCGTGTAAGGAGAATGTATGTGCGTGTAAGGAGAATGTATGTGCGTGTAAGGAGAATGTATGTGCGTGTAAGGAGAATGTATGTATGTGTGAAAGGAGAATGTATGTGTGTGTAAGGAGAATGTATGTATGTGTAAGGAGAATGCATGTGTGTGTAAGGAGAATGTATGTGTGTGAAAGGAGAATGTATGTATGTGTAAGGAGAATGTATGTGCGTGTAAGGAGAATGTATGTGTGTGTGAAAGGAGAATGTATGTCTGTGTAAGGAGAATGTATGTGTGTGTAAGGAGAATGTATGTATGTGTAAGGAGAATGTATGTGCGTGCAAGGAGAATGTATGTGCGTGTAAGGAGAATGTATGTGCGTGTAAGGAGAATGTATGTGCGTGTAAGGAGAATGTATGTGCGTGTAAGGAGAATGTATGTGCGTGTAAGGAGAATGTATGTGCGTGTAAGGAGAATGTATGTGTGTGTAAGGAGAATGTATGTGTGTGTGAAAGGAGAATGTATGTCTGTGTAAGGAGAATGTATGTGCGTGTAAGGAGAATGTATGTGTGTGTAAGGAGAATGTATGTGCGTGTAAGGAGAATGTATGTGTGTGTAAGGAGAATGTATGTGTGTGTGTAAGGAGAATGTATGTATGTGTAAGGAGAATGTATGTATGTGTGAAAGGAGAATGTATATGTGTGTAAGGAGAATGCATGTATGTGTAAGGAGAATGCATGTGTGTGTAAGGAGAATGTATGTGTGTGAAAGGAGAATGTATGTATGTGTAAGGAGAATGTATGTGTGTGTAAGGAGAATGTATGTGTGTGAAAGGAGAATGTATGTATGTGTAAGGAGAATGTATGTGTGTGTGAGTGCAAAAATATATGTATGTGAATGGAGAATGTATGTGTGTGAGAGTGCCAGAATGAATTATGGCTTGAACGGCCCCTCATATACATGTATATATACACACATATATATATATATATATATATATATATATATATATATATATGTATACACAAATTTATATCTCTTTTCTGACACAAACATATGCTGCTGAAACAAAAATCTACTGTCCCAACTAGGTCAGTAAAATAAATGATTGATTGATTGATTGAATAAAACTATTATAGTTGCTCAGAAGAACCACTGACATAAATCATTTGTCCTCATAGGAGTGCTGAAACATAAACATAGATTATGAATGAACCACAATGGGGTTTTTCCATTTATTTCGATTGTTTTTTATGCCAAGCTGATGATGTTTTATATCCTCTCCCCCTAAATTTAACACTCACTGTATCCTTGATGCATTTTTACATTTTCTAATTAAAATATTTACTATGTTTATGAAGCTGTTTTCCTCATGGGACCACATAATGTAGTTGATTTGAGGTTATACTATCCTTGTAGGAACATTTGTTCCCCTCCATGTAGGCAAAAGCTGACCTTCACACACCTTAATCAGTCAGCTCTACAAACTCAGAGTGCTGATTCTGATTTTGAAGTGGTTCATAATTGGACCAGCAAAAATCACCCACGAGCACATTCACCACGGCATTATGGAAGAGCCTTTCCGAAGCCCTTTTAAAACAAGCGATGAGCATTCACTGAGTGTGTTTGCCCATGTATAAAACACAGCAATGATTGATGTTGAGTAGTATTAGGAAGATGTTTGCTGATTTATGGTCCTCTAAAAGGTGAATGTCCTACATTATGAATGCAATACCAATTACAGCATTTAGATGCCAGGAGCTGTGTTGAAAGATAGAGAGAGTGTGTGTGTGTGTGTGTGTGTGTGTGTGTGTGTGTGTGTGTGTTGCAGTGCAGGCGGCAATATTTTAACTAGTAGACAGTAGACAGACCAGAACCTTTCTGTTAGCACTCAGTTTTTATGCAATCTCCATATTTACTGCAGACATACACTTTTTCTATCAGGGAGTTAACTATTGACATCAATTGATACTGAGAATTTATTTTCCCCTAAACATAAACTTCAAGCACCTCTCAGCATTTTTTTTTTTGTTTTAATCCTCAAATGTGTTCTGGTAATTTTGACCCAGAGAGGACATTCTTTTCCCCAAAACAAAACATGATCATTTTCATACTTTTGTGGATTTTTTTTCCACCATGTTACATTTTGTGTTCTCAGTTAAATATAACAGCCTACAAAAATTATACATTTCTCAATAATCTATCTATATTTGATCTTTTATCAACTTGTTTTCTTTCCATTAGTACACGTTTTGTATTAGTTTTTGGAATTGATTGATGATTGGACCTCACTTATGAGTTGATGGTAGCCATTGACTTCCATAATATTTTTTTCCATACTATGGAAGTCGATGTCTACCGTCAACAGTTTGGTTACCAACATCCTTCAAAATATCTTATTTCGTGCTCAACAGATAAAAGAAACTCACGGGTTTGGAACATCTTGAGGTTGAGACACAAAAGAGGTGAAAAAAGTAAAACAAACGCAAAAAGTACTGATCCATTCATTGCAGGCAAAACCAGATGCGTTCACAGAAACTCTGAAGACCCATGTCAATGTTTCAAGATGCACACACACACAGGATGACACAAACGTTTCATCATCCAGAGAGCACATTGTTCTTTCCAATCTCCCAATGTGCCCTTGTTCTCCATCTATCTGTCCATCTTGCATTAAGTCTTCCAGACTATGCGTCTATCTTTTCTGTGTCTCAGTTTTAGGCCCTCCAGTGTTCCTCTGAACTGTGAGCTTAAATTAAAACTAGTGGTGGGCCGTTATCGGCGTTAACGTGAGACTCTTATCGGCGATAAAAAAAATATCGCCGTTAATCTATTCTCAAAGTTGGGTTGGGAGCTGGGTCTATACTACACAAGCTATGATGACTTTCACCCTGATATTTTAGCGCGGATGTATACCTAGCCGAATTGCACTGTAGGGGGCGAGAACGAGTCTTCGAACTAGAGGCTCGCAGTCCGTGATGGACAGATTGTTAACGGCTGGTCTATGTGGTAATACAATCGGGCAGGACATCCAAACGCTCACCTATCATTCATCAACCTCAAATATGGCTTTTCATCTGAAAGATGTATGTAGTAGCAACTTTACATGGCCGCTCAATATGATGTTAACCTAGAGAAATGTGCGCTATTGAAGTGTTTGTGTGTGGGCGTTTGCTGCAAGACAGGCTCCGTGCGCTCACTTGCTCTTAAAATCTCCGTCATTTTTGGTCATACAGATAAAAGTAGCCTAATACATCTTTCGAATCTGTAAAGACTCTACGTTTATTTGTGTGCACTCAGAATAACAACGAGACATTGCGCTTTTAAGCAAACAGGATGCGCTTTAGGTCTCATGTGAACTTGAGCGAGAAACTTCGAAACTCCGTCTTTGATAAATATATCTATAGAGAGTGAAATGCCTAAAAAATAAAAATAGAAGACGTGTGTGTTAGCATGGATGATTTACATGAAATTGAATCTGTGCAACACTGTGCATAAGATGGCTTTCAGTTCAATATAATAACAAAAAATGACATTTTGGGTTTTTATTCAACTAATAAGGTGGGCACGCTGTGATCTGTACTATATTTTTACTGTAATTGACAGTTATCGGCAAAAAAAACAACAACACGGGAGTGGGAGGGAATGGGAGTCATTCTTCCGGGAGTGGAACGGGATTTTCCTCCAGTTTTTTCGTGGGATTGGGACGGGAAGAGATTAAAGTTTGTGATGCATTTTGGAAACAGGAGATGAGCCCCTGGTCTAATGCGCCACCTGGCTTGAGAAACCCGTTCTCAAAGACTTACTTTTAGTCATTATTTGGGTAGCACACATATTCTGAATGCCTTCAGCAGAATTCAAATGAGCCATTTTACTCTAGATTAATTCCAAAATTAATCTAGATGAAAAAAAATAATCTATGCCCACCACTAATTAAAACTGTATCAAAAGGCATTTCATTCGTCCATAGTACTCATATAATAACAAGCAGGAGATTGTTTTTGTGGTAGGAGCAGGTCGATGCATGTGGCTTTAAGGGCTTTGTTCTGAATTTTCAAGAAAAAGTTATTTATAGAAAAGCAGTTGTGTACACAGTTACTGTTACGTGGGCGTTTTGTGAATGTTTGGTGAAGCACGACCGATTTAGATGGAGATATTTTGAAGTTATCAGCAAGAAAAATGTGTTGCTTAGAACTTTTTTATTTTTGTAATAAGGGTTGAGTGGCCAGGGAGTCTAGGAATTAAACAATACACTCTTAACGCACTCTCATTTTATACTTGAGCAAGATAAGCAGACGGATGTATGAGATGCAATTTCTTAATTTATGACTCATAAGCATGAATGGTTGGAGAAGAACCGGTTCAGTCAGCGGGATGGATTACACAATCAGAGAAACTGACATGTTTGGAACAGGAATGTAGAGTTGCATTTTGTTTTGTGTGTGTATTTGAATATTTATATGTGTTTGTAAATATAATCATGTCTGTTAGGAGAGAGAGAGATTATTGTGTGGTAGTCCTAGTTTATAAGGAAACACATCAACATAATTAAAAACATCAACAAGAAATCTATAACGTGTCACAAACATTCACGGAGATTGAACAGAGAAACAAAGAAAGAGTCAAATAAAACCTTAGAAAACAGGACATTTGAATAGGCTAAATTATATGATATTATATATTAAATAATTAACGCCTTTCACTGTTTGACTATATAATATGAGTTAAAACAGTTAATACTATTTATTAAAATACTTAAATTTATTAAGACACAAATATGCTAATTGCAGATTAAGTTTGTTTTCAAGTAACTTTCCAATAAATCCAAACCCTGACTTAGGATACGATTTTAAAGCCAGACATATTTTCAAAATATGTCAATCAAAACAACTCATTGTGACAGTTCATATCTGCACAAAAATGTATTTCTTTGTGAATTCAGTCTTCATGATTTATTTAATCTGTAGTACAAAGGGTTCATGAAATGCAATCCAAATATAACCATATTTCAAAACACAGCTTTCACTATTTGACTAGCTTAACCACCTTAGGCAGGTTTTTCCAGCATTTCCCTTTCACACACTTCTAAGCAGAAAGGAGTAAAATCAGATTTGGCTTCCCAAGTGTGGATGAGTCAATATTATTTAGACATCAAAACCAAGTAAAATTCCCCATGCCAGCTTTTCTCTTCAATAACATAACCACACACATCTCCAAAGAGCTGGCCAGACCCCCCACGCCATATTAAATCTGTAATAATATCTGCTGCATTTAGCTGTAACTGTAAAAGGCAAATGGTTATTTTCATTTGAGCCATTGTGTGGATTAAGCTGGTGTGAGAAGGCTAATCACTAATGCTAGCTCATGTGATGAGGCAAGAGGAAAATCTCTAATCTGTATTACAATACAGATTCTTTTCAAATTCAAACGAATGGAAGGAATAATGCAGCGTTCCATTCAATTCGGAAATGCATGATTCCTATTTGATATCTACCACACAGCATACACAACACATGTATAACACATGGGAGATCTGTAAAAAAAAAAATGGCAATGCTAGCACTTGAGGATTCATTTAAAGCTTTTTTTTTTAGATTGTTTTCTAAATAGTATATAAATGTATTAAATTTTACGTTTTTATCTGCTTAAAAGTAAATGTTTAGCTCTCTGTGAGCTGCTATGTTTGCTTAATGGCATATAACCACATCTAAATCCATTTATGATTCCATCCAAATGTCCATGATGGAATTCTATGGAATTTTAACTTCAAACAGGAAGCTGGTAATTGCAACTTTCTGATGTGAGCAGAATCCAGCATAAGCAACAAACATGTAAACAGACAGGACCAAAGAAGGTTTCAATTTCAAATATTTTAGTAATTATGACCCAGATAAGCTAGAGATAATGAGAACGAGCTAGTTTGAGAGTCACAATTGCCTACTTTATGGTCTAAACACCCTGCTGCTGATCCGTACAGCAGATATAAGAAAGCAGGGCATTTTCAAGCCGCCTGGAGCTCTGTACCGGCTGCGTGGGATTCTGTTCTGGCTGCAATGCTCTGATCATTTCTTAATAGGCTGTTGAGAAACCAATTCAGCTTATGGGGAATAATGCAGAAACAACATGGTAAAAAGAGACAGAAAAGAGAAAGAGAAGAGAGAGAAAAAGCTAGACATTTTAGAGACAGGTACAGAGACCTGTGACTAATTGCACCAGAGATTAGGGGTTGATGACTGCAGGGAAGTTCAGACTGGTGGTGGCAACGATCTCCATTAGTGTACAATTACTATAATCAGTATGTGTGCATATTGGTCTGCCTCCAAATACGCACACACACACACACACACACACAGCTCACAAGTTTCGATTGCGAAGAAATCTTCCCTATGATCTCCTCAGCACGCAGCACTCAGCATCTCATGCATGCAGAGTCTCCATTTGGTTTTGACCTGTGGGTTTACGTTAGGATCTGTGCTTCCTATATGGAGCATTATAGAAATGAAAATGGAGTATGGATTTAATTTAATTAAAAGCCTAACATGATCACACTTGATGTGATCATGGCTACACGCAGAGCATCAATGAATAAAAAAGACGCTCTGATTTAACGGAACCTCAGGAAGCAGGTGGACGGTTTAACACATGCTGCCTGCAGTACTCAGAGAGCAGCATCATTTTTTAATAGACAGTCAGAGGAAGTGAGGGAGGTTACACTGGCTTGCTAGTTCTCCTACTGCTATTTCAGAGAGAGATTTCACAATTTGAGATTTCTAAAAACTCCTGTGCCAGTGTTAATGGGGATTTGAAAGTTTGATAATGGCAAAAAAAGTGAGGAAAGAATTATTAATACATCACACACACACACACACACAGGACAGAACCACTGAGCTACTCTGATGATAAAATAAAAAAACACTCAACCACTCTTTACTGCACTGGTCCTCTATATGTATGTGCTAAAAGCAGATACAAAGGCAACAAAATAAACACCAAACCAAATTTTATTCGATTATTATTTCATGTCTAATAAAAATCACTGAACAAGGATAAAACCACTGAACAAAATATATCTAATAAAATAATAAAAAATAATAAAATAATAAAAAACTGCACCACATTTCTACACATATATTATATATTATAATTAGAGGTCGACCGATTGATCGACCGGCCGATTTTTGAAATTTTTGTATTAATCTGCATCGGTCGATTGTGCTGCAAATTAGGCTGATTAATATACAGGCGCGTCTGCAAGCAACACGGGACGCTGCCTCGTGCGGCAAGCAGAATGGCATTCCACTGACACAACGATAACCCTGTGATGTCCTCCTCTGCCTGCTAACTTTTTGAAGAGAGAACTCCCTCAGCTGTCATTACTGTGCCGCATGACGCTTTGTTCAATAGGTTGTTTGCACATTACATCATTGCTGTGGGACTCCAGCTCCTGTCGACCGCAGATGCAGGTTTACAAGCCACTTTTTCCTGTGTTTCTCAGACAATTTCTTGACTTTTCCCCTTATGAACAACACATTTTAGCACACCATGAAAGCTCCTTGTGTTTTCACGGTTTGGTTGATTTTGAGCATTCATAAACAGCGCAAAACACAGGCATTTTATGTTTCTGCTACTGATTCCTATGGAGAAAAAAAACTTCCTGCCCTCCAGCTGCATTTTGCGCATCATCGAATCACGTGTTTGCAAACAACCTATATTCCGCTCTATCATTCTGCTCAGTTACCGCTCATGCTCACCGATAAAGCTAAGTCCACTCAAATGATGCGACAAGAAATGTCTATGTAACGTTAGATTAATCGCCTTCGATTATGAACACGATATTGTGTAGCTTGTCAGTGAACATCGGCTCTGTGTATTAGATGCTGCTCTATCTGAAAGCAGGTGATGGAGATTTACTGCTAATCACGGAAACGGCTTTACTGACGAGATGAACATGATCATCGCGTTCAATTTATCACACAGCCCTATTACATTACATTGCGCCCATATTCAACAATCTAAGTGAAAAGTTGAAGTGAAAAATTAATATGAATTTTGAAACTACTTTGTATTTGCAGTTTCCCTTTTGCTTTAATGACAGCTTGCGGTCGAGCACTCAGATATCTGTCAAAGCCCTGGAAATGATGACTAGCGGAATAACTGTACTTCTGTCGAGTAAGCGAAAGGATCGGTCTTTCTCTGGTTCTGCTCTCATAACTTTTATTTTAATATATCTGACAAAGTGCTCAAATCACACTCTCCTTCCCAGGCTAAGAAAATCATTTTTAAAGAAACAATATATCTTTCCAGAGAAAGTGAAACAGAATAAAAGAGAATACAACAGAGATTTGTCCTCCCTTAAGCAGTTTTAACTTTGCATCCAGTGGAAAGAACAGAGGAGGGAAGATGCACGTCTGAGATAGCAGGATGAAGAGGATGGTCAAGGAAGGAGAATCAATACTCTGTCAGAGCTGAAACTCCTCAGCGGGCGGCTTGGGACACGGCCTGCCTCACCGTATCTGACAGCTAATTGTTTCTCAGGAGCTTCCAGAAAGACATTGTCACAGTGAGGGAACACAACCGTATTATTATCAAAATACCAAGTGACAGTGAAAGGTCAACAGAATCGTTACGTGTCATACCTGTCTGTGTCTGTCAAAGAGAGCGGAAAAAGGGGAAATGGGGGGAGAAGCACTTGTCATAACGCCAAGACCTGATGTGACCGAGTCAGAAGAAGAAAAAAAACTCAACAAGCAAGGAAGAATTTTACAAGTCAATTAGAACCTAATTTAGAGGCCAAAGTCTGTCAAAACGGCCAACGGAGGCCAGCTGATTTCCTTTCAGAAGCTCGCTCTCACAACCTCTGACCTCAGTGCTCTCTTTTATCGACCCAGTTGTAGACGGACAAGAGGCTGTTTACTTAGAGAAGTCAAATGGCCTGTAAGGATATCATACATTAGCAAATGTATTAAAATAAATTGTGCTTGCTGGTGCAAAAATCACTCCCATGATTCAAAATTACGGCTAAGTGGCTTTTAATGTCTTCTAAGTTATTTTTTTTACATGTTGCAGTTATGTCATCAGCCACTTTAAAAGCTCAAGCCATTTTAAAGTCAAGTATATTCTGATTGGCTGTCAATGTTTTCATAATTTATCAGTGGGAAAGTAAACAATATTGTATGTCATTACAGCGACTTCCAGGTGTGGACTTCCATATTCTCACAAAATTAGAATTATCATCAAAACTTTAGAGTTACAGCAGCTATCATTATATTTATCATCCTTGGTGTGAACGTGAACTTGGCATGGCCTCAGGTTTTTATGATTTTTTCCACTAAATGCTGCATATATCTGAAGTATAACTCATGTCTGTAGCACAAAAAGCACAGGATAAATTTAATATAGCAGTTTAATACTAAGGGTTTGGGTTAATGCTTGGTAAATGCATGCCAATGTGTAAAAATGATTTCCAAATTTTAAATGAGAGGATCAAAACTGGTATATTTGTTGTGGTAAATCCACTAGGATCAAAGATGACTCAGGCTGCTACTGAGAATATGTTTTACCGAGAAAATGCTCAGACAGAAACCAGCTCTAATTCATTTACCCGTTCATCCCCCTTCACTTATTCACCTCACTCCCGCTCGCTCTCCTTCCAATCTTTCTGTCAGCTCTTCTGGGTCAAATTACCCCTGCCAGGCATGACGAGATTTTGATGCTCTCCCTCCATTGGGGCCCTGAAAGCTTTAAATCGAACTATGATGCAGGATTGACTCCAGAGCCAAATACAGGTCTGAAAAACTTCATGTAGGCTGAACTCAGATCAGAAAGCAACGAGTATTACTGTCTGTCAGGATCTCAAATAAAACAACTTCCCCTCCGCATCCATAACAAGTGAAGCGCTCCATCTCCTCTGCTGGCACGCCGTGTCATGGCCTCTCTGCTAGATCATGGATCGTGGGATAGATTACAGCAGTGCAGACTTCTGGGATACATCACAACTATTACTGCTGAGAGAGCAAATATATCCATCAAACTAGAAACTCTCACTCTTCTCCAAAACCTAAAGAGCTGCTTACTGAGGCACCATTTTAACTCATCGATTTTGCAAGCTGTTCCAAAAGATAGAGATGTTAATTAAGACACCTCATAAGATACCTTGTTTTAGCCAAATGTAGATAGAGTCAGAATGCACTGCAACAATCTCAATGGAAATAAAATCAAGATGGCAGACCAGGCAAGAGAGATAAGTAAAGTTGCATTTCATTTAAACAGACAGGTACTGATAAAAATGTTCAAAGTAATTAAAAGTGTTACATAGTACCTAATATTTGTGTACTATGCATTGTTATGCTTCAATCATCCTGCCGTTAGTTTAGCAACATGCTAACAGCAGACTCAACTGCAACCAAGTCACCTGTGAAGAGGCAAACAAGTTGCTGCCTATGTACAGTGTTACAAATCAGTCACGTATGAGGATCTAGGAGTTAGGAAGGATGCTATCTATGTAGAGAATAAATCTGTTGACTAAGTTTACAAAGAGAGCTTCTGAAAAGAGAGGAACATGTGTCTTTCCTGATACCATCTTGGTTTGGATCTATGACCAGGCTTTGGGTCTGTTTCCTGCAAACTGATAGTTTTCTCACTGCCCCTCCGCTCTGGCTTCCCTCTCTCACAGATTATGAACTAGGGGGGAGGACAGGTGAGACCGCCCATAATTCTTCCACAGCAGAGGGTCGATAATTTAAGCAAGGGGCTATATATCTGACTCCGTCTCTTTTATTACACAAGGGTCATAATAATTCTCCAGCTCTGGATGTATAAGACTGCAGAGTTTCACTTTATCAGAGTCACTTGGATAAACTATGACTCCCAACAATGCAACTGAGCCCCTAACATACAGAGAGGGCTGGCAGAAATACATACTCGCACACGGACCAAAATTTACTTTTTGCCACATCTGCTAATGGCCAAGGATATTTTGAGTCAATATATATTTCTTAATAGTCATTCAACTGTACTTTGCATTGTTTGCAAATTAAATTAAAGCAAATAAAATAAATGTATGAATAATATATAATATATATATATATATAAAGTAAAATGTAAATAAACATGAATATACACATGAATACATATATATGTAACAAATCTGTAAATAAATGAATAATAAACAAATATAAATAAATAAAAAGTAATTATATAAAGTATAAAGTAAACAAAGAAATTTAAGTTAACATAACTAAATGAGTATATAAGTACAAAGTGGACAAGTATAATATAATAACAAAATAATAAAGTATTTAAAAAAATAAAGTAGATCAATAGAAAATTAAACGTGTAAATAAATTAATAAATATAAAAAGTATAAATATAAATCATTAAAAAGTAAATAAAGAAACAAGTAAATAAATAAATAATAGTATAGTGGATAATAATATTCTAAAATAATAAAAGTATATAAAGTAGTTAATAAGTAAATGTAAATAAATATTTAAATAAATGAAAAATAAACAAATATAAATACGTACATTAATTAATTAAATAAATAAATAAATAAATAAATAAATAGATAAAACTAAGTATATAAATTAAATAAGTAATAATTATAAATATACGTATAAACAGATAAAATAAATATGTAATTAAACACACAAGTATAAATAAACAGTAAATAAGAAAACAAGTGTAAATAAATGAATAAAAAAGCAATAAAGTAAATAAAGTATAAAAGTAAACGTGTAAATAATGGATACAAATTAAAACATATAGATAATCATAAATAAATACATACAAGCCAACGAGTTGTATTTTTTCACCAAAGGATATTTTGACTCACATCTCGAGAGTTCATTTTGAATCCTGCTCATACACATGCAAAGCACAGGAGTATATGGCACTGCTCCAAGCACAACACACCAGTCACGTGTGTTTGTGTGAATCATCGCTAGTCTCCCAGCCAGCACTTAAGTTAACTTAATGTAAATGTGTTATTACTTGGCCTCTGGGTTCCAAAATCTCTTCAAAAAGTGGACTTCTGCTCAAACGGAGTTCCCTGACATTTAAACTCCAAGAGGGGCCCTGGAGACCTTACGTTCAACACAGCTGTTTGAATAAGCCATTAAAACTAATAACGACAAGACCTACAGCAAATAAGCATGTTGGACAGGAGGTGACGGTGGTTTGACCTCTCTGTAAAATGATGTGAGGCCCGGTGGCTGACGAGAAGTAATTTCACTGCACTTACACAGGCACAAATACACGAGTGCACACTAAAATCTTTGAGACTCCAGAGGCACTTCACAAACAGACCTCATCCAAATCTAGAGGCGAATGTAGACATGTTTGAAATAATCACTTGTTCTCTCTCATACGTCAGCAAGAGTATTGATATTCAAAACGCACTGTTAGCTGTTAAACATTCATCAAGACGGGGCAGACTGAAGCTTCTTAGCCTGCAGTAGGACAGTTTGGGCTACATGGGTTATGTGATCTGGCTCACAAACAAACTGTTTTTGTTTTTCTGGCCATCTGAATGATAATTGCATGCTAATCGACTAGTCCATAAATACTACATTTACAATTAGATTTACAAACACTAAGATCGATTCATAAAACATGAACAGAACGAATTTCTGCATAAACTGCTCAAGGCTTTTTGGCCCACTGATTTAGTTTGTTTGTCTATATTAGAAGGTGTAATTGGACTAGGATAATGTTGTATTTACAGAAATATCCAACTAAGGCTTCCAGAACACCAACTCTGTCTGTCATTGGTTTAATTATTTTTGTATTATTATTCAATGCTGAACAACCAGATATATAGACTTTATACCGCTATCCATATTGTATGGTACAATTTTTACTTTTTATAATCAGATAGATCAGATAAAGCGGGAAAAATTGCTTTGAAATAAATACTTTTATTCAGCAAAGACATTAGATTAAAAAGTGACATTTATGTAGCAGCAAAAAAAATTCAAATAAAATTTCTGTTCATCAAAAACAAAAAGACAAAAAAAAACGTTTCCACAAAATATAAACTGCTTTGTTGTTTTTTATATGTTTCTACGGCAGCCAATCAGCACATTACAATGATTTATGAAGGATGGCAGAGTAATATTTCACTAACGGCTGCTGAAAATTCAGCTTTGCTATCACAGGAATAAATGGCATTTTAAATACATTCATATAGAACGTTGTTCATTTAAACTGTAGTAATATTTTACAATATTACCTATTTTACTGCATTTTTGATCAAATAAATGCAGCCTCTGTGAACATAAGAGACTTCTTTCAAAAACGTTACCAAAAAAGCTAATTATTTTTTAGCTACTATTAAAAATACTTCAGATTCAGCTCCTTTTGATTCATTCCAGTCACATCAATACCACTGACAGTGCAAAACGATTTGATGCGATGCGTTTATCTTTCTGTAAGAGTGAAAGTTTAGCTGTGAGCATGCAACTTTCCAGCAGTACAAAAGACAGAACATGCACACAATATCGCAAAATTCCTGCATGCAATCACCCATTGAGAAACAACTGCATACTTATTATCATAGTGACGTGACTGACAGGAGCTATTAATCATTGTCAGCGACTGAGGCAAAATCCGCATTGAGGCTTTATGAAAAATGGTTTGCGATAGCAGAGCAGCATTTACCAAGGTCTCGCTCTCTCTTTATGTGTGTGAAGCTAATACTTTCTTTCTCTAATAGGAGCTCAGTGTCCACCATTCCTGCTTAATAACTGGCAAAAAGAAAAACTAGGTGTCGGGATCTCATAGCAAAATCAAGAGCAGCTCGTAATCTGCTTCGCAATCAGAATTTCCTTGCCACCTCATGAAATAAAGCAGACTGCCTCAGGCTTCAATATAAATGCAATAAGTTAAGGGTGGAAAGACCGAATGTGTTTAGAGTATTGAAAGTGCCTGCATTTTTTATGTGGTTGGAGGGTCTGGTTTCACGTTTCATTGACCTTCTTTGTATAAAAAGCATGGATCAATCCTTTATTGAAGGACAGCAGAGACTGAGGCAGCTAGAGAAACCTTCAAGTCAATCTCATGAGAAATTACTGCTCTCGGGCACCTTCTCTACTAGTTTGATTCTCAGATTGTTAAGTAGAGAAAGGAAAAGCAATTTATTCTATTAAATTACTCCCTTTTTTCCACTACACCTCAAGAGGAAAGTGGAAATCTACATTTTTACAATCAACTTGGTGGTGAGTTTTCTGAACAATTACTTGACAAGCCCTACATAATTAAAACATGATGAGGTCAGACACATTTATTTTTAAAGTATGTGCATAGGATGTATTGTTTCAAAAACTGAGCAAATGATGAGACGTTAACAATAATAACTGATAAATGGTATCAAAATTCTGTAATATTCTGTTATGTGTTTTTTTTAATAGGAATGAAAAAACTGAAAAAATATATTCATCAATTTTTTATATATATATATCCAAAATTGGACAACATATGTACAAAATGAACCGATATGGATAAATAAATGTCTAAAAACTTATAGTGGCTGTAATCCATTATGGGACCTACATATTATGCCTCCATTTTAACTTGACAGTTCTAAAGGCACGAGATGAGATGCAAAATCCAATGACAACCATTTGGATGTATATGCACATTTTTTAATAAACATACTATAATACTTTTTTGTTCAAAACAGTCACAGTCTTCACATTTCTCACAGCAGGTGGTTTTAGGTTAAAAGAAAACCTGTCTTGAAATGAATTCCTGTAGGTGATGAATGTGTAAAAGTGCTTTTTGGATGGACGCAGCAGTGATGCTTTAAAGGGTAATGTTTTAAACTTCACTGTGAGAGTTTACACCGCTGACAGTCTAACAGCACGCTACAGCGGATCACACTGTTAGCATGCCAAAACCCTTTCTGCAAAGTTGCATCTTGGTATTTATGCCTTTTAAAGCACACAACAGTAAAGCTAAGACAGAAATTAGAAGCAAAATGTAGATTAACTTGCCCTTCCCCACTCCTTACTTTCAAACACAGTCCTACATCTACTTATTTGGAACTTACTTTTGACTTTCCCCCTCTCTCTGCCCTCCTCCACCTCTTTTGTTTCCTCTGATCCTCTCTTGAGTGCTGCAGAAACACTACAAGAAAAAAAGAAAGAACAAAGGGCATTATTGCAATGAAATGGACGGAGAAGCTCACCAAAAAAAAGTCAAATGAGCACATTTCCAATTCTATGCCTGGCACTCAGACAAGGCTAAAGTCAATTATGCCTCGGCTTAGCCTATTTTGTAACCCAATTCAATGATTTAAATGCTAAATTTGCAATGAAACCTAAGAGAGAATTAAAAAGGCATAATTTGGACCACAATAGACTTTAAACTGCTGAACATTGACAGTAAACTGAACACAGTTAAGTACTGGGTGTTAAGTACATTGTCAATGAGTGAGCAATACTGAAGGAATGATGACGGCTTGTCGGTGTTACTTTCAATACCTGTGAATGTGTTTAAATGTGGGTTGAATCACATGCACAAGGAACTTTGATTGGACATGGCCTATTTTTTTCTAACAGTGGGTGTTGTAAACAGAAAAGAACAACAGAGACAGGCTGAGCCAAATCGAGTCTAATAAAGCTCACAGTATCACCGATATGAGGTTGAATTGGGGATGTCAAAATCCCTGGAACCAAGTCGATACTAAAAGAAGAATTATCGGACTCAATTTGGTACCAGACTCTTTGTGGTCAAGCCATCTTTGAGGAAAACATTGGTCTGTGGCTGTTACGAAAATTACAGTATTCTACAGCAAAAGCAGAACAGCCTGACTTAACCTAGAGGGAATGTGGTTTACAGATGAACAACATGATGAGGGTAAACGCCAGACATGTTTCATTAGTGCTAACATCACAGATGAAGAGTCCCTCAAGAGTCTTAAACACACTTACACACTCGCGCTCACTTCCTCCATGCATCAGCAGAAGAGCATTTATCTCACACACCTGTCTCTCTTCTCTCAGAGTGATCATTGTTTGAAGATGAGCTCACATATGCCAACTAGTAAACTAGTAAACTGAGAACTGTATAATGTCTAATATTATTTATTTTATTTGAAACAGCAGACAACATATGAGTGCCACCTAGTTACTATTATATAATCTTAGGGAAAAAAATGTGTGTGTGACTCATGTGGATGAGTAAATTATGACAGAATTGTTATTAGTGTCTGAACTATCCCTTTAATATTTATCTTATTTAACTGTACTAGAGCATCCACTCATTTCTATTCTCATTTCATTTCGCTGTTCTGAATATAATCGGTGTCTGCCAACATCATCCCATCAGAATGTATGTGTGTCCATTCATTCTGATGTCTTTCACATATGCCGAGGTTGCCCTGGGCTGTTTGATGATTTCAGAAGCTCAGTGTCAGGGGGCAAAGGGATTTGGGTGTGGGCAGAGCGGTTGGCTTGAAACGTCATGCTCCATTTCATTATACTGCCCAATGTATGTAGTTCTTATTCAGTGTATGTATGTTGCCAGTCACCACCATTTTTGGCTCCTTTGTGGACTGAGCAATGAGAAGCAGATGTGTGTAGTCGTGTTTCTGAATTCTGATCTCTTTCGGTCGCTTTTCTCCTCAATCACACACCCACATACATGCACGTACAGGTTCATGGCCAAAAGGCAAGTCATTATTCTTTTCTCAAGCCAATCTGCATGATCTGATCTGTGCATGCAGACAAAACACAAAAACTTTTATCAACAAACTACACAAAGTCCAAAAAGGGGCTTTCCATAAACTCAACGTTGAGGCATTTAGGAGCCAGCGAGCCAGAAAGGAGGAAAAAAGGCTGTCCGTAATCATAGCTTTTAGGCCTAAGTTGTCCAAAACATTCAGAATGTTGTTCAAAACTTGCGATGCATGATGTGCCAGAACACGAGCGTTCCTAAAAATATTTTCCAGAAGGAAGTAGAGGGCTGTTTCAGTAATCTGTCCCGCAGCTTGAGTCGGTCTGCTCCTGGCGCACAACACAACAGTGAGAAACCCACCAAAAAACTGGCAAAAACTTCAAAACCGGCAGTTACCACTCATTAAACACACACCGCAACTGCGCAGCGCTGATCGACAGATGAAAGAAGCATCAGGGTCGGAAGTTAAAAATGCAGATCCTTTGCTGGCGTTCCCTCATCCAAGCATCAATCCATCCAGATCCAGAGGGAGGAGGAGGGTGAATTGTGCTGAATGAGGGTGAGGATGATGTGATGTTGGGAAAGATCTTCAGCCAAGATGGGCTCAGAGACTCGGCTGGGAAAGTTTACGGTTGGAAGTAATGAAGAAGCCATGCACACATACAAAGAGGCAAAACACACTGTCTGGAAGCAACCACCGAACCACAAAATGGCCTTTAAGTTCAAGAACACACACACACACAGACGTAGTCTGCAAACAATTGTAGACCACCAAACGCTCTTTATAAACACACATATGCATATAAAAACACAACATAGATTTAAGGTCAACTCTGGAAGCATTGATAGAGCCACCATCTGTGATCTAACACACACACACAGCCACAATGATTTGACAGATGTGTGTGTGAGTGCGGACAAAATGGGCAGGACAGCATGCAGGAGGTAATGTTACAACTGACACCATCTACAATTAGCACAATACGGTCAAAGATGAAACTCAAGTGTGCTTGAGCTTCAGACCCTCACATTCAGGGCATTCCAGAGATTCTTCCAAACAGGACTTTGACCTATTGTGAGTGAACTGACCTTTTAGAGTATACGGTTACCACCTTTCCCTTTTTTAAACACCCACAATGATCTTTCGGAGGTGGCCTTTATTTCACTTACATACGATATAAATGCAGACAACACTACTGTTCAAAAGTCAAAAATATAAAACAGTTGTATGTTATTTTAAAAGTAATATGTTATTTTTTTATGTATCATACATAGGTATTTTGATAATAATTAAATGAATAAATATTAGAAAATGAATTTAACATTTATTTTAATTAATTCATTTATTAAGAAAATGAATGTGTATAATATAATATATTTCAATCTATAAAATGCATTTAAATATGATAAATATAATAATTAAAAAATTAATTAATGCTTACATTTTAGATTAACAGGGAAAATAAAGTGACTGGAGAAACTGCACTGTGTCAAAAATAGGTGAGCGTGTCCATTAACTGAATGTGCAACACATTGTGCTATTCCAGTACCACTTGATTATAAGAGGCAATAGAGTGACAACATTATCAATAATAGCTCCTGGGTCAAGAGTCAAGACCAGCAGGTGTAAGGGGAGGGTGCAGAGACAAATATTACAGCCAAGAATCACATTTTCTTCTTTGGAAATTCACTGGCATGTTCGGTGACAAACAGGAAAGCATCGTGTAAGTTCCAATTGTACAATCTCAGTCTCTCTCACATATAAAAGTGTAGAAATGCAAAAGTCCATGAACCAAAAAAACAGGCTCACATACATTCACAAAGCTCCATGTTTCCTGTCTCGACGAGCTGCTCCATCTCTGGGGCTTATGGCTCCCAGGCACTGAAACCCTAAGCCACAAACACACACACACAGTGATAAATGAGATCTTAACTGCATCAAGACTTCATGAAGCTACCGCATGGTTCAGAGTCCATGTTTTTACAGGTGGTGTGTGTGAGAAGGTGATAACAGTGAGCAGCACACACATTCACAGACCCTGTTGACCTGTGAGGACAAGACTGAGCATGTAACAGCCGACAATAGCGATGTGTCATTTTGCACATTTAATCTTGTTTTCCAGTAAGTACAACATCCTGCACACTCTTAAAACAAGATTAACGTGTATGAAACATTATTAAGGCTTTTATTTAAAGAAATAAATTCATTTATTCAGCAAAGATGCATTAAAATGCTCAAAAGTGACATTTATAATGTTAAGAAATATTGGTCACACTATATTTTAAGGTCTAATTTTGCTATTAACAAACTATTAACTACGACTTTTGCCTAAAACTCCTAATTTGCTGCTTATTAATAGTTGTAAGGTAGTTAAGTTTAGGTATTGGCAGAGGTGGAAAGAGTACAAAAATATTCTACTCAAGTAAAAGTACCATTACATTGCTGACATTTTACTTAAGTACAAGTAAAAGTACCAGTCTAAAAATATACTCAAGTAAAAGTAAAAAGTAGCTCATTTAAAATATACTCTGAGTAAAAATGAAAAAATGACTTAGTTACATTTTAACAATGGGAGGGAGGAAAAAATGAGATAGACCAAGGGTGTCAAACTCAGTACCTGGAGGGCCACAGCCCTACACAGTGTAGATATTACCCTAATGAAACACATCTGATCCAGCTAAACTAATCATTTAGGCTTATTTGAAAACTACATGGTGTGTGTGTTAGAGCAGGGTTGGAACTAAACTCTTTAGGGCTGTGGCCCTCCAGTAACACCCTCCAGAGTTTGACACACCTGGGATAGGCCTATAAATCTCAAACTAGGTGTTTTTAATTAAAGGAATCAGTTATTTAGAATAATAACACATTTAGGCTGTTACCAGGGAAATTAAATAAGTATCAACAAAATACATCTTTGCAATGCAGAGGAAACGCAGAAGCTTCATCTGAAGTGGCATAGATGTATTACACACTGACATGAATGCATTTAGCCTGCAGTTACAAATGCAGAAATAATGTTTTGATAAATAAGACATGAAATGTGACCCTAAACCACAAAACCATAAGGGTCCATTTAACTAAATTGCGATTTATACATCATCTGAAAGCTGAATAAATCATATTTCTATTGATGTATGGTTTGTTATGATCGGACAATATTTGAAAATCTGGAATCTGAGGGTGCAAAAAATCCAAATATTGAGAAAATCTCTTTTAAAGTTGTTCAAATTAAGCTCTTAGTTTTGATATATTTACAGTAGGGAATTTACTAAATATCTTCATGGAACATGATCTTTACTTAATATGCTAATGATTTTTGACATAAAAGAAAAATGTATAATTTTAACCCATACAATGTATTGTTGGCTATTGCTACAAATATACCCCAGCGACTTAAGACTGGTTTTGTGCTCCATGCCAGGGTCACAAATGTTAAATATTCATTTGAAATTAATAAATAAATAAAAAGATACTTTAAATGTTAAATTAGAACCACCAGTAGGTGTCAGCAAGTCACTCATAAGAGAGTCATTGCGATTGAACAGAATCATTTAAACGGTTAATTCATTCAGAACAAAACACGTCATTGCTCAGTCAGAGACGCAAAACTGTGTATGGAAATATTGTTGTTGTCGAAATAGAGCAAAAATAGGCAATATGGTGTCTAAAACGCAAGTCTCTTAATTAACTTCTTGTTTTTTGAACTGTTGTAAAAAGAAAAACTACAGGCCTATGTAATCATGGTGATTTTTTGAGAAAAACGACATTCTTCATGTGATGTTGACTTACGATATTAAATTATATAAATGTTCTGCTTCTATATCTTCAATTTTGTGATCATTCTAAACGCATTTTAACAGACTGAATCACGCAGTGAAAGAAAGCACTCTATATGCACGCGGATTAGTCTAATCTAACGTAACTAGATTTCACGGCACACTGTTTAGAGTGATTTGTTTGGTTTTTGGCAAAATACTAATAATGTCAAATCGCACATCGTTAAAACAACAATTATTATATTATCGCAGATGATATCGCACACCCTGCACCACTGTCTTTTTGGCTCATTTGTGCAAAACCTTTTGCTAAACCATCAAAGCTTCATTTTAACCACCAATGCAATGATGTAAGTATTTACCTTATCTCTACATGCTTGCGAAGGGCGATGTCGATATATTTATAAGCTGCTAGTTCGGTCTCCCGAGGCAAACACAGCTTACACTGCATAATAGAGCATGAATATATGGCCAGGGGTTCACTTCATTTCCTTCTAGTTCAACTTCAGCAGAACACGACGGGGTTTGGTTTTCAGCTGGGTCTGCACCATTAACGCCTGTCTTGTCCGTCTGCATCTTTCTTGTGATTTTATCGCCAGTTTCTTCTTCTGCCCATTATTTGCTGCAGTTGTTTCCACGGAGCGATTTTTTTTTACTCAGTAACAAATGCGTTTTAAAATGTAGCGAAGTACAATACTTCACACAAAACATACTTAAGTAAAAGTAAAATTACAGATGAAAAAAATTACTTAAAAAAGTACAAATACACAAAAAAGCTACTCAATTACATTAACGCGAGTAAATGTAATTCGTTCCACCTCTGGGTATTGGGTAGGATTAGGGATGTAGAATAACGTCATGCAGAACATGTGCTTTATAAGTATTAATAAACAGCCAATATGTTAATAATAGGCATGCTAATGAGCAACTAGTTAATAGTGAGAATTGAGCATTTCTATTTCAAATAAATGCTGTTCTTTTGAACTTCTAATTCATCAACAACAACAAAAATCACAAAACTATTAAGCAGCACAACTGTTTTCAACATTAATAATAATAATAAATGTTTCTTAATGAAATCAGCATATTAGAATGATACAGAAAATTCAGCTTTTCCATCACAGGAATGAATTACATTTTAACATATTTAAACAGTTATTTTATATTTAAATAATATCTCAAAATATTACTGTTTACTGTATTTTGATCAAATAAATGCAGCCTTGGTGAGCCGTACTTTTGAACGGTAGTGTAGTCAGTTTTCAATAAAACAAAAAGTGTAATAAAATATCTCATATAGTATATTATAAATTATTTTTAAATACTACATATTTAGAAATAGTTTTTATATATTCAATTCTTTTTTGCAGTGTATGGTGTACCATTAAGAGTCTTTTACTGGAAGGAATAGTCTGACATTTATTCTCAGAAACAAACGCACCATAAAACAACATTCTACTGACTAAGCAAGCTCCGACACAAGCATCAATAATAAGCACTGTTGATCCATGGAGTGTGGTTTCTGTATGAGAATATGTGAGGGCACAGCTCCCATGGCAAAATGGCAAAGTAAACTAGTGGCATATGGGAACTGGGGCATTAAAGACTCATATCAAGACATGCCATCTGAGACTAAAAGAAGAGAAAGATAGACTGGGCCAGGCTCCAATGATGCCCGCTTTCTCACACACCCACTGCAAAGCTCGAGGCTGGAAAGAGCTGGCAGCATCGCTTGGGAACCTGCTCCCATGGCAACAACAACCCAGAACCTTGCGACTCTAGCGCCTGAGCGAGACGACACGGTTTAACATGTGAGGACAACGAGCCTGAGACCTGGGACCGGTACAGAGAGAGTCCACTTTTCAATATCGCTTGTGTGAAGATGAGGATAATAGTGTGAGCGTTTGTGCATTTTTGGAGGGCATTCAGAAAGAAATTCTGAAAATAATACGCTTGATTTTACACATGGAAATGCTTTACAGCAGAGAAAGCTATTTAATTTCATGACAGACAGACAAACTGAAAATTGAGCGAGAGAGGAGTTAGTAAGAGTGTGCGCTGTGTGTGTGTGTGTAAAAGGAATTATAGGGCCGCAAAAAAACATTTCACTATCCATTTCTCATGAAATGGCAGCTGACAGCGTGTCACAGGGGTTGACTAGGTGAGGCGTCTTTGCTTTTGTTTAAGCGGTGACACCCAACCATGGCTCATAGCACACGTTAACCACCATCCCTGCTCTGCTGTCATGCAACGGCACACCGCATACTATCTGTTAAACACATGTTCTCCTCACCACACTTGTAAAAAAAAAAAAAAAAGACATTTAAAAGAGAGAAAATGTCAACTGGCACCTTTCCCTGGCACAAAGGGGCTGTATAAAAACGTGTTGTAGAGAAATTCTTTCATTGCTCATTCACCCTCATTTTATTGGAAGAATTGGAAAACCATATTGTAGTCATATTGCATCAGAAGACTTCAAATTAGTCATTTCTGTTGCTAAGGGCAAATAATATTTCCAAAGGGTTAGCGTGTAGCGTGAGCGTGTAACTGCGATAAAGACGATGATCCGAAATCTCTACCGGTAATGTCTAACCTAATGTCTACCGGGATATCACCTACTCTTATCTGTCTCCATAAATAATCGTCATGGTGTTTATTTGTCCCAATTCGAAGGTTAACAGACCACAAAAACGAAATTGTATGAAAAAAGGGCTACGTGAACATTGTTCAAAACATCTCTTTTTGTGTTTCACTGAAAGAAAACACATGGGTTTGGAACAGCACAAGGGTGAAAAATGACTGAATTTTAATTTTTGGGGTGAACTGATCCGTTAAGGCTGGTAGATGTGGGAATTTGAAGCAGATGTGTTTTCATTTCCTGTATTTTATTTTCATTGGAGAGTTTCATTTCGAGATCGGGATCCAACACACACATTCGGTCTAGCTTGACAGGTATGCAGAGTAGAAAGAAACCCAACAACTCGTAAAAAGTCTATTCCATCAGCAGGTACTCAATTTATCTTTGAAATGAGTTGGAAAAGAATAACTTGTGGGACTGATTGAGTGAAATTTGGGAGTAGGTATGTTTAGACTACTAGCTAAAACAAACTGGCATTTGGAAGCAGTTTCTGAGGATGTGTATTTGTACATCAACAGAACAGACATGTTTCTAGTGCTTGTCAATCAGTTATTTCTGGGGTGAAAAAACATAGGCAGCCTGTTAGCATTAGTCTGAACTCATTTGTACTTCCACTGCTTAAAACAGTTCCTGACAGCGATGCATTTCTGTCAGTGTTCATATTTAAGTGAATGAAGTTGTTGTTCATAAATGAATGTGATCTGCAATGTCATATTTCCAGAGGCATCAAATAATATTTAATCATATCACATGCTAACATGAACCTCCCTCGGGCAGTTAGACTCTGAAATCCTGTTTGCAGATCAGCTTTAGATCAAAACTCTGACAGTTTACTTGGCAATCTAAGCTGATCTTGAACATCAAAAAAGGCCTAGAGATGAAAAATCGTAATGCATTCCAACCCTTGAGACCCTTAACCTAGTAATTTTGCTAGGAAAATCTGATCTATATCTGAGTAGAGTATGTAAACAAGTTAGGGTGGCCATGAGAACATTTCTGTCATTTTTGTGGGCTGTTTAGTTTTAAATATGAAATGGGCTGCCAGTACAAAATCAAGAAAGTAAAAAATTAAATAAATAAATCAGGAAAAAAATGTGACATTAAGTTGTACAAACTCTGACCTTTTAGTTTACAAAGTAAATATTCGGAACAGCCACATGAACTAAATAGCACAGCCTGTAATGGATTTCACATTGAACTCTTAATGTCTTACAAAATCACTCTGTCGTTTCACCAGATCTCTGCATGACTTTCCAGAAATGTGTACTGCGTGAGGCCATATGCTCTAGAAACACACACACAGATGGCCAATAGGCAGCAGAAGGGCTCGCTACCGTTTTCCCACAAACTATGTTCTCTTCCATCTGCCACAAAAAAAATAAGGTTTACAGGTGGCACCATTTTCTCGCCAGCTCTATTTTAGACCATGTTTGGTGAATGATCATGTCTGGTGTGGTAATGCCCTCTGAGCTTTCCTGTGGTGCAGAAACCAGCCTTCATCATTAAGATCATTTACACAGAACAGGCAGAAACTCTCTCTGTTTACTCTGAAGCACTATAAACCTTTGATATTAGCAGAGAACACCCTTTTTTTAATACGCCTTTTTCAGTTGACAAACAGAACAAAGCAAACGCAGAATAATCCACCTTAAATTTACAAACTGGTGGCAGAACTCAACTAAAGCATAAAAAGAAAGATCCCACATTCATCCCTAGCAGGTAATATATGATCAGTCCACATACAATATTTTTATAATCACAATGTGAGCAATTTCATATCCCAAAAGTAATTTTTGCTATGTATATTCAACATAATAATAAGTAACAATACTCAGATCACATCTAAAACACCCACAATATCCATATATATGGGAGCTTTAATGGGTGTGATGAACCACAAGAATTTTAGCAGAGTCATAAACCCACAGCTAACAAAGAATAGGATTTTATGGAGTCATTTTATTTGGATAAGTATACATATTATTTAAAAATACAACAACACAATCATAATATTAATAAGAAGGAGAAGACGGAGAAGAATGTACAATTAAATAAAAGCAAATAATAAATAAATAAAACTAAATGAAATTAAAATAAATAAAATAAGATAAAGCAGCAAATCTTCATATCGTAAAGCCAAGCTCTGCTACTGATCCACATTCTCTTAGAGTATTCCGTGGGCCGTGTACTAGATACTTGAATAACTCTAGCTGGAGGAAAAGCCCCAGGCAACTGAACAGAGGCTTCCAGGAAGGCCAGGCCTCTGCTCTGCGCATTAACTGACCTGGATTCTGTGAGCACTGATAGCAGAACTAAGTCTGATGCTCCTTAGAGACTTTTTGGGGGTGTATTGGTCCAGACTGAAGCATAATGACGCTTGGCCTAACCCTATTGTAGGCCAGACACTTTAGAGAGCCTGGAATTGGAAACCACAGCCTTTAAAAGGATCCTTACCTGGTCATATTTCCTGTCCCAAGGGGAAAGGCATGTAATGCATTTAAATTGAGTGAGGCACAGCGAGGAGATGTGGTACCTGACAGAAAACAATCCAATGGCCTGGGGCCTTAAATGAGTTCAGCAGACACTCGCGAAAATAAAATGTGGCTCCTCATGTGCTCCCCGTGTGCAGTGTGCTTTCTCACAGAAAGGAAATGATCCTTGTCTTCATTTCCTGCCTGGAGTGTTGCACTCACATCATACCTAGAAGTTGGTGCGGAATAAATTGGGAAGTTGATCTAAAATCATACTGAATGTTGTCCTAGAATAAAAAAAAAAAAGCACACTTTGGGATGGTGGAGATATGTAAAATATTTCTATCAATGCAGAACGAGCAGTGAGTGATGTAAAATTTTACATAGAAATTATAGTCAGTTTTGTTTTAAACTGCAACCCAATATTCAATATGGTAACCAGTTTATTTAGACTCGATCGCACAAAACTGAAGCATTAGCAGCAAAGTTGTGCTAGCATGTTTCACACGTCCTTGTGTGTCTGGTAAAAGACTGTACACAAGAGGCGGGAAATACCATATAAAATGCCCTCAAGATTTCCATGAATATTGTTTAGTCACAGATGTTTTGGATATTACACACTTTTCTAATGAAAGGTGTGACTGCTTGTTTCCTGAAGGCAAAGCTGTCTCTTGATTACAGGCATAATTTAAATTAATGAAACTTTAGAAAATCGCAATTTGACTCTTAGATGGACATTTTAATTAGACCACACTTTTCTTGCTGTGTAAGTACAAACTAATGAGCCACCTCACTGTTTACTGCCTACATAGGTACGACAACCTTGTACGGCAGCACGCTAAATGAAATGTTCCTCATTCTTGACTGATTTTAAACACTTGACATTGGCAACGACTCCACATGCTACATAAATACACACAATGCCTTTCACGAAGCGCAAAAGAGATTCAATTAACAGTTGATTCAATTTGTTTACTGTTAGTATTTTGCTATGCTAACAACAGATTTTTCTAAGCAATGAGTGTGTTGCAAAGCATATTGAGATTTTCTAATATGCCAAGGATACATATAAAACTGCCTCTGAATTGTAAAAAAAATCTTATAAGGCATGAGCTTTTGTGTCATAAGTATCCTAAAACGCTGTCCAAGTAGGCAGCTAACTAGGTTTTGAGAGAAATCCCACACAAAAGGACATAAAAATCAAGTAAAGCACCTTATTATGAACATTAACTTCGATAATGACATTTTTAAGCAACTTTTTGCATAATTATACAAGAGGCTAATGTCGATGTCCATGGGTGGAGGTGAATGAAGAGGTGTAAACAGTACTTTAGATACACAAACACACCTACATTTACAAACTCTCTTAACCACGCTAACCAACGAGTCTTGATGCCATTATTCTCTGCTGGACATGACAGGCTCTTATGCCAAGCAGAGTCACTGACACACGGAAATGTTCACACATACCTTATCACAGAGAAAGATTATAGAAAGAAAAATTCACCATCACGTGGAGCTCAACTCCAAGAGCAATAGTTCAGATCAGGTATTTGGGGTTTAAATTTGAAACCTTAAATGTATTTGATAGCACCATGAATGAAAAGAATAAAGAGTATACTGATATATTTACTATATAATATTTACTATATAATTTAATCTTAAAGTAAATGTGAAGTTAAGGCATTAAATATAAACATAACATTGGGATTTTAAAGAGTACAGGAGATTGCCTCTGTACGACGACAGTCAGTCAGCACGGTCACGCAACACCGTCCATGGCGGTCAGCCCCTAACTCAATTAATTTTGACTTCACTTTCATGTTCCAAACATGAAAGAACTTGAGTGAAAAAGAGAGAGCAACAGAGTTCCATAAAAGACATACTGGAAATGTTGAGGAGTATGATAATGACACAGACTCACTTCTGGGAGCCAATATATAGTGGTGTCTGAAACCACTAGTGAAAATGCTTCCATTTTGCTATAATATAAATGTAGCATTATTTATTTAACATCATAATCACAATCACTTTAGGGGTAATGGTTAGAGAGTCGGACTCGTAATCCAAAGGTAGCGAGTTCGAGTCTCGGATTGGCAGGAATTGTAGGTGGGGGGAGTGAATGAACAGCGCTCTCTCCACCCTCAATACACGACTGAGGTGCCCTTGATCAAGGCACCGAACACCCAACCGCTTCTCGGGCACCACAGCATAAATGGCTGCCCACTGCTCCGGTGTGTATTCTGGATGGGTAAATGCAGAGCACGAATTCCGAGTGTGGGTCACCATACTTGCTGTTTGTCACGTCACTTTCACTTAATGTTTCTTTTTATTTACTGTTTATAATAAAATTATATTCATTATATTTAATTTTCAAATTAAGAAATTGTATTATATATACACATATATATATATATATATATTTATATGAAAAACAATTTATGTAAAATAATATTATATTGATGTAAAATGTATATGTAATACATTATAAATCAAGATATTCTCTTATTCATATATTCTTATTCATTTAACTTTTCAATTTACATTTACACCATGTCAAAATCCTAAAACCACACATTTCCAAGTTTAAATTACATTTCTTTTTTCCAACTTTTTAAAATCACCAGCTGATCTCTGTTAAATGAGCAGGTCTGAGTCAGACAGTTGGGGAGTTAGGTCAGTTTCTGACTCCGTGTTGTCATCAAATCAACAGCAGCAACCTGAATCCACCCTTCTCCCACCCAGAATTCTCTCCTGCACTCAGAGTTAGTTTGCGTGAGGCCTTTTTTTAGTTGGTTTAAAATCAATAGGTCTAGGTTTTGGTGAGCTGGATGTTCAGAGGAAAAAGCCTGTCATGCCTGAGAGGACAGGAAGTGCAGAAATGATCCGCAGCATAATGCCTCATGGCCCAGTGAGGAGTGAGAGAGAACTCTGCCAGAGAGCAATGACCACATGGCTCCTACAAAACCCTACAAATTACAGAAAACGAACCCTACAAAGATTGGACTTTTTAGAGGGAGGGAGAAAATGAGAAAAGGATAAAGAACTAGGTGGACTGTTGAAAAATCTATATTAAATAAAAACATTAAAGAAAGAGAGAGAGAACAAAAGGAGAGATTATAGAAAGTGGTATTATGCTAGCTTTAAACATTCATTTGCAGACTGAAGACCTTTGGTTTCGTTTGGTTTCTTTTACTTTTGTTTGTTTAATTTGGTGCCGCCCAGTTTTGTTTGCTTTTGTTTCTTTAAGATTATCTCTGTTCTTTTCATTTTGTTTGGTTTCGTTTAATTAGTTTGCTTTCATTCGGTTTCGTCTGGTATGTTTGCTTTTGGGTTGTTTTGTTTGCTTTTGTTTGGTTCTGTTTAGTTTTGTTAGGTCTCATTTGGTTTCACTAGATAGTATTTGCTTTGTTTTAATTTGTAAACTTTGTTTGGTTTCACCAGTCTTCATTCAATTAATTTAGTTTTATTTTATTTCATCTGGTTTCTTTTTTTCATTCGAATACATTATATTTAATTTAGTCTGTTTTCATTTGGTTTTGTTTGCATTTGTTTGGTTTGCCTGATTCATTTGCTTTTATTTGGACTTTTTCAAGTTTGTTTTGTCTGTTTTCATTTGTTTGTTGTTGTTTTTTATTTCACCTGGTTTAATTTGCTTTCATTTGTTTTGCTTGGTTTGCCCAACCCTACAGCAAGGTACCACCAAAACAAATGCTGCCAACAGTAAATATTTATGCAATAAATATTTACAATTGGTAGTAATGCACTAAAATGATGTATTTTTATCAAACCCCAAAATAAAATGTTTGTAATTCAATTTGGGCAATCGAACTCTTTATGCTATTCAGGGTGTTTTCTTCAAGTGATAACCAGTCATAGTTCTTTGGCAGTAGTGTTCTTTAACAATAAGTCACCTCATTATTTCAGCCAGCTAGATATTACTATTCTAGCATTATTTTTGGTCAGAGTGAAATGGGTTTACACTGCTTACATTTGCTTGTTATAACTTATTCACGTTGTATGCATGAATTACACGCTGATATAGTCAAACTTTATTTGGAAAAGCCCTAATGAAACATCACTGGTTCGGTCAATGACTTTGGGCCTCCAAAACTATTTTGGCTGAATATTTTATTAGGCCCCTTTCTGGATTGTTTCTATATAGTTGTTAATAGAATTAATACAATGGTGTGATTACCACTGATTTGATTATCTTATCCTACCAATAAGAATACAGTATTTTAACCTCCATTTTAAACTATTTACTACATCTATTCTGCATAATTTTGCAGCTTTACACTTAAAAGCACATCAAATTCTAAAATGAATGTCCACAGAATCTTCCTGGGCCTGCTCATCGGTCAAAAATCAATGAAATGAGCTTAGAATCCAAAAGAGAGAAAAGAAAAAGAAAGGACAAAAAAAGATGGAGCACAGTGGTCATAATGAACACAGCAAAGATTCAGAAAGTCCAAAGAGTATGATCAGAGGTCACATCAAATCTCAATGCACTGCAATGCCTTAAAGGACCAGTGACCTGCAAGCATTACTACTACTTTATGGTTTGTTTTTATAAGAGGCCCAGAATTGTAAGGTCAGGCCACAAATAAGAGGAACAGACTCACTTGAGAGGAAGGAGAGAGATGGAGGAAAGGAAGACGAGGGGCTTGGCGTTGAGGTTACACATCTGGTTGTGTTCAGGATGTTTGAGATTCCTCTGTGGTCTGTTTGGGGTCTTGGTGCCAAGGGGAGGAGGGGCGAGGAGACGGGTATATTCAGCCTGAACACTTCAAGTTAAAGCATCTCCCAACCTGATTTTTCCAACACATCGACATCAACCTTTAGGGATTGGATGAGCAGTTGACTAGTCTGAAAAAACTGACCACATTTGTTTTTTCTTTTTTTCAGTGGTGGCTGTTTCAGTGTTGTGGAAATATGCGTGTTTAACGTTCATTTCAACACATTGCCTTGCCCCAGTGCTTTACTGCAAAAGCAACATCTATTCATTTTTTTACTAATAAAGAAGATGAAATCAATTTAGTGACAAAGCAGCTTGTTAAAGGAATATTTGTATAACATTTGAGAACTTTAAAAAGGGAAGAGATTTGACAGGTCATGTCTAACTCGTCAACAGCAGAAAGAAAAGGACCGCAGGGAGTGCAAAGGTCAGATTTAACAGAGTTTTCCACTAAAAAAAGACAGTTTTCCCTGGTGTGTAGAGATCCGAGATCGTACCACATTTATAAACATCAAATGAAGCTCTTTCTTGGCTAGGAAACTATTTGAACGCAGCAACAGGGAGTGAACTCATTCAAACGTCTGGCCCTCACACACACACACACACAGGCACACACAAAGACACAGACATAGACATAGATACACACACACACACACACACACTCCTTCCTTAAAGAGCAAAAATTATCACCAAGAATAACAACCGGTTTTAGTTCCCAAACCAAAGCATCCGGTTCCTACATGCATCATTTGGTTTGCATTTCAATATATAGTTGTTCAAACAAGTCAATCTATTCATATCACCATTCATTCATTCATTGCCTTCAATGCAGAAACATAACCACTTAAATAGTCATACCTCAAAACCAACGCTCTTGACAGCCTAGTGCCTTTGTTGGATCTAAAAGAAACCAAATAAAATAAGCGAAAGAAAAGCAAAAACAGCTGCCATTGCAGCCTACAGCTCTATCTATGTACAATTTATTATGGAGGCAAAATTGAAATAGGGAGATATTCATCTTTATTAAAATGTGGCAGATCAGACGATGATTTGAGACATGGGGTAATGTAATGAAGATGTCTACAGTGCTGTTGCTAGAAAAGAGGGCTGAGGGTAGTCATTACCCCGAGCTGTCAAACGCTGCCTCCCTCATTCACCTCACTCATAATAGAGCTTTTCTCATTGCCTAAATGAATACAAATGTCTTCTTCTGACATTCCACCTGACAGCCAGGTGTACATGGGCGGAGAGCAATTTGTTTCTGAAAGTGAGCGTTAGCTATTGTAAATGTGTGTGAGCGCTCCTATGCACGGGACAGGCTGTAGGTGTGTGAGATTGTACGTGTGGGTTAGATTAAAGAGTCACAAATGACTTGTCCTCAAAAGACAGCTGCATGTGGATGTGGAGGTGTAACTATTGTGCGTATGGTTTTAATATTGTCTCAATTTCTTCTGTTAGTATCTATGTGTGTTGGTCACATCTCAATGGAGTACTGCAGCTGTAGGACTAACTAGCTGGCTTGTAAAAAGAGCTCCTCCTGATCCATAGAGACCCGAACACACTGTGACTGAATTGTCCTCATTAATCTAAACGTCTTGCCTCTAAACTTTCATAAACCATCCAAAATAAAATAAAAAAATTACTTCCATAATTTGTAACGTAAAAATATGTTCTGTGTCAAAAAGGAGAAATGTAAATTTGCTTAACAAATGTGACAGATGTTGTGTTAGGAGCAAACTTGGTAATTACTCAACAGCTTCCCAGATGATGTCACAAAACACCAGATGAGAGGGAAGGGGTGTGGACTCACTGGAAGCAATTTTCCGCCGAGTGAAAAGTGGTTCGTCCGGGCTGAAAGATTCCCTGCATTTTGCTGATCTAGAACCGGTTTGCCAAGTCAATATCCTGCCTTTATCCATGTCAGAAAAACTGTAAAACTGATTTTAGATTAGCACCTGAAAGAAAAAATTAAGTCTGTGGAAGAACTGCAAGAAAGTCATCAATCATGTTCAAAATAAAAAAAGCCTGCCACAAAAGTTTGTCCGCCATCTTGGATTTAAGAGAGGAAAGTATCATTAAAATAAGACAAACTACCTTATGTCAATTATTTACTTTATTAATATATTCAGTCCTGTAAACACAATGTTAGAAAAATGTATTTGTAGGACAGCTGAGATCAGCACGACCCACTGTGCTAAGGACACTCTCGGGACGGGATGCACCAGGAGTTAGCATTTTTATTAGTGTGAAAAAGACAAGAGGGCAGAGCAGAAGTCAATAATCAGATAATTTTCATAATTTAATATTCCCCATCAGCCGATTGACCTCAAGGCACCATTCAAAATGCACAATATGTAAATGTCATCTACAAGAGTCTGGCCTCACTTCTCCTTACAGCTCGATATCTTCTTCTAACATCGAGTCTCTTACTTGCTGACCACATTCTCAAGCGTAACACCTATATAAATGACAACTCCATCCTGTGCATCCAAATGCAGCCTTCCTGACCTTGTTTACAGCACAACAATCAACTCAATAACACTTGACAGTAAGGACAATGAAAAGGCATAGACTGAGACACCTTAGACTTCCTCATAGGACTTGAACATAACAAAACAAACTAAACAGAATACAGAGCTTTACAGCTATTCTTGGTTCAGATCAGCCAGTAAAACTTAATATTATTTATCATCAAATACTAATAGGAATGATTAAAAAGGATATATTAATGATTTTGAATACTTTTGAGGAGGAGATATTTGGAAATACAAGACCGATAGTAACTTACATTTCGGTGATTGTGTCAGATTAATTCAGTAACCATTTAGATAGATTCATAAGTGATTCACTAAAAATAAATACTCATAAGAGTCATTTGTTTTTTTAATCAGACTACACTGGTTGTGCTGTATGTGTGTTGTTGCATTCAATAGAAAGATGAGCAGTCTATTTACCATCTTTATAATATTTTCTCATTCAATTGAGTCATTTGTTTTTTAATCAAACTACACTGGTTGTGCTGTATGCCTGTTGTTGCATTCAATAGAAAGATGAGCAGTCTATTCACCATCTTTATAATATTTTCATATTCAATTCAGAGTGAAATATATCAAAACTCTAAATGATGGCAAAATGATTAAAAGAGCAAATATTTGGGTCGCGTATTCCTTTGACATGTGTAACATTACAGTGAAAAATGCTATTGGGCCAGGAAGTAATGTAAAGTTACATTTAAAGTAATACAATTAAGTAAAAGGTACTTTAAAGTAATACAATGTAAAGTAAATTTAAAGTAAAATTAAATTAAATAAAATAAAAATGTAAAAAATAAAATAAAAGCATTCTTTCAAGTATTTAAACGAAACTAAACTGAGCTGGTTATAAATACGAACTGGTCCTCAGTTCCCCACCCTATTAACACACATTTTAAACAAATCACAAGCATGATGGAACAGAATTGGGGTCTCATGAACACTCATCCGGTGTATCTGAACCACTAAAACTCCTACCGATGGCCCAGATTTGTAACTATTATGTTTCCAGCTCCTAATGAACTGAACAAGCTGATTAGAGTCATTACGCACCAAGTGATCCATGCAAAAATTCCAACAGCAGTTTTAATCAGTGACATTTATGGACCAGAGAGATTGGCTCGTAGTGCGGGAACGTTACATCCACCGGTCTATAATGCAGCTTATAGAGAGAGACTGAGAAAAAGCGGCACGACACCGCCAAGAAACACAATACTCGATATTGACTGGCAACCACCATGAAGAACCCCTCACGAGCCATATTTTTTTCGTGGCAACAAAACCAATCAAGAAATCCGAAGCGTTCCTATTAGATTAAGATCTTTTCTCTCATTGTTTCCTGCACGGAGCAATGTGAATGGTGCTGTTATGTATTTCCTGTCAGTCGAGGCTTTTACACATGCTCGAATGCTCTTTTACAAACAGACATCTGAATTCTATTTGGAAATGGTATCGAAGCATAAATAGTTCTGCCGTTTTTGGTTACGTTTGAAATAACATAAAATATAATAGGAAATGGACTGCCAGTGTTTGTTATAGAGACAAGCAAGATTACAAAAGAAAGCCTTTTTAAACTTTTCTTCTTTTCAGTGTTTGAAGGAACTCCTCACACCCTGTGGTTTAAACTATTTTAGCGAGCAACTGTTTTTGAAGGTGTATTTGTCTGTGCACCCATCCATGTATTGACCAGATCAGAGAACATGAGCGGTACGCAGTTGAAGCAGAATGAAGTTGCATGATTTTACCTGGAGCAAGGAGAAGGTTTTTTTGATCACCAGTGTTTGTTATAGAGACAAGCAAGATTACAAAAGAAAGCTTTTTTAAACTTTTCTTCTTTTCAGTGTTTGTAGGAACTCCTCACACCCTGTCCTTTAAACTATTTGAGCGAGCAACTGATTTTGAAGGTGTATTTGTCTGTGCACCCGTCCATGTTTTGACCAGATCAGAGAACATGAGCAGTTGAAGCAGAATGAAGTTGCATGATTTTGCCTGGAGCAAGGAGAAGTTGTTTTTTTTTGATCACTCCAATATGGGCATTATACGTTAACGGCTCGTAAGGCAATTTCATGTTTTTGTCCATACAATGAAAGTCAGTGGGGTCCAATGATGATTTGGACCCCATTTACTTATATTGTAGTCAAAAACAGTTGAAACAGCTAAGTTCAGCTAAATGTCTACATTTGAGTAAAGTACCCAAAGACAAAAAACATATGAGGGTGAGTAGCCTAAATGATGAGAATATTTTTGGGTGAAGTATTCCTGGAGATGTGTAACTTTACAGTGGAAAATGCTACTAAGTGAACCAGAAAATAGATACAAAAAAATAAAGAATTTTTGATAAAAAATTATTTTTTGAAGAATTCCCTTGAGATTTGTGTAACTTTACAGGAACATGCTACTGTACTGAGTGAACCAGGAAACACAGCAAAATGAATAAAAAAAAAATAAAAAAATAAAAAATTACAAATAAATTCTGAGTAAATGAAAAAATGTAAATTTAAACTCATAAAATTATAATTACATTTAAATTTAAACATTACATTTAAATTCAATTTAACTTAATAAAAATACAAAATAAAACACAAAAGTAAAATTCATCTAAATATCCACTTTTGTGTAACAAAAAATAAAAAATAAAGGTCATACAGGTGTGAAATAACATTAGGGTGAGTAAATGATGGCAATATTTAGATTTTTGGGTAAACTATCAAATAAATCTTTTACAGTGGTAAATGCTATTGAGCGACGCAGAAAACCTGGAGTGGAGTGATTTCTAAATAATCCTGATCAGATGGCTGGTGGTGACAAGTCGTGAGAGCCTTAAGTTTCTGACAATCTACTGGTTAAGACGACGTCAACACATCTATAACAGTCCACATATCAACACACCTGCCACGCAATTACCTCTCGACTTCAGTCACATCTACCTCCCGTCATTCTCCTGTGATTAACCAAGAGGGGGGTGCGAGAAAGATGAGGAGGAGGGGAGAGGGTGGTGTAAGTGAAAGAAAGGAGAAAAAGAAGAGATGTGATGAAATCTAATGAAAAGCATTGTAATCACACTGAAGAGCCCATCTGTGCACAGGAGACTAATCAAACTTCCATGCCTCGGATTAGACTGTAACAATACACCTCACAGAGATATCTCTCTCTCTCTCACACACACACACACACACACACACACACACACACACACACACACACACACACACACACACACACACACACACACACGAACTGCAGGATTTAGGTGTGGAAATCAAAGCTTCCACAATTAACAGCTCGTTTGCTCGGCAGAGACAAAAACTGAAACGTTTTGGAAAGCACATTTCTTAAATCTTACACTCCATTACACTTTATTAAATCTCCAGTAAACAGACGGCAGGAAGCACACGCAACAGATCAAGTCTGCTTACCTGCTGCTTCTAACATGTAAAAAACGCACAAAAGAATCAAAACTCACAAAGTTTTAGGAAGCTGTGCTAAATTAGCTAGCATACCTGACCAACATAAAGGTCCTGAATTGTGAATTGAAGTTACACTGGAATGCAGTGCAAATTTTAGGTACTGAACACAGTAGCACTGCACACCAGATACATTGTAATGCATTATTGTGCACAATGTTTTTGAACCTTATAGGCCTGTTGGACTGTTACAGAAACACTTTTCCCCCCAGTAGCACTGTAATCAAGAGAGAAAACTTCAAAAGGAAGTTTATTCGCCCGCATGTTGCTCCAAACTGGTTTGACTTAGTTTCTACCACAGAAGAAGGAGAAATCCCATGGAATTACAACGAATAGTGACAGAAGCATAAAAGGGTGCACCATACAAGTTGTTTAATGTACAGAAGTCATATAACATTTCTTGATAAGCAGCAAAAATATTTATTAATTCACTTAAAACATTTAGAAATACTGTGAAATATATTTCAATTTTGAGATAACGATTTTAATATATTTTAAAATATGATTTATCCCTGCGATAGCAATGTTGAATTTTCAGCAGCCATTATTTCAGTCTTTACTGTTATCATACAGAAATTATTCTAATATGCTGAATTGGTGCCCAAGAACCATTTGTTATTATGTTCAAGACAGCTGTGCTGATTTATAGTTTTGTGGAAATCATGATACATGTTTTTCAGGATTTTGTTATAAAAAAGTAAAAATTAAAAACAGCTTGACGGAAATCTTTTGTACAATTATAAATGTCTTTAATGCCACTTTTGATCTATTTAATGCGTCCTTGCTAAATAAAACCATTAAACAATTTAAAGTGTAAGTTATTATTCACTGATAATCATTCAAACCAGTTTTTTTTAGAAAAATTATTTAGCTTCTGAAGACTTGGGATGTAGTGCACAAGTATAGACCACTCATATGATAATTTTATGGGGTGCTTTAAATAATAAGCTTCAATTGCCATTCATTGCATTTACATGCAAAAAAAAAAAAAAAAAAGAGTAATCAAAATTTCTCCTTTTGTGTTCCACAGAAGTCATACAGGTTTGGGACAACATGAGGGTGAATAAATGATGACTATTCCTTTGAAGTCAACATGAAATTGCATTCATGTCCCATTTTACCCATGCTGTTTCCCATCCCCATTTATTTTCATTGTATGTTCAACAAAGAAAGATTATTTTGGATTGACTGACTAAATTATGAAAAACAATTGTTCTTTTGAATACTGTGCACTGATGAATCATGCATAATAAGCCACATGCATTAACACTGCAGTGGAAGGAATGATGGCATTATTGCTCTTTTAAGAATTAACATCAAAAATAAGACCTGGATATGCATGAAAAAGCAGCTACCCAGAGCTTGCATCAGGAAGAGGTGCTATGGCAACACTCACAGCTTTTCTTTTTACAAAAATGCTCAAGTCCCACGCTTAACTAGCCACACGTGTGTAAACGCTGGTGAAAACGAGCTGTCAGCTTCAAAATTTTAGAGCAGTCTATGTCGACTGAGCAAACCGCTGATCATGTTTCCCTCAGGCCAAAATAACAAGCCTGACAGCCTGCTGTAGCAAGATGCTGCCCTTTAACACTGATCTCAGACCAGCTTTGATGTTTCTGTTATTAGAGTGAGTAAGAAGACCTCGGAGGTCAACATCAACTTGAACAAAGAAGTCTAGAACACTGTTTTCACACAAACATAATCCTTAGACTTCAGAGTAGTTGCCACATTTAATCTGAAAGGAAAACAAGATTGTAAAGTCAGGTTGTTGTTAGGGGTGGGAGGGAAAACAGTTATCTCTTCAATGATTCTGAATCCATTCAGAAAACTGTTTTTATGATGCGAAATTCATGTAAAGTCAGCTATGTCTTAAGGACAAGACATATGATACGTTAAAATTCATTTGTGCACAATATATATATAAAGAAGAGAGAGATTTTGAGTAATTATTTAACCCTGGACCACAAAACCAGTCATAAGTTGGGTATATTTGTACATAAGCACAGGTATATTTGTAGCAATAGCCAATAATACATTGTATGGTCAAAATTATTGATTTTTCTTTTATGCCAAAAATCATTAGGATATTAAGTAAAAATCATGTTTCATGAAGATATTTTGTAAATTTCCTACCATATATATATCAAAACTGAATTTCTGATTAGTAATATGCATTGCTAAGAACTTAATTGGGACAACTTTAAAAGGGATTTTCTCAATATTTAGATTTTTTTTGCACCCTCAGATTCCAGATATTCAAATTGTTTTATCTCAGCCAAATATTGTCCTATCCTAACAAATCATACATCAATGCAAAGCCTTTTTATAAAAAAGAAATTGACCATAATTACTGGTTTTGTGGTCCAAGGTTACATTTAATATAAGGAACTGAAAACCAGGTAATTTAGTTACTGAATCTTATATATATATATATATATATATATATATATATATATATATATATATACACACACACATACACACACACACACACACACACACACTATATACAATATATTAGCAGATTTTCAGCTCCATTTATTGGGAAAAGAGGAAGAAAGTGGACGTGCGCATAATCACACAAGCAGCAGAGCTTGTGGGTTTGAGCCTTTCGGTCTAAATGCAAACCATATCAAATGACAAGCAAATGTTCTCCTTCAGATTTTATTCCAGGTTTGGAATAGCAGAACTCAGGACTGATTTAATTGTGCCGAGGTTTGAGTAGGAGGACTTGATTACAGAGAACAGGACAGACTCCATGGCTGGAATTTTCTGGAATTACATCCTCTGTCAGATTTCATGTCTGTACGGTCTGCATTAGAACAGAGCTAAACAGATGACAACAGAGAGCGGGAAACCGAGATAGAGAGAAACATCAACATCTCGACATCTCAAACTATGAGACTCGCATGACCACATGCATACATGCCCAGGAAGACAAGCACACTTAAAATAGTGTCCTTCTCTAATTAAACATTGATTGCATCCTGTAATATAAGAGGTGGTTATTACTGCCATTAGCGAGATGGAACCAGAACACTAGTAAACTGCGATACAATAGAATAGAGCATCATAAACAACAGTTCTTATACTTCAGTATGTGTGTGAGAGTTACGTTTTAGCCCAAAATGAGGACTAAATGTCCCCAAAAGGATACTAAAATCTGAAATTATCAACATCACCAGTGGTCCCCATGAGAAAAAACGATTCATATACATAATAAATAAAGTCTTCATGAAAACACAAACACATTTTGTTAGGGTTAACAGCTAAATAAAACACCATTAGCGCAGTAGAAAATCAAAATCAAGTCAATGAAAAGTCCCCAGCATGACAGAAAACAAATCTGTGTGTTAGACAGATCTCAGAAAGCCACCTATAAGGCAGCCTCGAGCAAAGCTTGCCCAATTAACCACCCAGAGAGCCCAGTCTCATTTGAGAAGTACAGAGAGAATTTGAGAGTGAGAGATTTGTCCCACCGCCTGAGGACTGGGGGCAAAAGGTTGTGACAAGGAGGCCTGGGAGAGATTCCGACACACACATCCTGCTCGCTTTCAAGTATTAAAGCACACACACATATAAGCAGTATAAGTCTCCATGCAGGAATCACAGTTTAAGAAGTAATAATTTCCTGGGAGGGATTCTTCTTTTAGACAGACACCTCAGAGAATGAAAATTACTGGAGATGGAGCGATAATGAGATTGGAACACGTTGCAGGCTGGATACGAACTTGCATAATCCATGTGAGCACTTCAGGCATTTTTACTTCAAAATTATTCTTAGCATCAAATATTATTGAATCTGTTATTGCAACAACAAAACAACGGATCAGATTAGTCACTGTTTTTTAATAAAATGAAAATAATTACTGGCTAAAACAATAATTAGTATCATCCAGAATTACACTATCAATGCATTTCCAACAGAGATGCACCAATATGTCAGCCAATAATCAGTATCATCTTATAAAAGCAATTATCGACCATCAGACAATTGTGTAAAACAACCGATGATCAGTATTTTTTCATGCTATTTAAAGTACATGGCTACCGTTGACTGTTTAGTTACCAACTTTCTTCAAAGTATATTTGTGTTCAAAAGAAAGAAACTCACACAGGTTTTGAACAACTTGAGGGTTGGTAAATGATGGCAGAATTTTCATTTTGGGGAGAACTATCCCTTTAAGAAATGTCAAACAATCTCTATTGGCAGATGTCATTCTGAATAATTTGTATCAGCATAAATGTAATATCGGTGCATCTAATGTCTAATTCACAAGTTGATGAGATTAGTCCGTCAATAAATTCCTAAATGCTGTAATTCACTGAAAACATCTTCACCAAATAGAGAATGTCAAAACCACATTTATCACTGTGACTGTATCATCATACCTCAATTGTTTAGTGCACATCCCATCCACACACTCCACCGCGGCGCTGGTTATCTCTATTCTGGTCTCTCTCTGTATTTATCTGGCGCTCTGACTGAATTATAGACTGATAAATGTGGTGACTTCTCAGACAGATAAAACCTCCAACACAACCAATAATACACACAGGAAGCGTATTTGCCTCTATCGCTATCTCTGCGTGTGTTAGTGTCATTTGTGTTCCACCTCATTGGGAATGCTGGTGTTATTAATTAAAAACAGCAGTGCAGTCGTGTCTAACACTAAGCGCAAACAACTTATTAAAAATTCTGTTTTTTTTTTACTTGATTTTCAGAAAGAAAAAAAACAATGACACAGGAGGATAATGCATGAGCCGGATATATGTGTACAGATAGCAAATTAAGTGTGTCTGTGTGATGTTTGTGCATGTTATATACTGTACATGTATTTTGTGCATGTCAGTATCTGCATCTGATTTAGCCATTATGCTTTGTACTAGTGTTGTCAAAAGATCCATTACTTTGGTACTAAGTCAGTACTAAAAATTTGAAAACATCACTGTACCAGATCTTTTAAAGTACCGGTGGTACCGAGGACCCGGTCAACCCGGTTCTTGATGCGTAGGGCCGTATAATTTCCGCGATGTAGAAAACGTGGACAGAATCGCGGAACCTAGTTTAAAAATGGAATTTACAGTTTAACACGGAATGTCATGATATTTGTCAAGGTTTGGATGAATTAATCAAAAGTAGATCATTACACTTAAATACAATTGAGATATGGACTAGTATCTATAAACATTAAGCTGCAAAAGTCGATTCAAATATGAACCCTGTATGTTCTGCGAGTCTCTGTGTTAATGAATGAATGGCAGAGACACCCGTGATTTCATCATCTGCCATCTAAATGAGGACATAAATACATAAACAACATCTGCAGAACTGCTCTGAGAGTTGCTTCATGAGCATTTGACCGTTTCATTTGAGTAAAACCAGCGTCATATCATATACACACAGAACTGTAAAGGTATTCACGGCAACCTGTCAAAATAAAAGTTCAGTTTTAGACATTTTGCCAGAAATATATTAGACTACTAATATTTAGTAGAATGTATGTGATACTACTACTACTACTACTACTACTATTTAAAAAATATTAAATTAAGATTATCTAATAAATAATCACACAATATTAATGTTTTTCCACGTTTTAATTTAAATAGTAAATCCCCTTTATTTACCAAAAAATAAAATGTGTTTAAATTTCATTAATTAAAATTAAAAGACTAATTAAATTTGGGTGAAACTTGTTTACAGTTTCCCATACTTTTATTACTTGCGGAAAAACTTGAAAACAATATTATATAATCATAAAGAATGGTATTGATTTTTTTACATTTTTTTAGTTTGACTATGAATAAAAAACACGTTTTTGTGTTTTGCTTTGGTACAGAAAATTGGTACCGAGAACCGTGCATTTTCAATGGTATCGGTACCGAATACTAAAATTTGTACCGTGACAACACTACTTTGCACTATAGGGCCTTTCGCACTGCTATAGTTCCAGAACTAAAAAGTATAGTACTAAAGTACTGGGACGATTTTGCGCAAACTATTTCCCAGTACCATTTAAAGGGTTGCATTCGCACCGACAGTGGGTACTAAGAAGTGACGTAAGACGGTCGATAGTGACATCAATTTTTGTGCGGTGTTCAACAAAGTAAACAAAGAACGCCAAGCGATTGAAAGAACAGAAAGGAGAACTAAGAATCTCCAATGACAATTTGCAGTGTTACATTTCATTGAGGCTGATAGAAGCACAAAACCCCGTAGAGAAGTCTTCAGGTAAATGCCGTTTATAAATGCTCTCAGTATGATACGATGTTTACACAGTATTATATGTTTACACAGTGTTTTAAATCATGGCGGGTGAGGGCGTTTTCATACGCGTGCGATACCACTTTGAAAACATCAGAGCTACAAATTTTTAAGTGGTTCAAATAGTCAAAATATCTTTTGGAAAAATTATCTGAAAAAAAAAAAGTAGCTGAATAGCTTAAAAACATAAATTAGCATGACCTAGCATCAAAGCCACATTTATTTTGTTTACACAGTGATAGCAGGTAGTTACTGCATAAATAGCAATTAGCACGTACTGCTAATTAACAGTATTTAACATTTATTTTTATTAAAAAAAGATGAGGAAAAATGCCTCATTATTTAAATGACTAGAGCGTGTTTGATTATTGCTTAATTTAGCTGGTTGCGAAATTAAACAAATTATTAATGTTGCTGTGCTAACAGCAATAACAGTCAAATAGTTAGCTAATATTTATTTTGCTACAAAAAAATATTCCACACAGTAGACTGAAATGCTAAAAAGACACTCTAGTAGAGCGCATTTGTATATTCACTCATCTCGCTTGGTGCGGCTGCTCGCACAATTCATCTTGAACGTTGTTGCGCTACTTGTTAGAAAAAGTAGTTTGCTACTGGAAAAGTTACACCACTTTAAAAACATCTGAGCTACTGTCATGCCATTGAAAAATTTAGTTAAGTCAGTAGTGTCGTTACGGTCTATGGTGTAGGGGTGCGAGAGCGTTCGTGTGTGTGTCTGAATTTCCTCATTACATCTCAAACTGCAGTTTTCCATCTTGGCTGTCATAAAGTGTGTGAGTGTGTGTGCCCCTGTTTTAGAGCAGGGCATTCAATCAAACCAAAGCAGAGAGCATACACACATTCACTGTTTAGCCGCGACTCCCTGATGAAGTGTGTGCCGCACCGGTGACAACACACACTCATAAGCTGACAATACGGTATGATTTTCACTTGACAAACAGCATATACACACAACCACAAATAAATTCCACACACGCACGTAATGGAGAACACCCATGAGGAACGCAATTCTTCCCTCTCTCTTGTTAATTCAGCTGGGATCGATATGGGAAAGCTGCTAATTGTAGTTATGTTCTCTGCATTGATTAAAAGACAAAAGCACCACAGAGAGCTAATGAGAGCGAATGAGTGAGTGAGTGAGTGAACGTACGTGTGCGATTCAACTCCAGGAGGGAACTCTTTGTTCATTCTGTTACTGCACCTGAGCGCACTCATTTCACTCCATTATAAAACAAAACCGGCTAGCAAGAGAGATGTCTGTGAAACTGATAAACTTGGACGTAAAAGAAAAGTTAGTCCGCAATGGCTGGCTCCATTGATTTACAATTGACTCTAAGAAACTTAATGAGCTCAAATGCGAGATCATTGGACACAGAGCGTGAACTGGCTGTGTATAAAGCAGATTTACTCTTAAGCACTTTTTATTGGCTGTGTGTGTGCGGTTTGCATTGACTCAGGGCTTTTTGTCAGGTCACTTAATTGGTGCATCTTGGATTACAGGACAATAAAGACAGCAAATAAAGATCATTCATAATTGCTTGATCTTAAGTATCAATCTAAATGCAAGGTTAGCTGAGGCTAACTATTTAAACTTGCGAATGTTTTTATTTAATTCTTTTTTTCCCTATTTGTTGTATTTATATTCTGTCCCCTTTTTCCCCTGGGACATTAACTATTTATCTATGTTTTATTTATTTTTTTAAAAGCAACAAAAAAGATTGATTAATAAATTAATACAAATTTAATAAATAAAATAAATAAATAAAATACTTCACACAGTCAAAAACTTTAAGCATGCATCCTTAAAAGTTTGTGGCTGGCTGTCAGAAGCCATGAGAACTCTTCAATCACAAAAAGTTACAAAATCTATAAATATTCAATCAGATCATGTGGTGAACTGCAATGTCATAAGAGGAAGTATACTCTAGAATTCGGTCTGCAGGCATGATACAGATATGTGGACACTCTTGTGGAACTGTCAATCAAATTCCCCAGAGGCAGAAGCCCTCTCTCACAGAAACAAGACTTGACTGGGATTCTCTGGGGACTTCCAAAAGACCCGCCAATGTTTTTCACCCACATCTCTCTTTTATTGCCTTCTTTCTGTTCTGCCCACAATCTCCTTTCATTTCTCTTTCTCCCAAGTCCCACTTCCCACAGTCCCTTTCTCTGACTTCTGATTGACCTCTCCATCCCTCTGTTTCTTCTATTAAGCCTGCTCTCTGGACCTCAGATTAGGGGTCGACCGATTATCGGCCTGACCGATTATCGGCGCCGATATTAAGCATTTTACCGATTATCGATATCGGCCATTTTCAAAACAGATTAGCCGATAATAATAATTATTTTTTTATTTATTATTATGCAAACAAACATACTATTTACAGATGACACTATTTATTGGTGAATAAATAATACAGGTGAAATTATTTAATGTTTAAATGCACTATTTGGCTCGATGCAGCCTGTCTGAGCTCAACACTCTGTGGCCGTAACACTCAGAGCAATCTCCGCCCACCGCTCATCTGATATGTAGAGTCACGAGTCCGACCAATCAACGCGGAAAACTGAAGGCAGTCTCACACCGAAAGCACTTGCTAACTGGAGCTGCGTCAGTGATCACGCATCAGTTGTCTCTCAGCAGCAGACGTTGCAATAAATCACAATCCACTACACTGAAGTTGCAAAACACTGCGATGCGGAAAATGCGGGCAGAATCGCGGAATGCAGTCATATAATGGAATTTACCGTATAACGCGGAATGTCATGGAATGTGTCGAAGTTTGGATGAATTCATCAAAAGTAGGTCCGTACACTTAAATCGACTCGCGCTATGGACTAGTATCTATAAATATTAAGCCGCAAAAACACTTTAAATATGAATCCTGCATGTTCTGCATCTCTGTTAATGAATGACACAGACGTGCGGTTTCATTTACTGCACACATACATACTGAAGCGCGTGATGCTCGCGGTGTTTTCAGCATCTGCCGTCTCACTAAATGAGGACATAAATACATGAACAACATCCCCAGAACTGCTCGGAGAGTCACTTCATGAGCATTTGACCGTTTCATTTGAGTAAAACGATCGTCATATCATATATACATAGGCTACAGAAACTTAAAAGGTCCTCATGGCAACCTGTCAAAATATAAGTTCGGTTTAGCCGAATATATTACTGTATACGTAATACAACTACAACAATTATTACAACTTTTGTTGAGAATAATCACACAATACGCTATTTCTTCAATGCTTTAATTTTAATAGTAAACTCATTTGTTTGCCAAAAATAAAGTCTAACTCTCATTTGATTAAAAGATAAATTAAATTAATGTTTTATGCCTTCATTTGCACTGTACTGTAAATTAAAACCAACGGAAATGTTGTTGTTATTAACAGTTTTCAGAATTAAAGACATGTTTAAAAGCATTTAAAGAATGTTTTTTTTTGTCAGAGCTCTTGTTATTATTAATTTTGGCATTCATTTTCATTTTTACACCAGACACCGGTTCAAAATATCGGTTATCGGTCTACTTGATCTGTAATAATCGGTATCGGCCCTGAAAAACACATATCGGTCGACCCCTACCTCAGATAGCCCTTCAAACGGTCTAGGTGTTGCACTGTGTCTGTTCTGCACAGTAATCATTGCACTTAAACAGGAAAACTCTATTTAAAGCCTCGTCACTCAAACTCCAGGACTCCTGTCTTCTAGCCAATTAAAAGTTGGTGTTTATATCCAGTAGGTTGTGTGGTCACTACGAAGGCAGAACAATGGAAATTGGTGTGTGTATATACGTGGGTTCAATTTGGAGACTCAAGCTTTGCTCCTAAACCTAATGAGCTGCTTCATTCCTTCTATGGAAGCATCCTGACTGAAATAACTGACCATTTTGGAGTGTTTGGGAAATGCTCAACATTGGCAGGAACTAAAAATCAAACACTGCTTTTATAAAAACCCACAGGAGACTCAAATTGATTTTGAGTCTCAGGCAATGAGGCAGGAATCTTGCCATATGTAAGCATAATCAGCATTTTAGAATAATTTCTGAAGAATCGTTTGACACTGAAAGCTGAAGTAATGGCTTCTGAAAAAAAAATATTTAAATCATCCATTTTAAACTGATTTACTGTATTTTTGAACAAATAAACAGCCTTGGTGAGCACAAGCGACACTTTAATAACTTACAATTTATTTAACCAAAGTATAACACCCTTGTTGTAGCCCATCAGATAATTGACAGGTGAGCAGGCGGTCCTTCGGCACACATGGGTCACATTAGGGCTGTGCGATATGGACAAAAAATATATATCACGATTTTTTTTTTTTTTTTTTTGATTTCGATTTTAATCACGATTTTGACACAAACAGACATGCTTTATCTTACACATCTTGTTTTTGCACATCTTACTTGTCTTGCACATCTTGTTTTGCACTTTTCTTTATTCTATTACACATTTTACTCTTTATTTCTTTTTTACCTATATATATGCTCTTGTGTGGTGTTACTTTTATAAAAATTTTATTCTTTGCACTGTCCACTGAGCGGACCTGATTTGATCTACATTTCACTTTTGATTATACCCTGTATAATTTATCATGTGACAAATAAAGAAACCTTGACCTTTACAGTTATAAATGCATTCTGTGTGAATTTGAAACATATTTCCAAAGGAAACCAATTAGACCTTTCCCAAAAAGTTGTAACATGTCTCTAGAACAGACAAATGGCAAAATACATATATATATATATATATATATTATATGTATATGTGAGTAATCAAATCCAACAAAACAAGATGCAACCAGATCATGTGAGCGCGGAGCGTTTCAATATTCTGCTTTGTGTGTGCGCTCAGTCGTTCACGGCCAAAACAAACGCTCCGCTAATGTTCCGCTCACGCTCACCGGTAAACCGAATCCCGCTCAGATCACGCGCTCACATTAAATGTCTCCAGTAACGTTAGGCCGATTTATTTTTTCCTGTTTATAGTGACATTATTGAATAAATGTCTCAATTAAAGCAGTAGTCCGATAAGAAATGGTTATGTTTCAGAGTGAAATTGTTCATTTAAATTGGGGATGTTAATTAACCTTTAACCAACCGATAATAATTTTGACACATACAATCAGTTAAACGGTTTAAATTCACTTATTTATTTATTTGTAGTAATTTATCAAAATATTTTAAAAGGTTTGCTGCATGGTTAAAATAAGCTACACGTATAAAAAACACGTTTTTTAGAGAGAGCGAGAGAGAAAAAAACAAAGTAGCCTATAAGTCGCATTTTATTATTTCATTCAGAAAAAGGCCAACGCGAATTACAAACATTATAATAAACACTGTAAACATGCTAGGCAATTTTAGTTCCCCTCACTCCACAACAAATCCTTACAATTAACAGTAGGCTAGAAAATAACAAGAATTAAAAATAAGAAACGACAAACCAAAACTAATTATTTTAGGCTAAAACAAAACTGAAACCAATGTTGGGTCTCTCCTTCAACACAAAATCAAATGTTCCCAGATTCATGGGTATTTAAATGCCAAAATATTATTTACCTTTTATTTATTTACCCTTACAATATCCACATAAAACAAAATGTTTTGCATAACTTCACGGCGGTACGGTGATAATGCTAAAAAGCACAGATTTTACTACATATTTAAACAGAGCAGTGTGTTTTTTTCATATGTTCATATGACCGGTTGTTTTTTATAATGATAATGAACAGGCTGCATTGTGAAGGTAGAATGCTTAAATGTGTACTGCCCCAGCCTCTTTCATCCTTCGGATCATCCACAGTCATTGTTTGGCTAGTGAATCCGGTAGCTCAAGAGGTTCATATACTCAGCAGCTATTGTTAATAAACAAAACCACATCACAGGCACAATGAGTTTAATTCACCAACATAATATACTCAGACATGCATGAACACGCAGGGATAAATCAGGCATGAATTTAACTCAACAGCTTCCTCCACATTACCTCAAAAAATATATATATATATATATATATATATATATATATATATATATATATATAATATCTCCGAAAGTAAGGTCTCCTGAGAGCTGATGCTACTGTTGATTAAACATACTCAGCATTAGACACAGATGGAAGAGTCTGATTCGCTCTAGCTAGCTGTGGTCATGTGATCTTCCACAGCTTTGGTTGCTTTGCCAATGCGTCAACACACCATTTACCTGACCTTCAACAGCAATCAGGTGAGCGGAGCCAAAAATGTGCACGTGTTCACTTACATACCTCAATACGCAACCATATGAAAAAAGCCCATTAAGTTTACCTTCATGCTGGTGCTCGGCCTATGATCAGTCTGAGAATGAGGAGCACTGGGTTCACAAAAGAAAATACAAACTTGGGAAAGTGCTTTGTGGCTGTGCTCCACTTCATATATAAATTATAATACATGGGTTTATTCTTTATTAAGGGTTTAGTATTTATATACCCTACACACTAAAAGAATGTAGGTTGTTTATCATACTGCTCTGTCAAAAAGTACCACAGAGCCCCTTATCTTTTACTATTTACATGTTCATAGCAGCATTAGCATCCAGCTAAATGAATTACCTTTAAAAGTATTCAATAATATGATGCTACATACATACAATATTGCTCTTCATCATGACTGAACAGGACATCAATGCAAGACTTACATGGAAGATATTTCTAGTATCGTTTCACATCTGGTTAGGATATGGCGTTTAGTAAAACAACAGCATTGGAAGCTTTCGGGTCTCAGGTTTTCAGGCAGGTATCGCATTCATGTTCACTCGCACAAAAACTCCTAATCCAGTGGCCCAAAAGGTTATGGGCAATAACAGATGAAGTGAGATACAGGCATCAGTTGGTCAGCTGACCATTTAGAATGACATACACACTAAATAAAATCTTACAAAGTGACTTACAGTGGTGTATCACTTTAGGGAAACTTGATTTATTGGATTCAGAAATGCAATGTCATGCATTACACTACTCATTGGTCTCTCTCGCCCTGTCTCACTCCTCCTCCCAACCAGTCTCTCTCGCACACACACGAACACTCCAAGTTAATTTACATAATCAAGTTCACGAAGCCAGTTTAATAATTTGGCCTCCTGGCCAGCTGCCTGCCACAAGCTCCATTCCATTGTTGGGTTCTTATTAAATATCTCACATTCCGTCCAGGGCTGTGAGCCGGCCACTTACTAATTAAGGCCGGGGCATTGAAGAAAAGGCCCACACACATACACTGACTCACTGAAGAACATATCTAGTTATCCTCAGTGCTGCTCATTTCCATTTTCTGTATATCAGTTTGTGTATTTCTTTGCTATACAAGTACAGCTATTTCTCAAGTCCTTATATTTAGTTTGTCATTACACAAAGCCTTTATAGCATTTGCTCTCACTTCAGGGTTAAATATGGCTGGCAGACAACATTTAGCCTCTGTGAAAAAACAATACAGATTGTTTTGGCCTCTGGCTGTCAGATATCTATGATGGTTGCAATGGAGTAGAGTATTAGAATGAGGCGGTTAAGCAGAGAGGAGTCTGTGAAGCTCAGTTGTGCTGCTGATGTACAGTAATGGACAGCGTCGACATGCTGGGACATGCATGCTGAAAAATCGTTGCACGGAGCAGGGAAACGTGCCCAGTGTCTGTTTGTAGGGTGTGTGTGTGTGTGTGTGTGTAAAAGGAAGTTAGTGTGAATTCAGGTCAAAAATACATGTGACCACATGCACTTGTGTACATGTATCTTTTTTATGAATGCATTTCTCAGAGAATATGACAATGAATCTAAAAAAAAGTTATGTTAAAAACACATCCAGGTCATATTACACCCTATTAAATTATATTAAATTATATTAATTATATTAAATTATATTAAATTATATTAACATGTCATTCATTTATAAAAAAAAAATGAAATATGAACTTATTTATTAATTATGAACTTTATGAATTGCTGACGCATTCATGCGTTGCTATACATTATAAATGTAATATAAATTAGAAAAAAATTTTTTTTAATTATTACATAATATTTAATAGAATACAGTAAAAACACTTCATAATTAAATAAATGCACAACATCCAGACTTATTTTGTTCATAAGAATTTGACAAAAATGTGTTTTAATATCAAGAAAATAATTGTACAATGCAAATAAATTAATAATAAACATTTGCATCTCCTGCAAAATAAATTAAATTAAATTAAATAACAAATTAAATAAAAATATTTTTTCCGTAAACACATTGTCACAATAATGTGAATATAGAGAAGTAATATCAATAATGGTGAATAAATAAATAAATAATAATATAAATAAATATTTACACATAAAAACAGAAATATAATAGTTATATTTAAAAAAAACTGAAATGTGACCTGGGCATATTTCTATTCACCCACTAGGGCAAAAAATTATTATATGATATTATATTATATTAAAATAATTAAATAAATAAAAAAGGAAAGGAAAATAAAAAAGGACTCATATAAACATCCTGAGGAAAATATAATGACCATTTAGATGCTTCCCCAAGAGACAGATAATGGTAAAACAATCATAAATACATGCATATAAAGAAAACAGGCTGTAATTTTATTTCTCACTGTTCCATTAAAGCAGTAAGGCATAGTCACACCTGCTAATGGCTTCCACCCACATCCCTTTTAAACAGGGTCAGCACACATACGTATATTTACACACACGCAAGCACACACTAGAGCAATCAGGTGAGCCATCATAGCCCTGGGGAAACATGATTCACAAAGTCATTAACGACAGTGACATGAATCAACCTCAATCAGACGTACAGTAGAGAAGCACACCTAACCGTATATATCAGGTGTAATATCTGACAGCGGGCCGGATTCTGCACGTCTGCCTCTCAGAGTGTGTGAGCTGTGAATCTCTTGTTATTGTGATACATGATTAGCTCTGCAGGTGAACGGTTAAGACCTCACACTCTGTCTGCCACCCCGAACACAGACGTGTTGATTCGTCTGGGAGCGCTCGTCCATTCTCAACTTGATCATCAGTGCCAGGTTCCACCCGGAGTCCATAAAATTGAACAGTTCTCGGAGTTCTTTTTATTATAACTATATCTGGAATAAACCGTTCCAGGCATGTTTTCCCAAGCCATTGTGTTTTATGTTAACTGAAAGATAAACAAGAAAAAACGAAATAGCTGTTTGTGTTATGGGAGGAAAGACGTTCTGTGGTTTCAGTCTGTTCAGGTCAGAACTGAACACAATGTACTTGATATCAAGTCTGTCGACAGTTTGTTTCAATAATATGCTAACTAAGCACAAATGTAATACAGAATCTGTTTTATAATACAAATATAACACAAAATCAGCATCAGGCAGGTCTGCTGGATTTGGCAGCGTGTTGAGTAGACAAAAGAAACACTTGTGGCATGCCGTTCGGCCAGTTTTGTTACTGGAAAACTCTTTCCGTAGTTTTTGAAACTGTGACAGCTGCTTAAGCTCAACAAAGACAGACAGACAGACAGAAAAATAACAGTGGGTCCATGCTATAAAAAATTATTAATGTTAGGTTGTTAGGAATTCATTGTAGAAAAATGTGGTGTTTCAGTCATTACTGGATGGTTTTTTGCCTATATATTTTATTCACTGTGTGACAAGCGTCCCGAGTACACGTCAGCTTTGCCCTGGAAATGCACGAGGAGCACCTGTTCACAGCTCATCACGGGCTGATCGGCCACACCTGCGGCTCGTCAGCCTGCCGGCTCTTAAGCAGCGTGCTCACGGAGGCAAGCTGAGAAGCCTCTCCATGAGACAGAAACCTAACTCTCTCTTTCTCTCCCGTTCCAGACAGCAGTGTGTGACCGACCAGCAACGCTACAAGCACCGCACGGATTCACCCGCACCTGGACACAACCGAGAGCACCGCCACAAGCCAGAATGGCATCACCACCCACGCCCTTACTCACGGGTTAATAAAATCCACCCTCCGGGGCTTTGATCTGAGCTCTCCTTGTCGTGTGTTCCTTCCACCCCGTTACAACTGATATAACCTAAAAGGGATAGTTCACCCAAAAATTATAAGCCGCTTAGCTTCATAACATTACATTAGATCCACTGATGTCACATGGACTATTTTAACTATGTCTTTACTACCTTTCTGGGTCTTGAACATATCAGTTGCATTGTTGTCTACGAAGACGAACAAAGGTCGTATGGGTTAGGAACAACACGAGGGCAAGTAATTAATGACAGAATTTTCATTGTTGAGGGAACTGTGCCTTTAATATAAAGCATATTTCAACCTTAAAAATCTACTTGCTTTACCCCAGTAAAGAAGTTGTGAATGCAATCTGAATGTTATGTAAAGATCGCATACTGCAAATGATTGGATTCAGCTTTAAATCATCCAGCATGAATTGTGTAGTCCCATTCACCAGCTAATGACTCTTATGAGTCAGTTCTTTCAATGAATCATTCAAAAGGACTGCCTGCCTGAATCAATCACAAAACACTGTTTGAGTAACACAGATATGAACTAATAATTAAATAACATAAAATACATGAAACGCCCAACAACTGATCTAAACTGAAGTAAAGTAAAGATGAAATGGAACAACCAGTATTCAAATAATATATAATAAAAAATGATGCTCCACACTGGGAATTACATCTGACTGGCATTTACCTTGCATAAATGATTTGCATTTATAAATAAATAAGTGTATAATAAGTCTTGTTGTTACATATAATATATATTTTCACCTAAATCATTTGTTAATTCATACTATCATTTCAATGTTTGGGGTTAATAATTTATTTCTATTTTTTTGGAAAGAAATTAATACTTTTATTCAGAAAAGAAGCATTAAAATGACAGTAAAGACATTTATACTGCTAAAAATTATTGTATTTCAAATAAACTCTTCTTTTGAACTTTCTATTCAACAAACAATTCTGACAAAAATTATCACCATTTCCACAAAAATATTAAGCAGCACAACAGTTTTCAACATTAATAATACGAAATGTCTCTAGCACATCAAATCAGCATATCAGAATGATTTCTGAAGAATCATGTGACACTAGTCCAGAGCAATGATGCAAAAAAATTCAGCTTTGCCATCACAGGAATAAATTACATTTTAAAATACTTAAAATAGAATAAACAGCTGAAATAATATTTCAGTTTTATTGTATTTTTGATCAAATAAATGCAGCCTGGGTGATTATCAGACTTCTTTCAAAAACATTATCAACCCCAAAAAATTTGAACGTACAACTAACAACCAACCTACAGGTTTTTAGCATTTATAAATGTTTTCCATTATCATTTCTGACCATATACAGACAAGAGTGTCAGACAATGAAAAACAAATTCATAACTGAACCTGAAAGGCTGAAGTGCATGTATGTGAATGTATAAACGGGAACAGGCTGGCTTTAATGAGAGAGATGGAGTCGGTGTTTGGTGCGTGTTTGAGTACATAAAGCTTCAATGACACCGGAGAGGAGAGTTAAAAGCTGTGAAATGCAGCCTCTCTGTAAAGAAGCATAATTGCAGGAAATGACAAGTAGGACTGTGGAATGCAGCCAGCGAACGCACGCTATTCAACAGAAGTTCACGGCTCTGGACTTATACGCACAGTATAAACAATAGTGTAGGAGTGATCCTAGCTGATCGCTCACATTCCTCAGAAGTCTATAAGACAACCTTCTGCCCCATTCGGAAAGAAAAAGACAAGCCCCGTAATTACAGAAGGAACACACCACAATTGTGACTATCAAAGCAACAAAAAGAGAGAGAGGTCAAAGGTTAAACCCGTCGGACCGGAAGAGGCGGAGCCAGAACCCTGCTGAGAGTTTCAGTACAGACGGTCGTCATGGTGATGGAATAGCTGCTGGTCTAATGGAGAAGTTTGAGTCTATTCTCACTGCCCCCTGGTTCCAGGTTCACAAAAATATATTGACATTTCTTGAGTGTGGGAGACGTTTAAATACGTTTTGAGAGAATAAAATCTCAATGGAAACAAGAAATCTCTTATATAAACAGCATCGGCTTCAGCAGACTAATCTCTGAGAGATCTGACCAAAATGTTGTTATGGGTTCGGAGGAGGATAATGATGATGGTGAAGGTTTTGAAAGGTATGGGGAAGGAACTCGAGTGGAGAAAACGCTGCTCTGTGGTGTGATGAGACAGACACCATCATCACAAATACGGTTAAGGCTCCAGTAGGTGTGAGAATTGATTTGTGTGTGTGTGTGTGTGTGCCGCTGAGGTCAGTGTGTATAATGGAACAGACAGGGTAACATCAGCCTCTAATCACTTCAGCACTCTCGTCCTCCACTCACACACTCACACCTCGTACCTGCAGATGCTCTTATCTCAGCAATTCTAGAGATGGAGAAAGAAACACTTTCTCTGAGCTAATAAAGTTGAAACTAACTGCATTTGACTTATGTCACAGTGTGAGAACATGAGAAGCCGAGATGGTCTCCACCCACAATGCACCGCACAAGTGCTTCATGTAAAGACAAGTAGAATGTGTTCCTGGATCAACATCCGTGTTATGCCTAGAACAACATTCCTATAAAATAATCATTTTCTGAATGATTGTTTCTTAATGCATGAACTATTACATTTTGATGGATGCTTGCAATTACTTCTTTGTCAAGATCTATTAATTTATTTAGAAAATACTAAAAATGTCATTTATGCATACACTGATTTGTATATTTTCGTTGATGAGCATATTTTTATTTTTAAACAATTAAATGGCAAGAAAAAGGAGAAATTGTTGAATAAAGTCGTTATTTTATTTTATTTGTGCACAAAGTATTCTCGCATACATATTAAGGTTGAACCACTGAAGTCACACGGACTATTTAAACAATGTCCTTACTACCTTTCTGGGCCTTGAATGTGGTAGTTGCATTGCGGTCTATGAAGGGTTAGAAAACTTTCAGATATGATCAAAAGTATCTTAATTTGTGTTCAGAAGATGAACGTAGGTCAGGGTTTGAACAGTATGAGGGTGAGTAATTAACATAATTTTTTTTTTTTTTACATTTTAGCCTAAAAAAAACTACTTTTTTAAACCTATATTTTTACCAAAATTAAGACGTGTGCACTCATGTATTGAGATTCAAGGAAAGTATGCTATTGCTTGTTATAAAGTGTTACACAACCAATATTAACACAAAATAAAGTTACAAACTTGGTACATGCGTTTTAAACTAAATTAAAACAAATAAAATATTATTTAATCCTCGGTTGTTTCAACCCCCCTCCTCAAACCACCTGTTATGTAGAAACCATATTTCATGATACAATAAATTTCCCACCCTGCAATTTTCTGGTTGTATATCTTGCACTACTGCTAAATGTGGCATTAAAGTAGTAAACTACGTTCCAGATACAACATGTTGTGCCTGCACACCATGCAAGCTCTGTTTTAACACCCAACTACACTGAAAAAAATGTGTAATGAAAATACATTAAGAATATCCAAGTGTTTGTGTTTTGGGTGATGGTCCATTACAGGGTTTGTCATTTCACAGGTCTGCGACTACAACTGAAGTTTTAATGAGAGTCTGCCCTACTCTCGTTCTCCTGAATCTCTCTCTATATGTCCCACACTCACATATATATACACACACGCATCATGGCTCAAGGACACTACAGAAGAACCTTGTTAAGCCGGGGTGGAGCGGGTAAGATTGGATTCAGACTCATACCAAACACACTGAATTACATTATTGATCACAAGACAGAAAGGTTACGAAAGAGCCATGGGGGCTACACCAGCATCCAATCTGTGAAGCAAGAGTACCAGTGAGTCCCAAGAGAGCATGGGGTGCTTTTTTGGAAAATTCATAGTACACGGCCACACGCACACACAGTGTGGCTCTATAATTGATTAAAACTGGCTCAGAGGGCAACTGGTGTGCCGACCCTCTTGCATAATGCCTGATCTGTGCCTGGGTTGCACTGAAACACACCTTATGACAATCTCCCATCAGTCCTTCCTTGGAGATGTACAGAGAGAAAAGTGTAGGGAAACAGGTCTGTTTTCTCGCGGGGCACTGTGACCGGTGCATTTATTTCATAGGAAGGCTAACTAGGCCACGCTACAAACGAAGAGTAGTGATCACGGGCACACTCGCACGCACTTCGTGTTGACAGAGGTCGGCTGGAGCTCTTATCTCGGTGGAATGCGCAGCGGCCACAGCCTGATAAGAGCCGGAGTTCCAGAGGTCGTTCGAGTGCTTAAGCAGCGACCAGGCGGAAAGAGAGAATTGCGCTGCAAAGCAAACCGGCTCACTATCTTGGGTTTTGTTATGCATTTGAACACGTGCTCTATCGATATCGTTGTTTCTGGCTTTGTCGTGTCATCTTGAGTGGCTGTCAGTGGTTTGTCTTTTCTAAAGGTGGTTCAGAAGATGAGAGATGCTTTAGATATTCTGGTCAGGGCTCTGAACCGGTTGAAGGAACGAAAACGAAAACAAACAACATTTTGACAGGAACAGAACTAGAAACTAAATCAAATTTTAAAGTTCCGAACAGAATAAAACATTTAAAATGGCCATTAACGGGTAAAAAAGTTAATTTATCATTCCATTTAATATTTTAAATTTGCTGTCAACCAATCACAAATTCAAGTAGTAGGCTACGGTCTATATTGGAAATGCGTGAAATGCCCGCCTGCGCTCAGCTGTGAACTCGTCATAGGTATTTCGCAATGGCAATGCACCGGCATTTTAGAGTTTATCCGAGGATAGTGTAAGATGGATTCAACAGATCACACGCGCTTGCAGCGCTTCTGTTAACAGAGCAGATAGAATAAATCTACAGGCTTACATAAAAAAGGAATATGTATAGGCTATATGCACAATATATATTTCACTTAAATCATTGACAGATTAACAAAACGAACGAAAAAAAAAAAGAGCTGAGTTTCGGTTTATTGTGACATGATCCAAAATTCACGGAAAGGAAAACAACAGCAGAAAGTAGTTTTCTTTACTTTGCAAAAGCTTGACAGTTTTGAGTGTCTTGCTTCTATCTGAATACCAGTATGGCTATCGCGCCGATGCTTGACGCGCACAAAAACGACATATTTTTGCGATATTGCAGCCTGTTCGTTATCAAAATTAATTATCAAAATACAGTTAAAGAACCATATAAGTAGCACTGCTCCATTGTACAATCTGTTGCATTCAGCGTGACTACTATGCTGATATGCGAAGGATGATGATGATCGACGCGAGTGAAGTACAAAGCCTATTTCATAAATAATATTTTAGCATCCAGACACGTCACGAATATGAAAACATTTGGATTCGTGCCGAATGAGAGAGGTAGCAGGGCTCTAGAGTGCGACCAATTTGGTCGCACGTGCGACCTAATTTCTCTCGGGTGCGACTAACAAAAATCCCAGGGCGCACTGGTGCGTCCAGCCATTCGAGAAAAGAAAAAAGTATCCGCGACTCAGAAACTCTGTGGTTCAACAAAAGACACCCCGCTAGGCTTATATCGTGGTTCAAAACCAATCAGAGATAGTGAAGGGCGGACCCCCTCTGATTGGCCGTGGTCCAGATATTCCTGTATGTGTGTGTGCGCGTTGACAAATGCCACGTGTGCTGCTGCTGCAGTCAGACAGAGAGAAAGAGGTGAGTAGTAGAGATGCGTGCAGTGTTGCCAACTTAGCGACATTTAACGCCTTTGTAGACCCCCATAGCAACTTTTTGTTTTCCAAAAAAAGCAACTAGTGACAAATCGAGTCTCTCAGAGTGTCTCTGTGATCGCCGCAACGGCGCGAGATCAGCGTGCTTTCTCTGCATCTGCTCTGTTCAGCGAGCGTCTGAGAGGAGCCCGTTCAGTTAAAACAGATATTATTGCTTCTCTAAATGTACATGCAAATATAGAAGAAATCACAGCACTGGAATTGTCTTGTCTTATATTGTTTCTTATTTGATTTCATCAGACAACGGCTCAATAAAATTATAAATTTGTATTTTTGTGCAGACTAGCTTCTTGGAAGGGAGAGCTGGTTATGAATTCTTAAAGGGACGTGTTTCAGTCATTATTTCATATTTATCCTGTTGACTGACAACATAAACAGTCAAATATATAAAGTAAAACAGTTTTATTGAGAATTTGGCTGCATTAAAATACAGTATGAGTACAGAGAGATGATTAGACAGAACAGAAGTTATTTTTTTCTTTACTTTACTTTGTCATTTAGCAGACGCTTTTATCCAAAGCGGCTTACAAATAAGAAGTAACTAAAATTAAAAGTTAAAACTATACATAATAAACATGAAATAAACATGACAAATGCATACAACATTTCAAAACTAAACATTTAAATGAAAATAAAGCTAAAAAAAAATCTAAATATTAAATCAAGAAAAGGTATGAGAATAAAAATGCTTCTAACATAACACTAAAGGCCTAAGTATACTTTTTTGCATAGTAAGAATTGGTTATAAAAACTGTAAACACTTTTTTTTTTTATTATGTTTAGTGCAATTATTTGGTAGTCTGTGGTGGGATGGGGCGCAGGATTGTTTTATGGGTTTAAGGGGGTTGAGAAGCACTGCACTAGAGCATCCCTTCGTTCAGACACAGTGGAAGATCTGATCAGAATCAGTGTAGAGGGGGCAAGTCTGGAAGATGTTGATGCTAGAGAGAGTGTGGTCAGCTGGTTTAGCCGAGGCCAAAGATCAAGAAGGCCAAACTACAGGAGTTGGCCATTCGAGGGGCATGTGACTGCAATGGAGGATAGTCCATAATACATTGAGCCATGAGATGTTCAGTTTGACACCCTTAAAACACTTAATTTAGATTTTATTTATGTTGAGATGTTTTAAGTTTAAATCTCTGCTCAGTGAAGCACTTTAAGCACCAACACTTTTTCAGTAAGTTACCTTTCTTGTAGAATTGTGCTTCAAATAAAGAACTTTATGTTGACCAGACTGTTAGTTAGTCGTTTACTAGTCAATATTGCCTATATAAAAATTTGGGTGCACCTAACTTTTGTGCCGGTGCACCTAAGAAAAAATGTTAGGCGCACCAGTGCACCCAGTGCAAAAAGTTAGTCTAGAGCCCTGGGTAGGCATCAGTTTCACCATAAATTAATTATAGTCTTCACTGTATAAATTAAATAGCCTATAAATTAATACTTTTTGAGGTTACAATGGTTATTTTTAGTCAGGAGCAGTGAGCACTTGTATTTTTCTTTAACAGCATTAGATTTATTATTAGTTTACTTTCACTTTAAGAACGAAATCACAGATTTAATATACTGATACGCATTTCTTTCTCCACGGTTTACATTAAGACATATGCTTTTCTTAACCTACTGTCTACAAGGATATTAGTCAAAACTAGGGGTCGACCGATTATCGGCGCCGATATTAAGTATTTTTACGATTATCGATATCGGCCATTTTCAAAACAGATTTGCCGCAAATTTTTTATTTTTTTTTATTATGCAAACAAACATACTATTTACAGGTGACATTATTTATTGGTGAATAAATAATACAGGTGAAATTATTTAATGTTTAAATGCACTATTTGGCTCGATGCAGCCTGTCTGAGCTCAACACTTTGTGGCCTAGAGCAATCTCCGCCCTCCGCCCATCTGATATGTAGAGAGTCACGAGTCCGACCAATCAACGCGGAAAACTGAAGGCAGTCTCACACCGAGAGCACATGCTAACTGGAGCTGCGTCAGTGATCACGCATCAGTTGTCTCTCAAAGGTAAGCCAGCAGCAGACGTTGCTGAAGTTGCAATAAATCACAATCCACTATGATGTCCGCGATGCGGAAAATGCGGGCGGAATCGCAGAATGCAGGCATATAATGGAATTTACCGTATAACGCGGAATGTCATGGAATTTGTCGAAGTTTGGATGAATTAATCAAAAGTAGGTTAGTACACTTAAATCGACTCGCGCTATGGAATAGTATCTATAAATATTAAGCTGCAAAAACACTATTTAAATATGAATCCTGCATGTTCTGCATCTCTGTTAATGAATGACACAGACGTGCGGTTTCATTTACTGCATACATACATACATACTGAAGCGCGTGTGATTCTTGCGGTGTTTTCAGCATAAATGAGGACATAAATACATGAACAACATCCCCAGAACTGCTCGGAGAGTCACTTCATGAGCATTTGACCGTTTCATTTGAGTAAAACGATCGTCATATCATATATACATAGGCTACAGAAACTTAAAAGGTCCTCATGGCAACCTGTCAAAATATAAGTTCGGTTTAGCCGAATATATTACTGTGGTGCAGTAGAATATACCTAATACAACTACAACAATTAATACAACTTTTGTTGAAATAATCACACCTAAATACGCCATTTTAAGTTTTACAAAATGTTTACAGAATGCTTCTGGGTGATCCCTACACTTATGTTATTATTAATATTACTGTTTATTTAATGTTGTTGTTATTAACAGTTTTCAGAATTAAAGACATGTTTAAAAGCATTTAAAGAAAGTTTTTGTCAGAGCTCTTGTTATTATTAATTTTGGCATTCATTTTCATTTTACACCAGACACGATATCGGTTCAAAATATCAGTTATCGGTCTTACTTGATCTGTAATAATCGGTATCGCCCTGAAAACACATATCGGTGTCAAGGATCAGTCAAAACATTCATTTTGATGTAGTTTTGTCTGTATTTATTCATCAATGCACAAAAAAGCGGAGGAGAGCTCAATTCTGTATTGACGTGGCTGTCTGTGTGCGCAGGAAACATCTCACACAGCGCGCGACTGTTACGCCAACAATCCCGAGCGTGCTTTCGGACAGTCCTTATATCGAGTCCTGATATGTGAGATTGAACGAGAATGCACACGCGTTGGCAGTAATGGATAGACAGACATTATGTGAAAATGTGGACAGTGCCAACTGCCAAAATAAATGTGCATTTTTATACTACAGATATCGATATTTTACACGTGGCATCGATGCATCTTATCGACATACATCGTATCTATATATCGATCCATATAAATAATCGTTACACCCCTAATTAACCTGTTTCGGGAATGATAATAATACATATCGATTCTGCTCGGAATCTAGTTTATAAACATACTAACAAGTTTCTCTACAATAAGAGACATGTCTAACATGTCCAATATAAACCAACTATAGAAGAAAACGACTGTTTACGCCAGTAACAGCTGTACAGCTCAGTTCTGGAAAAACTGAGAATCCAACACTTGCGTGACATTGTTACTTAATTATTATTTGACACTTTCACATACTTGTGTAAAGTGTATTTCAGGCTTAATTCCTGTTGTTGTTCTTTTCTCCCATGTAAACATTATTTTGTCGCATACTTCCAATAATCAACTAGTTCATTGTTTGGATAAAATATCTAGTTAACTTCTTATTATTCAGGCAGCTAATTATAAAAAGGTACACTAAGTGTTTTACCCCATGAGTGGGATGACGTACAGACTACACAATGAAGAAAACACTGATAAGGAAAGAATAGGGAAACTAGAGAGAATGACTGCCGTAAGCTTTTTTAATGATCTGAAATGAAACCTGTAGGAGTTCAGTTCTACCAAGCTTTGTTTGTAAAAATAGACCTTTACACTTCAGTTTACAGCCAACAACGTTACTGTGCTTTTACTAAATGAGTCAGTCAAACAGAATCTCGTCTAAGCATGTGTGTGAAGGAAGCGATGAGGTCAGGACTATGAGAGCAGGACTGTGACATTTGGTTCTGTTTAATAGCTAGTCTTGCAGTGAGCCACTTTAATGAAACACGCTGGGACGCTGTCAGGGAATTCTGGGAAAGCTGCTGTGGATAGAGCTGGAATCAAGTGACGAGAATGAGAAAGGCAATGACAGAGAGCAAAAGAGAGGGAGAGGCAAAGAAGGAAAGAGAAAGGCATCCAGCCAACATCAGCCGGGCAGCAAGCCAGGGCACAGGAAATTAAGCTCATGAGCTGAAACAGAGACTCTGACCACACAAACATTCACAGAACACATTCACGCAACAAAATTATGCCATTGATGTATGAGCATTAACACGTGAAAACGGTTAAATCTACATTTGACGCATTGTCTCATATTTATCCCCCTTTCTCACATGCATACCTGGACACACTCTACATTATCTGTTCACTGTATCTCTGAAGCCGATGGGAAACAGACAGTGTGTGTGTTAAGAACAAATTTTCCCATATAGCTTAACTTGGAAATGCCAGAGGAGATTGAGAGCCCAACAGGGCAGAGATTACAATAAAATAAATGCATCACTACTAATATTAGTCATACTAAGGTTAGAGATTTGAACAAACCTCAAATGTAAGTATTAAACCTCAGCATATAACTCGTCCTGTACCATTTGTACTTTAAACATAAACTGTACAATTATGCTGTATACAATTATATGGTTTGTTAAGAGGTTGTGTGCTATTACTTGTTTAACTAACCATATCTAAAAGACATGAATATTATATGTTTTTTAATAATTGACTCTAACTGGGTGCATTTTATGCAGTCTAAAGAGCATAAAAACACAAAAAATCTGATCCTAACTTCATCCATATTATGTGGTTTAAAATCCGATTAATATCTGATATTTTGGAATGAGACTCATCTGAATGGTGAGATTGAATTTCAAAATGTTTTTTTTTTCTTGTCCGGGTTTCAACATATATACAATATCCTAAAAAAGGTCTCAGTTGTTGTATAAGGAAGTCATGGCAATATCATGACTATAGCAACCAACAAAATATACCCAAGATTAATTACACTGGCTTAGGGCTGGGCGATAATTTGATAACAATAATTATCGCAATATAATTTTCCTCGTTAAAATGATATGAAGAGTTCGATAAATGTTCGATATAATGGTTATGCGCCAAAAACGAAAACGAAAAATGCGTGACTCATTTGAATCGTGTCACACGGACAGTTTATCTGCTCGGATCACAGTTCAAACTGCCGCGCGACGCGAGCTCACTAGAGCAGATGCGTTTACTTGGTCACGTGAACACTAAGCAGCGCTGTGAGATACAGTCAGTGTGAAACACATGAATTCAGAGAAGAACACAAGCCGAACAGGAGAAACACTGTGTGCCATTACTCCTGTTTTATTACAAAATCTTTTTATTATTGGTAGATAATTATAGTATGCATGCATGTATGGTTAAGGGAGCTATAACATGTGTGCATTTATACTAAATGGTTTTAGACTACTGTTTTTCATACAAATAGGCTACCTAAAACCATATAGTTATATTTTACCATGTTATTGAGGTGCTATACGGTATGTGGTTTCAACTGTTTATCATGATTTAAATGTATGCTACTATGGGAGACCAATGCTTAATAAAAAATTATTATATTTGTATTATTAATATTATGAGGCAACCCAAACTGGTTTCTTGATTTGAAACAATATCACTCATTAGAACATGCAGAAACTAAGAAATACATTTTTCTATTTAGATATTTATTTTGTTAAGGAAAATTAATGGGCAGTCGTTGGCCTAATGGATAGAGAGTTGGACTTGAAACCTTGAAACCCGAGGTAACCCAAGGTTGTGGGTTCGAATCCCGACTCCAGCAGGAAGTCCACGACTGCTCCCCGGGCGCTGCACAGTCGGCTGCCCACTGCTCCAAGTGTGTACAAGTGTGTTAAATGCAGAGAACACATTTCACTCCTCATTATACTCATATATAATTGTGTATGTGACAATTAATTTGTATGTGTTGTATTGTAATGGTCTGGTTTCTACAACTTTCACTTTGGAGCAAAACTCTGGCTTTAAACTTAAGAAATAAAGATTTGACATTTATCATGATAATTATCGATATCGACTGATAAAAAAAAAAAGGATAATAATTTGGGCCATATCACCTACACTGGCTCAAAAAACAGATTTCACTTGCAAAATGACCATGTCATCAATGAGTCGGAAGATCAGATTTGAAAAGCAAACAAGATTTGTGTGCAGTGTAAACAAAGGCATCAAAACTTGGCCAATAAGAAACCACTTAGTAACTCCTCAGCAACCACATAGCAACAGGCTAAAAACAATCAGAATACATTTTAGCAACCTTAGAAACTATTAGAGGTCAAACAATAGCAGATTTTAACAATAAATAGGTTAGACCGCCCATAACACAAGTAAAATAGTCCAGAACTTTGTTCCAAAAATAAAAATATATAACAGTACCACATATCATCATTTTGAATATTCAGACCTATACAGAACACTCATGCAAATTATTCTTCAACAGAAAATGAAAACTAGTTTTATGTAAATAGTTTTATTTAAATTTTATACAGTTATGTATCATTTATTTATTGCTTGTTATTTTTATCACTATTTTATTCACTAAATATTTAGTTGAAAGCTAATTATTATGCATTTCTCTTTTTTTGTGGCTTTACTTTTATTTTTTTTATTCCTATATTTTATTCACATTTTTGGGGAAACAGGTTACTTTGGTAATGCATAGTTAATCATCTCTGACCGGTGCGTAACGCTCTGTGTGTGTACTGAATTTATGTGTTAAAATGAACACTTGCAGCACATACTTATCACACACTCTTGGAAGTCCATAACTGTGGTAGTCCACTCCGCGGGGAGCATGGGGTGATTTACTAGCCATTAAATTCAACTGGAGACAAGTGGAGGTCAATCAGTTAACAGGTCGTTCACTTCCCAAGTTAGCAGCGCTCTGTCTCTCTCGCTCTTCATGTCTCCGTTCAGAAATCAACAAAGTTTATAGACAAATTAATCAGTGAAAATTCACAGATGGGATGTGTAAAACAACATATTTTCAATATTGATTAGTTGATATCTTGTCTAAATGACTAATCGGTCTTACAGAAGCCATGTTTATCATTCATGTTTACCAAACCCTAATCAGGAAGATAGCATGTCATATGACTCATGATAACAGTGACTGACATTACTGCATCCGTTCCTTTTCCAGAACTTTGTGGAAGCAAAACATTCCAGTCAGGAATCTATGGGAGTATCCAAAATGACAGCACACAGTGATAAGATCATCTGTGACCATGAGAACCAGTCCTGCTGTGACTCCTCCCCTTCAATAATTCATGATTTGACAGTTGAGGTTTAAATGACCTTGGCCTCCAGCTGTTGTACCCACCTCCCTCCACATTCCCTAAGATAAACACATGTAAGAACGCACATTTAAACAAACACTAATCCCATCATTCCATGCCCAAAACGTGCTTGCAGTTATTGGCATCTCTCATAGTCAACAGAACAAAAAAGGGCTAACTTGTCAAATCTTTTCAATTCATATACATATCATCAGACCTTCAGCCCCAGAAGCAGCCTGTCTCCATAATTAATAATACTGATCCCGGGAAAAAAGGAAGAGGAAATATCCTACAGCTCAGGGCTATTGGCACAGCACAGCAGGATGAAATATTAGCAGTATTTTAAAGATGATAATTAAAATTAAAGCTCAGTGTGAGGAAATTGGACTGTTTGAGGATTAACAGCAGCACCACTGATGCCCGTGGAGGAATTAAATCCCACTGTGTCAATGTTATCGAGGAGCAATTATCTAGTACATATCATAGACTTTCATAGACATATCAAGTCTTTTAAACAGCTTTTCCGTTCAGCAGAAGAAACAAACAAAAAGCAAAATACATTTGATTTGTTAACATACAAATGTTAAAGGAAGATGAATAAAAATATCCAAAGAAGTCATGGGGTTGCAAAAAAAATCCCTAGTAAAAAAGTAATCTTTTTAAAATACATATATTTCATATACTAAATTAAATCTATTAACATATTTACTGGCAGATAACTCGAGAATCACTGATATAAAATTAGAATTCAACTTTACTTGGCATATTACTTGTGCACAATGCACTTTTCTTAATATTAAAATGTGTTTAAATGTCACTTTTGATGAGGATTGTATAATTTTTGAATAATAGCAGACTTTAAAGCTAAATATTTAAAGTGTACCTGAAGTATACTTTCAATAGTTCCACTTTAGCACAATCAAATATACCAAGTATATCTTTAGTTGGACTTCAGCACAATTTTGCACAATTACATTACATTCAGTACAAAATTAGTTGTTCCAATTTAGCAGACTTCAAATATACCAGTTTAGTATACTAAAAGTACAATTGCAGGACATTTTATAAACAAACATTTATTTGTAGTATACTTATTTCAAATACATTTAAGTATATTCATTTTTCACTAGGGATGGGGACATTTGTGTCACGCGTATAAGAAATACAGCAATTGTTTTGAAAATATACCACAAATTTAAAAAAGGTCATTTTTATGTTGCCATGATTTTGTATAACAAGTATCAGTCTGATAAAGGGGATGTTTGTCAAAATGTTTGCACTACATTCTCTATGAAGCACTTTGTAGAACCACTATTTTGAGCTTGTAATTCAGTGTCAAATTAAACTGTACTATATCAACTGTTACGCTCTGAATACACAATTACATTACAACACATTTATTTGACAGAGTTAAAAATGACTTTATAAAACTGGAAAAGCCTCCCAATTTATACATGAATCAGCCATATGTCAATTCACATGGGCCCCATTTTTGGCCAGAGCCAAAGACCATGGGACAGTTCCAAGTGTTTTTGTGTATTCAAGATTCAGACCTACATGACTCAAATGGATGTGTTTATATAAACCGTGCATGCCATTTTTACATGGCTACAGCTACCATGGAGTTCCTGCACGGTTCATCCAGTTGCACCGTTACGCAAGTGCATTCATCAATCCAAATCAGATGGAGCTAAAAGAAGAAAAGCAGCGTCTGCTTTGAAGTTCTGCAAATGAGAAGCACTTGACTGACATTATGGCAGAGCTGAATAGATGTTGCCACCTCTCTCTCGCTCTCTCTGTCTCCTGGCAAGCAGAGAGTAAAACGTGTTCTTGTTTTTTCAGGACCCCGAATAAAAAGCACACTGGAAGGGAGAACTCGGTTGGAGGGTCTTCAAAACAGCAATAGTTTCAATCTTGGAGGCCTCTTAAAACAGAGTGAGTCTGTAAGGACAAGCACCTTGTTCAATAACTGCTCAGTCAATGGACTTTTGTTAGGATTGTGTAACGTTGTAAAACCCGGGTCAAAGTCCTTATGTTTCAGGCTGAAAGAGATTTAGCGTTCATAGAAGCGTAACCTGACCCCGAAGAGCTCACCGATTGAATTCAGAATAAAAGACACTGGACGTTTTGCTCTAGAAAACAAACAAACAATAAACCCTAATGGCGATCGTGATTACATTAGAAATGGTCTTTTGAGGTACAGATCATCATGGCATGATGTTAAATACACTTCTTAGGCTAATAAAGGTGGTGAATAGATGAGTGAATGAAGCAATCAATCATCTTAATGGCCATTTCGGTTCATTATGAGCTTTTGTCAGACATTAGCCATGGAAGGAAGAGACAGCCAGACAGGACGACAGGTTGCAGGGTTTGTGGGGGGCTCCATATGTGTTGTGAGACACCGTAGGAGACTGGGGATGTGGTATTGTGTGCTCCCCCCAAGAGACTTACAGCTGTCACTCAGATGTAGGAGAAGTGTGATCTCACCTCACACACTCTTTGACACCTGCTGACACCACCCACATGTTTGGCCACACACACACTTTTCCCAGTCTGACAGAAATGTACACACCTGCCAAAACAGCAAACAAGGACAGCTAATGGATCTGCTGCTGGCGACAGGTTCCTAAACAAACCGTTTAAAAGCAGAGAGGCCGCCTTGAGCGAACCCTGAAATGCACCAGAGACATTGCCGTGACAATTCACTCTGTCACTCTCGGCATGATACTGATACCTAGTTACTAATTAAAAGATCAACTAAATTTAGACACACTGCCCACCCTCAAACACACACTAAAGTCACACCCACGGACATGACAATTATGGTCCAATCATTGAGTCATTGTAAAGAGGATGGATGGCCTTCAGACAGATCCAGTTTGTCAGAAACTTGCACAAACAAAACAGAAGAAATGTTAATGAATCTGCCTTTTGCACAAAGTCCCAACATCATCAGACTTTCCGCGCATTCAGAACTCTTTCTAATGTAAAATTCACTTCAGAATAAAAGGAGCTGATATCCTCATTTCTGCCAATTTAAGTTCCTTAAGAACATCAACTATATTTATCTCTAATAACCTTTTATTTCATTCTTAGACCAGCACTGCGCATTGATTTATCTGCTAGTCTCATTATTCAGCCGATACTTGGCCAATAATAGTGCTTACTGGGGCAATTAACACATTTTCCATAAATGAATAAACATTTTTTATTTCTGCTAGGTATGTGCCACAGATCTATACTATATTGTCTAAATATACATAAAGAAAAAAATGTGTACATTTAACAGCCTTAAATAAAAACAAAAAGTGCATTTAAAAATTAAATGTATTTTCAGACATTTTAACAGATAAATGGCCAATAAATCTTTTTAAATGGAAAATGTTATTAAAATATTATATTATATTATTAGTGTTTATGATTACCCTTGTCATCATCTTACATAAGCCTCTTTCACACAGCCATTCCAGAAAAATACACGGAAAATGTGTCCCGTGATTTGTCCCAGGATGGTCTGATTTAGGTTCATTCTCACTGCCAGTGATTTGCCGGAATCGGTGCGTGCGTTCACACACAACCCGTAAAGACACGTGACGTGTGTAATGCACCGTGCACCATTTCACTAAACTGGCGAAACTGGTTTCAGCTTCAGCGCGGATAATGAGGAGCTCCCGATCGCTGCTTCATTCCAGTTTACACATTTTTCATCGTGTGAACGTTGATCTGCCTTCAAAACAACCGGTAAAACAGTCGCACGATAAAGTGCGTCAGCACTACAACACACCCCTTACAGCATTGATCTGGCTTTTGTTCACACAGTGCTCATTCTGGGACTGAACCCGGCCATGTTACTAGGTCCCCAACCCGGGATCGATCCCGGAATTAATCCCGAGACGTGTTTGCGTTCACACAGAATACACTCTGGCAATTTTACAAGACCAACGTGCAGTGTGAAAGAGGTTTTAGAGTTCTAATGGCGCTTTTCCACTGCATGGTACGGTACAGTTCGGCACGGCTCGGTACTGTACGGTACGGCTCAGTTCGGGTCGGTTTGCATTTCCACCGCAGTTTAGTACCGCTATAGAGTGGGCGGGATTATTCAGGCGTCGTTATAATTGCGCCGCCTCTACTGCCGTGACATCATCGTAAACGCGCCTCAAACAAACTCACAACAAAGAAAGGAGACGGAATAGTGTTCTTCACTCTCGGCATGTGGATGTTTTTAACAGCAATGGAGAGGTCTATGAGAATGCTTGTGATTTACCCCCAGCAGCAGAGACTGTGGTGGCAGTGACACGGGCTGTAACGTTAGATGAGGAGAGCAGAGATGTCCGTGCAGGTGTGCTGCGTTACTTGATTAACGTTAGTTAACTATTCATGCAGCGTGTTCTGTAAAGTGAATTATCAATAAACTTTTGAATATTTCAAAATGTACAATGTATCCCTTGTTTTTTTTATTTATGTGATGGTTTTTATAATCGCGGCATTAATCATTTGTCTTTTTCAAGAGGTTCATTACGTGCTCATACAATGATACACATTTAATATAGTCTGGAGGTACACTTATTCGATCAGATTGTTTTTAATTGAAGCAAAACACAGATACAGAGGTAAAAATATAAACAGAAAACATACTCTGAAAATATAGCAAGTTCAAAAGTAACGTTATACATAAGGCTTTTCCTTCGGCGTCGCGCCATCAAGCTCTCGCTGGATCCGCTCCTCGTCTATCAACGAGAGGAACGTCTGAACTCCCTCAACAGACAACGACACTGCTATTTTGTGGTTGATGCAAAAATGTGCGTTTGTTTAAACAGAAGTTGCGTCCGATCCTTCGCTGGCTGTGCTGGTTTAAATCTAACGGGTAGAGGAGGGTCTCGTGTCGCAAGTTCAGTGACGCAGTAATGACGATTTTCTCCGGCCATTCAGTGATCAGCAGAGTTTACACGTCACGTTTTGGTAACGGCAGTGCGGCTCGATGGAACCTCGACCGAAGTGGTACTAAAAAGTATCAGGTACCAGGTACAGTACCCAGTGGAAAACCCCCAAAGTGAACCGTGCACGTGCACGTGCCGTGCCGTACCATGCAGTGGAAAAGCGCCATAAATGTAACCTAAACGTAAAAGAGTGGAAATGAAATATCCATTCAGCTGAGATATATATATATATATATATATATATATATATATATATATATATATATATATATATATATATATATATATATATATATTAGAGGTGGGCATAGATTAATTTTTAATCTAGATTAATCTTGGAATGGCTAATTTGAATTCTGCCGAAGGCATTCAGAATAAAAATATAGTACAGATCACAGCGTGCCCACCTTATTAGTTGAATAAAACCCAAAATGTCGCTTTTTGTTATTATATTGAACTGAAAGCCATCTTATTATGCACAGTGTTGCACAGATTAAATTTCATGTAAATCATCCATGCTAACACACGTCTTCTATTTTTTTTTTTTGACATTTCACTCTCTATAGATATATTTTTCTATGTACTGTATTTTTAGATATATTCGAAGTTTCAAGTTTCTCGCTCAAGTTCACATGAGACCTAAAGCGCATCCTGTTTGCTTAAAAGCGCTAGCGTTTCGTTGTTATTCTGAGTGCACACAAATAAACGTAGAGTCTTTACAGATTCGAAAGATGTATTAGGCTACTTTTATCTGTATGACCAAAAATGAAGGAGATTTTAAGAGCAAGTGAGCGCACGAGCCTGTCCTGCAGCAAACGCGCTTCCACACAAACACTTCAATAGCGCACATTTCTCTAGGTTAACATCATATTGAGCGCCATGTAAAGTTGCTACTACATACATCTTTCAGATGAAAAGCCATATTTGAGGTTGATGAATGATAGGTGAGCGTTTGGATGTCCTGCCCGATTGTATTACCACACAGACCAGCCGTTAACAATCTGTCCATCACGGACTGCGAGCCTCTAGTTCAAGACTCGTTCTCGCCCTACAGTGCAATTCGGCTAGGTATACATCCGCGCTTAAAATATCAGGGTGAAAGTCATCATAGCTTGCGTAGTATAGACCCAGCTCCCAACCCAACTTTGAGAATAGATTAACGGCGATATTTTTTATCGCCCGATAAGAGTCTCACGTTAACGCAGCACGTTAACGCCGATAACGCCCACCACTAATATATATATATATGTATATTTTATTGGTCTTTTGTGTGTGTGTGTGTGTGTGTGTGTGTGTTATATATATATATATATATATATATATATATATATATATATATATATATATATACACACACACACACACACACACACAAAGACCAATAAAATAAATTTGAATGAAAAAAAAAATAATACAATTGTGAAAATCTGTGAATAATAGATATGGCACCAACAGTTCTAGTCGCAATTGCCATCGTACTGCATTAGCATTACATCAGCTACCCTGCTCTCTAGGTATCAGCTGATGAAAAACTCATATTGATCGAGCACTAACTCGGAGTGAAACAGCTCTTATATCATAGACACCTGTGCGGTTATCTATACACAAATCAATGACTGCTGAAGCGTGTGACTGAATATAAACAACATTTAGGAGAAGCACAAGCACGAATTCCCATGATCCTACAACATAATATCTCTCATGATGAACATTAATGCACCAGGCATTCCAGGCCAACAGCTTAAACGGAAGTCTGAAGTAAACATAACCTTTGTTCCCTTGGAGAAAATTCATTCTGCTGCTCCAACCCCAGAAGACGTGAGCTCTAGGACATCATAACATGCCCTGGCATGTCTCCATCTCACACTTCCTCTCCACCTCATTCCCAATAATTAAATATGATGCCCAAAAGCCACATTCTGATTTAAATAAAGTAGAATGGAGGGGGAAACGAGGTTGTATCAGGCACTGTGGCGAAGTGGCGGCTTCTCGATAGACATCGGCCTTTGTGCGGCTTTTTCATTATTCTCAGCACAATCTACCAGTGCAGAATCCATTATCGTGACATAGTCCTAAATTAGCACCCATAGAAATCCATTAGCGTCACTGTATATGAGGATTTAGAGCTGAAGTGCTTTTCGCAGACAGACAAGATGCTTGCTCCTATTGCAACAGCTGACAGAGAAGGGCAACCTGCAGAAGGCTGTTCTGGGGCATACGGGACCACAAAGGTTAGTTGACCTCAAAGGGATTTATTCACAGTTCATGAGTGAATCATACTTTTGAGTTAAATCTTTTTTAATGAATTGGCCGATCCAGTTCACAAAACCAGCCAGAATGATCCATTCATGAATCAAACTGAAAAGTTTCTCAAGTTCCACTCACTGACTCGATCCCTTCATGGTTAACATCAATTACCAACGACAAAATCAGCTTAAAACGAGTCCTGTTTATGGTTTCACGGTGACTTTTTGATGAACAACCTGGCCAGTCTTTTTAATATAATGGCGCTTTTCCACTGCATGGTACGGCACAGTACGGTTCGGTTCACTTTTGGGGGGTTTTCCACTGGGTACTATACCTGGTACCTGGTACTTTTTTAGTACCACCTCAGCCGAGGTTCCAAGCGATCCGTACCGTTACCAAAACATGACGTGTAAACTCTGCTGATCACTGATTGGCCGGAGAGAATCGTCATTACTGCGTCACTGAACTTGCGACATGAGACCCTCCTCTACAGCCCTACCCGCTAGATATAAATCAGCACAGCCAGCGACAGATCGGACGCAGCTTTTGTTTCAACAAACGCACCTTTTTGCATCAACCACAAATGATCTGTTTCGTTGTCTGTTGAGGAAGTACAGACATTCCTCTCGTTGATAGCCGAGGAGCGGATCCAGTGAGAGCTTGATGGCGCGACGCCGAAATGTATATACTTTTGAACTTGCTATATTTTCAGAGTATGTCTTCTGTTTATATTTTTACCTTTGTATCTGTGTTTTGCTTCAATTAAAAACAATCTGATCGAATAAGTGAACCTCCAGACTATATTAAATATGTATTATTGTATGAGCACTTAATGAACCTCTTGAAAAAGACAAATGATTAATGCCACGATTATAAAAACCATCACATAAATAAAAAAAACAAGGGATACATTGTGCATTTTGAAATATTCAAAAGTTTATTGATAATTCACTTTACAGAACACGCTGCATGAATAGTTAACTAACGTTAATCAAGTAACGCAGCACACCTAACCTCCTCCTCTGCAGCCCGTGCCACCACAGTCTCTGCTGCTGGGGTAAATCCCAAGCATTCTCATAGACCTCTCTATTGTTGTTAAAAACATCCACATGCCGAGAATGAAGAACACTATTCCGTCTCCTTTCTTTGTTGTGAGTTTGTTTGTGGCGCGTTTACGATGATGTCACGGCAGTAGAGGCGGCGCAATTATAACGACGCGTGAATAATCCCGCCCACTCTATAGCGGTACTAAACTGCAATGGAAACGCAAACCGACCCGAACTGAGCCGTGCCGAACCGTACCGTACCATGCAGTGGAAAAGCGCCATAAGATAGTAAATTAAATCTGGGACTGTTAAACTCCAAAATGACCATTAAAGTACAATAACAGTATCAAAAAAGGAAGTTCATATGACTTTTACAATATATTCCATGTCTTCTAAAGATATTCAACCTTACTGAGAATTTACAAACTAGTCGCTCTTTTGAGTCAAATCTTGGTTGATCCAGTTCACAAAACCAGCCTGAATGATCCGTTCATGAATCAAACTACTGATCCATTTCTCAAGTTCCACTAACTGACTCAATTACAAAATTTACCTATTTTGGATGTTGTCAAAGTGACTTTTTGAAGAGCATCCTCCTGATCAATCTTTTTAATATTAGACAGAGTTAACGAGTCAATGAATAGGTTGATCCTGTTCATAAACCAGCCTTAATGACTGAATCAAAATCTATTGCATGGCTTCAGAATATTTCAAATAAAAGCACAAAACTAATTTTTAATCACATATTAATGATGCTTTTACAACATTCAGTCATTCTTTGTAACTAAATGAAAAAGAGCAACAACATTCTTCAAAATGTTCCACAGAAGTATCTCATATGGGTTTGAAAACAACATGAGGGTGATTAAAATATCAATTTGCATTTTTAGGTGAGCCTTCCCTTTGAGACAGACGTGCTTTTCTGAGATCTGTTTATGCATGACTAAGCATATTATATTATATTAAAAATAGAAAATTAATCATTAATTGCATAATTATGAGAGTACTGTAAAAGTACCTTCTAAAAAAGAGAAAGTGTATTCAAATAAAATTCTACCCCTGCGCCAAGAGTGTTCTTGAGAAACATAATGCAGAACGGCAGAAAGAAAAGCCATTGTGATTAGCTCATAACTGAGTGGGCTGCCCAGTAAGTGAGACCACAGATGGGCTTATCCAGGAGGCCCGGTGGAGATGTACGAACAAGGACAACGAACCCACAAACACAGATACATACTGTACGCACTTTCAACACACTCTCTTTAAATGACAGTTATTCAGCATTATCACTCTGTAACAATCAACACACTGATATCACATACCAAAGGACCTGTTGAGACACAAGTGATTAAAACCAGGAAGATGAGGGTTTCACATGATTATCATGATTCTTTAATCAAGCCAGCTCCATGTTCTATGGGCGACATGAACGAACACAAACACACAAAGTCCTCAGGAAGTGCATGAATGAGGCCACTGTGTGCTGGGTGCATGTTCCTCGTCAAGAAACACAAATAAACACAGTCATTGCTCATAAGAGAAGAAGAATGAAGGAAGAAAGAGGGGTAAAAAAAGCTTACTCTCTCTCCAAGCTCTCTGTTTTTGACCATTGATCTTTGACCTTGAGGGGGCCGGATGACTTCCTGCTATGAATTGCTCAGGAAAGAGAAACGTTCTCATACAGAAGAATAAAAATTAAGTGTTATGGTTGTTTATGTATATTCAGTAATTATTTAAAATATAATCAGGGCAATTCAGGTTTCCAGTTTCTGAATACATCCACCTAGTAGTTACTCAGATATCAGGCAACAATGTTAATTGTTAATAATTCCCATTAAAGAAGCTAATATTCTACTAATTACAGTCATCAAATACATGCAAACACACAGAAATGAATGCAATCAAAAACACTCCAGGTTTTTACATTATCTGTAGTAGTTGGGATTCGGTTCGAAGGGCTTAAGCACAAAAATGGAGATATTTCCCAGAAATACTGTGTATTTGTATAAAAAATACATTGCTTGCCTTACTTTTTATTGAACTGCAAAATTAACTAGCAATTTCTGAGTAAAAATTGTTTCTATGTCAATTTTTTTTCACTGTATCAGATGCTGTTTGTCATCAATGTCCATTTGGAATAGCCCTCCAGGTGAGCTTTGCCACTAAGCATCACTATAAACGTAAACTTGGACTTGAACTTTAAAGTAAAAAGGTTCGCCAGTTAAGCAAAGCTTCGAAGTATACCTTTAACTCATAGACAAACATTCAAAGTGATCAGTTGTGTAAACACTGCCAGCAATGAACTTCACTGCAATACAGCCACCCAATTACAGAGCAGAGAGAAATTTGATTACCTCATTATAATTGATTTTATCACAACAGCTTGTATAATATGAGAGCTGGGTGTAATTGGGGAAATAAACAAGCCGGGAGAAAATGAAATGAATGTAAGTGAAACTCATCAGACGATGACAACAGGAACAGAGATACTGTAGCTCTGCTTTCTGCTCCATCCACAGTCTGTGACAAATGGTTCACGGTCAATCAAACACAACAGGTATTACTAAATATCCCATCATTAATCCTTGTTTTACATCACGAAAGTGCATCTTAGGTGGGATATTGCTAGTTACACTATTAGGACAGCATATGTCAAGCATCAGCTCGGTGTTAAGAGGAACAAACATCCGGCTAAAGCAAACAGAATGAGCAAAGGAGTGTTTGAGATATCAACAACATGATAACATATTATGTGTAAACCCGAAAATATTGTTTATTAAAGACTTTAGAGGATTGAAGGCAAATATGTGCTGCATAAACCAACCAATCACAAGCCAGTGTGGCACACTTAGAAATGGCATATCATGATACCAAGATGTTTTTCTTTTCACATATAGTCATGTTTTTAGATATGTACACAGTGCCATGTAATCTTGGAAATACCCTGGAATACCATGTAAACACCATGGTAAAGAATGTCAGTACTGGTACTATCGACGTCGCGTATCTTTCCACATTCTCGCGACCCCCGCGCGTGCTTTTATCGCGTATTTACACATTTAAACAATAGGTTACAAAAGTTGCATGTCAATGAGACTCGTTGATGTTTTTGTTGTAAGTGTTACTAAGCTTCAAAGGCGATGACTGAGAATCCACTTTAATCTATTGCTTCGATGTGATTTAATTTTGAAAGAACTGTCACAAATGTAGCGATAACAGTTCAAGTCTGAAGAAAGAACGCGCAAGACTCAAGAAAAGAAAACGAGTAGACGTTGTTTTAAACGTTTACAAACATGCGCGGCTAAGAAATGCAAACCACGCAGTTAAAACAAACAGAAAGTTGAACTCACCTTTCTGAGAAACTACTCGCGATGGCAGATCAAGATTTCTGTTTGGAAACTGCCAGAGAACGATCGCGATCAAAGCTTTACATCATTCGTCTCCCAAGTGGATCACTGGAGCGAGTAGAAAAGTGGAGTATTCCTTGCGAAAAGCCGGGGAGGCATGACACTGTCGGGGAAATCCGAAGAAGTATGGGCGATGTTGGGAATCCAGCGTCGAAAACAATTCCTGGCTCTTCCACGCCCTGTAGGCTGAGCTTCAGACAAGCCGCCAGGTGCGGGTGATGCATGAATGTTCAGGGATACCTGTGTGACTTTTGAAGGAAAGCCGGTGAAGTAAAAGTCCCCCCGAGTGATGTATGAGGACACAAGACTCATCTGGACCTGCCCTGATTGACCAGAGCGAGCACTCGCGCGCCCCTCTCTCTCTCTCTCTCTCTCTCTCTCTCTCTCTCTCTCTCTCTCTCTCACACACACACACACACACACACACACACTCTCTAATCTGTATCAAGTTTTTAAATGCAGTGACATAATACAATACAATTTATTATTATAACATATATTATACAATAATAAAATATGACAGGTTAAATAGATTTTGATTTCATGACATGCAGTGTTACCAAACCATCAATACACAAAAAAGTCACACAACAAAATAAAATAACAATTTAAAATGACATTGTAATAAAATAGTTGTTCAGGAAGAGTAGTCGATGCTTCAATACAATGACATTTAATTAAAAATAAATATTTTTCATTCATTTTTAAATAAAATAATATCAGCAATATTCAAAAATGAAATACTATACATAAAAAATAAACTTCAATTGTAGGGCATGCATTGTTGCCAAGGCTTCAATACACAAAAATAGTGGCATGATAAGATAAAAATACAGTACCAGAAATATTATTATCAGCAAAGTTAATAAATTAAAATGAGAATTTAGTTAAATAAAATGTTCAGGAATCCTCTTCAAGGCTTCAATGCAATGGCATCAAAACATGATAAAATAAAATCGCTATCAATTCCAAGTATTTTTAAATAAAATAACAGCTTGATTGTAATAATAAAAACTATTATTACACAATTAATTATTTTGCATTTTATGACATACTGTGTTGACAAAGCATCAATACACAAAAACAGTTTCATGATAAAATAAAATAAAATAATCTTACCAGAAATGCTAGTTTCAGTAAAGTTAATCAATTAAAAAAATGCATTATAGTATACAGTACACTAAAAAAAAAAAAACAGACATTGTTACAGTTTTTTCAAACTATACATCTGTTATATATATATATATATATATTGTTATATCTATCTTTATGTTATACTTTAATAACTGTTCTCTCTGATGGTGATGAGACATTCTTCCAGACGATACTTTATGTTTAGGCCTTGTAGATCCATCCTGCCTGTTTCAGTCTTCAAAGTTATTCAAAAAGGGCATTTTCCAGAGTGGAAGCAGGAATCAGAAATAGTTATTTGCTCTAACCTTGCTTCAAACACCCTTAAGGCCCCCCACAGGCCCCTGCTGCAAAGCCTGATCTGGAATAAAATAATTATATTTTCCTCTCTCACTTACAGTAAATATGAGATTTGCTCTATAGCTCATGCTGTGACTGAGATTAAGGCCAAACCAATTGTAAATCGTAATCAAAGGAAATATTCTGAGGATGGATGCAGAAAATTGTGTTGAGACAACATATTTAAGCCCACCTCTTTCATTAGTTCAATGTTTCCTGCCTGTTTATGCTTTTTTGAAGATTAATGTTTGGCTGAGTAGGAGGAGGATTGACAATAATACCGTTTTAGAATAATGATAGATATAGTGACAAATAATGTTTACAATAAACAAATAAATAAAATAATAATAATAATAATAATAAATAATATACATTTACGAATAGTGCTGTCAAACGATTAATCGCATCCAAAATAAAAGTTTTTGTTTACATAATATATGCGTGTCTTGTGTATATTTAGTATGTATACAGTATATAAATACACACACAAACATGTATATATTTCAGAAAAAAATATGTTATGTTTATATATTAAATATATGTAAAATATAAATTATATGAATACATAGACATGTAAATACATGTAAATATTTTCAAAATATATACTGTATGTGTGTGTATTTATATATACATAAATATACACAGGACACACATATATTATGTAAACAAAAACTTTTTTGTATGCGATTAATCGCGATTGATTGTTTGACAGCACTAATTACAAATAAAACATAATAATAAAATAAACAATATACAATAATAAACAAAATATATAAATAAAAGGTGTGAACCATGTTAACAAAATTATATGTTAAATATATTAAATACGTCGTAATAAAAGAATTAAAAATAACAAATAAGTTTGCATTAAAAAATGGACACAGGAAACTTCTTAATCTTAATGTTTATTATTGAACTTTATAGGCTTTAATCTGGCCAGATTAGAGTTATTTAACAGACTGACCTTCATATTCCACAGGTAGTCGAGGTCTTTGAAGTAAGCAAGGTGTTTTGCGGCTTTGTCTTCAGGGGACAGTCTGGGTAGCATGAGCAACATCATTAATGCAGTGTCTCTTTAAAATGTTGTTTTGGACCCCAGTGTGTTATTGCAGTGAAAGTGCTCTTGCACGTGTGTGTATGTTGTAGTTGGACTGAGTGTCAAAGCTGAATGATTTGAATAATTCATGACTATGGAAATTAGTCTGTCTGAAGGAAAAGAGTGTGGTCTTTGCCCTGAGGCCTGTAGGGACAGAGATGCTTTGCGTTTTCATTTATTCCCTCTCCCTTCCTCCCTGCCTCATTCTCTCTCAACTCTCCTAAAATGCCTTTCTCAAATATGTTAAAGTGTAAAATGCAGTGAAAAGTTGAGCAAAACACGAGAAATATAGCAGGAGCTGGAGCAGTGATAGAAAGACAGAAAATCAGATAAAAATGAGAATAATGATAGCTGTCGGGGGGAATGAGATGGCATTGTGCTTGAGCATGGAACACAGAGCCAGCTGTCATCTGCAACCATTGTTCTATTTTCTCTCAAATACTCGGAGTGTATATGTCACACCTCTTTTACTAAACGCAAAAAAATAGATGACTGAATCATCTGGCAAATCATAAACAAGACAGTACAGACAGAGCAGGTCATTTAATACTTCACTAGCCATGTTTTGAGCAACACTGATGTGAAGGACAGATATTGATTGCGGCTCACATGTAGTTTCTTCAGCATCCAGCGGCGATTCAAGGCTTTTCAAGATATTTTGAGGCACATGTTGACTTCTAATAACTTGAGTTTGACATCTAGACACTGCAAAAAACAAAAAAAAAATCTCATGAGAACGAATGAAACGGGTTCGTGACGCGTTCTTGTGGCGCCGTCTACTGTTTGAAATCATAATATCAACTCAAAATATAAAATCTCAGGGGGACTTTTGAGCTGTGTAACCCCTAAGAGACTACCACACCTCGAAAACCCATAAAGTACAATTTCACGTCGGTAATAACAAGAAACAGACGTCATTTGCATCCGTCGGTGAGCAGCAGAATTTGGCACATCCAGAATGGCGGCAAAGACAGATGAGCAGAAACAGTTACGCTGTCAGTTGGCAGAGAAAGACAATATGCTGCGAGACAGCAAACAGAAGGAGTCGTGAAAAGGAAGGGGGGGTAAACATGAACAAAAGTGAGCAAGAGCGAGAAATAAACGAGTTATTTTTAGCGCGCGCGATGATTAGTTTTGCTTCCCTGTTGCACCGAGCCAAGTTTGGTCGGGTGGCTGTCAATATGAGTTATTACATAGACCTCTCTCTAATCAAAGAGGTGTGTATGCGTGCTTGTGTGAATGACAGTGTGTGTGTGTGTGTGTGGGTGTGTGTGCGTAAATTAGTGCGTGGTCCATCCACGTATCTGTGTGTGCGCGTGCATGAGCTAGAGTGATTGTCTGTGTATAAACTGCATGCACTCCTATTACTTAGCGTCTGGAGTTGTTGGTTTAGCTTTGTGGATGGTATCCGGTATTCCCTGCAGTGCCAGTTTGGTGCAGTGCCACTAATGAGCCATCTGGTGCTCTCGCCATCAATCTCACAAGTCCTGGGACCAGGGCCGTGGCTAGAAGATTGGGGGCCCCCTGAAAAAATATTGATGTGCCCCCCCCCAACACACATATCACATATCACATATCATATACTGTACAATTTACAAACATGAAACCAAACTGCATGCTTTTTTGTGGTTTTCATAATATCTCAGTTATATAACTAATAAAATATTATAATTATTCACAGAACATGGGCCTATATAGTATAATTCCAGGATTTCGTGGGGATTTGTCACCACCTTTCACCCCACAAGCGACGGGCCTGCCTGGGACCATCACCCAGAATTCTGCACCTATGTATTCAGCCAAATGATGAGACTGCCGTACAGAACAAGATAGAGATGAAGGGCGAAGTTTGCTCATTTAAAAAGTACAAAAATATATATATTTTTATTATTTTTTAATAATTTAAATAATTTAAATGTACAAATATTTAGAGATGTTATGAATTTTATAACAGTACAAAATACTGAAGATGTATTCATATAGAAAATTAAATATATATATTAATTCTTATATACCAGTATATTAATCTCTCTCTCCCCCTCTCTCTCTCTCTCTCTCTCTATATATATATATATATATATATATATATATATATATATATATATATATGTGTGTGTGTGTGTGTGTGTGTGTGTGCGTGTGCGTGTGTGTGTGTGTGTGTGTTCGATTAAAATTTAAAACAGAGGCCAATTATATGGTTATTTTATAACTTTTTTTACAAAATGTTGTATATCTTCATATATGTGTGTGCGTGGGTGTGTTTGTGTTTGTGTGTGTGTGTAGATATACAATATAAAGATTGTACAAAGAAAAAAGAAAATTACTATATAATTGGCCCCTTTTAAAATGTAAATCGAACACAATTTAGTGAGGTTTGAATGATTAAAATAAGAAAAGAAAATTTGTAATAACTTATAAAATATTACAAAAACTGTAAAAATACTTTTACATTTTTACCATATTTTAATAAGTATATATTTATGATTGTTATATATATACATATATATATATATATATACATATACAGTGGGGCAAAAAAGTATTTAGTCAGCCACCAATTGTGCAAGTTCTCCCACTTAAAAAGATGAGAGAGGCCTGTAATTTTCATCATAGGTATACCTCAACTATGAGAGACAAAGAAAAAAAAATCCAGAAAATCACATTGTAGGATTTTTAAAGAATTTATTTGCATATTATGGTGGAAAATAAGTATTTGGTCACCTACAAACAAGCAAGATTGCTGGCTCTCACAGACCTGTAACTTCTTCTTTAAGAGGCTCCTCTGTCCTCCACTCGTAATCCTGTATTAATGGCATCTGTTTGAACTCGTTATCAGTATAAAAGACACCTGTCCACAACCTCAAACAGTCACACTCCAAACTCCACTATGGCCAAGACCAAAGAGCTGTCAAAGGACACCAGAAACTAAATTGTAGACCTGCACCAGGCTGGGAAGACTGAATCTGCAATAGGTAAGCAGCTTGGTGTGAAGAAATCAACTGTGGGAGCAATTATTAGAAAATGGAAGACATACAAGACCACTGATAATCTCCCTCGTTCTGGGGCTCCACGCAGATCTCACCCGTGGGTCAAAATGATCACAAGAACTGTGAGCAAAAATCCCAGAACCACAGGGGACCTAGTGAATGACCTGCAGAGAGCTGGGACCAAAGTAACAAAGGCTACCATCAGTAACACACTGCGCCGCCAGGGACTCAAATCCTGCAGTGCCAGACGTGTCCCCCTGCTTAAGCCAGTACATGTCCAGGCCCGTCTGAAGTTTGCTAGAGAGCATTTGGATGATCCAGAAGAGGATTGGGAGAATGTCATATGGTCAGATGAAACCAAAATATAACTTTTTGGTAAAAACTCAACTTGTCGTGTTTGGAGGAGAAAGATTGCTGAGTTGCATCCAAAGAACACCATACCTACTGTGAAGCATGGGGGTGGAAACATCATGGTTTGGGGCAGTTTTCTGCAAAGGGACCAGGATGACTGATCTGTGTAAAGGAAAGTATGAATGGGGCCATGTATCGTGAGATTTTGAGTGAAAACCTCCTTCCATCAGCAAGGGCATTGAAGATGAAACGTGGCTGGGTCTTTCAGCATGACAATGATCCCAAACACACCGCCCGAACGCGAAGGAGTGGCTTCGTAAGAAGCATTTCAAGGTCCTGGAGTGGCCTAGCCAGTCTCCAGATCTCAACCCCATAGAAAATCTTTGGAGGGAGTTGAAAGTCCGTGTTGCCCCACGACAGCCCCAAAACATCACTGCTCTAGTGGAGATCTGCATGGAGGAATGGGCCAAAATACCAGCAACAGTGTGTGAAAACCTTGTGAAGACTTACAGAAATAGTTTGACCTCTGTCATTGCCAACAAAGGGTATATAACAAAGTATTGAGATGAAATTTTGTTATTGACCAAATACTTATTTTCCACCATAATTTGCAAATAAATTCTTTAAAAATCCTACAATGTGATTTTCTGGATTTTATTTTCTTATTTTGTCTCTCATAGTTGAGGTATACCTATGACGAAAATTACAGATCTCTCTCATCTTTTTAAGTGGGAGAACTTGCACAATTGGTGGCTGACTAAATACTTTTTTGCCCCACTGTATATATGATCAAATAACTGTATCCTTGGCCCATTAAATGCTTAAAAAATTGCCATTTGGTTAAGAAAATATTGTTTTGTAAATTACTCATCTTAGTAGGCTTATGTATGTATCTTACTTAGATATTTTTATAAAAAATAAAGAGAAGACAATCCTTAATTCTTTCGGCTGGCAACTTGAGCCGTACAATACCCAGTTCTCATCATCAACCTGATTACAAATGATCAGGGATGTGAGAAAGCTAATGAAGCCACTAATAAAGACTGAGAGCCACTCTTTGAAGGAAGACTTTGTGCCAGAGCATCCAATGTGGTTGATCAGATTCCCAGATTATTCCTAATGCAAACAATGAAAATGTTCTCAGCATGCTCAAAGGACAATTATTTAAATAATTACTTTGAAATTCTTTCGAGAGCCACATCCATTCTTGGCTTTCAATAATCCCGCTTTGATTGATTAATTGCTTGGAGTGTTGCTTACACACGCACACACACACAGAACTGGAAGCTCTTTTTTTTGTAATGATTAAAACCTGATTCTATAATCTATTACATCAGTATGTGATTACATCAGATCCATTGATTTATGTGGTTTTACGGCTGGTTGGTATCAAATAATAAGCTCCACAGAGCAGAAAAATGCGATAGGAACTTCTGAAATTGTAATTAGGGCAACGCTCTTTCACATAACCTTCAGAAGTTAGAAATCACACATTTTTTCATAATGGGGTTGTGCTACTGTTCCCAGAATAACAAATTGCATTGGCTATGGAACACTGAATAACCAGCTAACAAGAACATTGTTTTTTGTTCAGAAATTTGAGCAAATAATTGCCCTTATGGAAACAAATTTTTTGTCTCATTGCTAGTATAATTAGAATTGCCCTTGGTTTACCCGTCACCAGGGCCATCGCTAGGAATTCTGGGCCCTGTGCACAGAATTTGCTATGGGGTCCCCTCCAAATTTAGAAAAAAATGTGTTTGGTTGGTATGAGTTGCAATCGGAAAATGTAAAATAATGTTCAGGGGTGGGGGCTGGACACTGGGGTTCAAATTTGGCCCTGGACAAATCAAGCCCATCCAGCCCAAATAATTCCCCCTTGAATGTTATGATGGGTCATAGGGACTTAAATCTGAGTAAATAAATAAAACAGGACAGAAATCAATACTGATAGAAATGACTGAATTCACGACAAATGCATTAAGTTTGTTGCATTTGTTGTGACTTAATTCATTTCCATCAGTATTCATTTCTGTCAGTATTCCGCTACTGCCTGTCATTGGATCATAAGGAGTGCCTCGTTGCGTTTGCATATCTGGTCTCAGTATGCAGTATGACAGCCACAGTGGACGGATAGGCTACCAAACCACAAACTATATCTGAAACAATGGCCTCAGCACCTGAAGGGTTAGAGATAGAGTGGCCAGACGTCCCATTTTTGTCACATAGTAAACACTTGACAGTTAAGCATTGATTTTGAGCTAGACTGCTGGAAAGTTACTGCTAATAAATTCTGTCATCATTCCAAACGACTTTCTTCTGTTGAATACAAAAGAAGATTTTGTATGTTACCAAACCATTTTGATTTCCCTTGATTTCTATGGACCAACATTTCTTGAATTTATCAAATTATGTTCCACAGAAGAAATCAATTCATACAGGTTTGGAATGACATGATGTTGAGTAAATTATGTAAATTTTCATTTTTGGGTGAATCTCCCGTTAAGAATGTTATTATTTGTAAATAATAATCACTTAATTTATATTTATCTTCAATCGGGCCCTTATTGAATTAACATTTTTCTTCAATTAAAATGCATTAGAACTAAACATCTAAAAAGAAAGATCCAGAGTTTAGCTGACTGGTAAGCCTATTCGATGGTGATCACAAGAAGAAAACCATGGTCCTCATTACCATGGGTTAAATGGCTTTTAAAATAATAAGTAGCTTAATATTAAACTATACCATTTGTAGAAAAGAAAACTAAACTAAACGTGAAGAAACTACAAAATATTCTATAAAATATAAGTATTCCCCAAAATGTAATAACAGTAATATTTACAGTAGCAACTGTCCTGAGCCCCCTGCTCTACTCTCTCTACACACACGACTGTGTGTCCTCTCACAGCTCCACTTCTATTGTCAAATTTGCTGATGATACTGTGGTTCTGGGCCTCATTTCCAACAATGATAAGAACGCATACTTGGATGAGATAGAGAGATTTGCATCATGGTGCCAGGACAACTGTCTCTCTCTGAACGTGAGCAAAACTAAAGAGCTGATTGTGGACTTCAGGAAGAGACAGCAGCGGCCCTACACTCCTCTTATGATCAGTGGGACCCCTGTGGAGAGGGTGAGCAGCTTCAAGTACCTCGGTGTAAACATCTCCGAGAACCTGACTTGGACTACACACATTCAGACACAGGTTAAGAAAGCAAGGCAAAGAATGTACCATCTGCAACAGCTGAGGAAATTCAGGGTCTCGCCAGCTATCCTGAAAACTTTCTATTCAGGGGCCATAGAAAGTGTACTGACTCAGTGCATCTCAGTGTGGTATGGAAACGGCTCCAATCAGGACTGCAAAGCTCTGCAGAGAGTCGTGCGCTTCTCAGGGTCTGCTCTCCCCTCTCTGCAGGACATCTACCTGCTAAAATCATCAAGGACTCAAATCACCCCAGTAACCGTCTTTTAATTTTACTGCCATCTGGCAAGCGCTTCCTTAGCATGATGGAAAAAACTGAGAGACTTAGGAGGAGCTTCTTCCCTCAGGCCATCAAGCTCCTAAACTCAAACTCGGTCTAATAACATTAACAAGACTCAATTTAATAAACTGAAAGATATTCACTATTCTCCATCATCCGTATAGATGCTATGTGTATATACCCTGTACAACCTGTTTGCATATTCCTCTTGCACATCCCTGTTTATATTATTATTTATTATCTATTACCTATATTTATGTTTATCCTCTTGTGTTGTGTTACATATTTTGCACTGTCCATTGAGTGGACCTGACCTGATTTACATTTCACTACTGATTATATTCTGTATAATTGAGTATGTGACGAATAAAAGAACCTTAAACCTTGATTTATAATAAATACATTCTGCCAACACATAGGCTAATAACTTAAAGTTAAATTACTATGGAACTGAATTGACAAGCCATATGGACGTTTTCCAATATACCTCATTGTCGTGACTGTTTTCAGCCAGCATCACTATACAGAACATTTAATGTTCTCATATCACGGTGTTTAACCATTTTGGAGTATTTGCTTTATACGGTTTCGCATGCGCTTCGGCGATCGGCCCACTACATGGGAATGTCCCGGTGCTCCCGACGGCCAGGGTTTGCAAATAGTGTTGTTATTCAATCACTTAAAAATTATTTAAGTAATTGAAATAATGCTTAAATTAATAAAACAAAAATAATAATTTAAAACTTTAGAAATGCTTCTTTGAAAACTAACTGAAATAATAAAACCTCAATAAAAATATTGTTGAGGTAGCCTACTAAAATTATTAAAAAGAAAATGAAATAAAGTATTTAAAGCTATAGAAATATTTATATAAAAATAGCAACAAAAACATAAAAATTACTAAAACATAGCATAACAAAATTAAAATGAGAAGTAAAAATACAAATCTAGTTCAATCTAGTTCAATTAATTAATTTGTATTTATAATTTATATTTATTTATTTATATATTAAATAATTTATTTAAAACTGTTGTTCCTTTGTTCATAAAATAAAATATACAGATTTGCAACTGTACGTTGAGTGTAAAACCACTAGGTGACAGCATATGGTCACCGATGCTAATCAAAGAACCACAGAGATAAATGTCATTCTGCAAGACTTTAAACAGAAATCTTACAAAGTTCCACAATCCAAGCCACTTAAATAAATACTGGCTGTTCTCAAGTCTAACTGTCGCTCAAACATGTACTGTAGGTGTCCCATATGATCTGCCAACATTTAGGCTAACATGGCTTAGGTTCCGTTTCAGGTGGATAATTTGCTGGTTTCAAGTATTTAGCATACAGATATAACTAAACTAGTATTTTCAGGATGCTGTGTCTAGCTTTTTTCTTTCTTTCCCTCTTTTTTTCTGTTGAGCTGTCTCACATGGCCTGTAGTGCACACATTTATCACATAACACAAATTTACAATGTCCAAAAGATGCTATTTGAAGAAAATGCTATAATTTAGTATCCATTCTATTATGTACAGTGTACCATATCTACTATGTCATAAAAAAAGGAAATTCAATATATTCGTTAAAAAGGGGTATTTTCTAAAACTAAGGGATAAATATTGCACTGAAAGCTAATTGAAAACATCCATACATATGACAGCAGTAAAGGGGTGTTCAAGAGTTCCAGGAACAGAAGAACAAACTCAAATCTATTTTCTGAAATGCCCCTGTGGATATACTGTAAACAGGATATTTTTATATCAAGTCTCTTTAAATTTGGGGCAAGGTATATCAGATCTCAACATCACTGAAGCTGTAGTAATGAAAATCATTTGCTTCATTGCTTAAAATCATTGCTTAAAAACTAAGCTTAAATTAATCGTATTACACTTATTTTCAAATATTTCACTGTAAAATGTACTTCATTATCTTATTTGATCAATTCATTGGATCCTTAAATTAACTAAATTTCTCAAAAATCATAATGGATACATTTGAATGGTACTGTAAAAATGACAGTCCTCATTATAAACAAAATAATAATCAACTGCAATGTTCAGTGAAGACAGTTAGACTGTTTTATTTGATGGGGGGGGGGGGTGTGGAGAATGGGTTGGGGGGCGCTGGCCCAAAAAAGGTTGAGAACCACTGATGTACACAGTAGAGGAAAGTTAGATCAGTGTTAGCAAGGATGTGAGTTCAAGTGTTTAATTGTGGTTTGAAATGTAATGTTGCCGCCTGGGTCTGTTTATTGTATAGGGCTGTTTATGTGAGAGACAGAGAGTGAGGGAGAGAGAGTGTTTATTTAATGAGGTACGTGTGCAATTTCATGTTCCCAATCTTTCACTTGCTACTTTCTCAGCTTCCACCATCATCTGTCTCTCTCTGTATTTACGCTGATTATTGACTTTATAAATACCCATGATGCCTGAGATGTGTAAAAGACTTCCTGTTTTTTGCAAACCACCTCAATGAACCCAGCATACTGAGCCAAGTGACAACACTGGGACAACTCGATTGCTACATAAGAGCTGAAGTAAAACCTAATTTTCTGTCTTAAATTTCACAAACTCAGGGATTATAACACAGGGAAAGACATCATCATTTTCTATTTGTTTACTTAAGATTTAAGAGATAAAATTATTTCCTACTCGATGTCCTTTTAAAGGTCTACCACATGTTCCAGCATTTCCTTGGAATCAACATTGGCACTGTGGTTATGAATATTTGACTGCAGCTAAGCTTCTCTTCAGAAACTAATTCATAAAATGTTTGTTGTAAAATCCATTTTAAACAGGTAGCTGTGGTTTGGATCATCTAAGTTGGTTTCTAACAGGTTTAAACTCATAATTTGCTAGTTCAAGCAAGTTATTAGTTGTTTAAAGCTCAGAATTAGATGGCCCAACCTGGTCAGTAGCTGCCTCAACCTCTTAACCTGGTGATTAGATGGTTTTAGCTGGTCAGTAGCTGGTCCGAGCTGGTTTGAGTTGGTCATTAGTTGGTTAAAGCCCATAATTTACCGGTCCAACCTGGACATTAGCTGTGTTCCTGTGGCTCAGTGGTAGAGCATTGCGTTAGCATGGCAAAAGGTTGTGGGTTCAATTCCCAGGGAACACACATACTGACAAAAATAAATGTATAGCCTGAATACACTGTAAGTCGCTTTGGATAAAAGCGTCTGCTAAATGCATAAATGTAAATGTAAATGAGCTGGGTCAAGCTGGTCATTAGCTGTTTCAAACTATAGTGGTACTTAGCTTCTCCAAGCTAGTTATTAGCTGGTTCGTAAACTGGTTCATGCTTGGCATTAGCTGTTCAAGCTTGTCATTAACTGGCCTAACCAGGTTGGTTTAAGCTGGTCATTAGCTGGTCCGAGCTGGTTTGAGTTGGTCAGTAGTTGGTTTGAGTTGGTCATTAGTTGGTTCAAACAAGTCATTAGCTGGTCCAAGCTGGTTTGAATTGGTTTAAGCTGATAATTAGCCGGTCCAACCTGGTCATTAGCTGCATTAACCTTGTAATTAGATGGGTTGAGCTTTAGCTGGTTCAATCTGGTCCTTCCTTTGTCCAACCTGGTTCTTAGCTGGTTTGATCTGGTCATTACCTGGCTCAAGCTGATAATTAGCTCAAGCTGATCATTAGCTGTTTCAATCTATACTGGTACTTAACTTGTCCGAGCTAGTCATAAGCTGGTTCAGACTGGCCATAAACTGGTCCATGCTTGTCATTAGCTGTTCAAGCTGGTCATTAACTGGCCTTACCAGGTCATTAGTTGGTTTAAGATGATCATTAGCTGGAGTTAGTTGATAGTTGGTTTATGCTGGTCATTTAACTTGTTCAAGCTTTTCCTGTTTGTCCGAACTGCTCATTATCAGGTCTTAGCAGGTCAGCTGCTTTTTAGCTAGCTGGTCTTTATTATCTGGTCTTTAGCTCATTTAAGCAAGCAATTTCCATCAATTTCATGGATGATCCAAGATGGTCTACTAGCATGCACTAGCATAGCTAATGAGCCGTTTTGACCAGTATAGACCAGTTTAGCTTCTATGTTCAAAAACACAGTGTCTGACAGTTAGAGTTATAAAGTACATGTAAGTGCAGTACAGTTGTAACGCTCTTACAACACAAAATATGGAATATATATTTCAATTGCTAAATGTTTTGTACAATTCTTTAATACTGTGAAATAGTCACAGTTCCAAAGGGAGAAAAGGAATTACAAAACAGGATTGGATAACCTTAATTACACCAGTGTCATTTGATGACGCACACCACATGCATACGTGTGGAAACCGCTGATTCTCAGCTTAGTTATGGGAAATTGAAACTTTCTCAAAGAGGTTGTGTTTGACCCCCTGGCCTCTAGAATCCTTCAGCTTCAAGTGCATCCCTCTGGCCCCAGCCACAGCACCTCGTCCCAGGCTCTGGGTGTCACCACAGGGCCTTTGATTGCTCACACATGGGCTGCTTCCTGTACTACTTCCTGTTGTTAATGGGGGAGAGGTTGAGTCAGGGCTGCCCCCTTCTGGTCTCTAGGAAAACACAGGGGATGTGACTGTTTGCACACACACACTCACACACAGACAAATACACTCCCATAATCCCCATTCACCCCAGCGCTTCTTCAACCTCGCACACACCCTTACTTCCCTCAGTCACACACACACACGCACCCTGCAGCAGTTCTCATCACACTTCAGCCTCCAAACCATCTGTGACCTTTGAATTCTGTCTCTCTGGAGTTAAAGTCCTGCTTCCCATGAAGTCCCAGCATCAGTCAAACAGTGGCTTTGAAGATCATTAACATTTTACACATGCCAACCAGGCTTTCCCCAATATTTAGATTTTTCATCGCTAAATTTACAAAACAAAGTAACAGATTAAAACAACTATGGACAGACAGACAGACAGAAAGACAGACGGACGGACGAATGGACAGACGGACAGATGGACGGCTGGATGGACAGAGAGACCGACATAGATAAATAAACAGACATAAAAAAAAAATCAAACTACAATCGTGAACAAAAAGAAACTACAACTCCCATGATACTATTTCTGGCTGAAGGTCAGAGACAGCATGAACTGACAGGGTTAATATTTTGTATGGGTCATGAAAAGAAAAGCACATGCAGTAAACTAAGAGTAAAAGTAGTAAAAGTGTTTATTTTTATTTTATTTCATTGCCTCTGGGCCTTGTAACTATAGCCTGCATACGAAATCCCCCTTGATGAATGAAATTAGTATGCATGACTTCCAATTCTTTATGCGGCGTAATATACCGAACATCCCACATTCTCTCTTTCTTTTAGCTATCCAGACACCAGTAAATCCTCTTTATTTTAGGCAGTATTATTAGGCACCTGTCTGTGAATCTTCAGTATGATCCAGTTATTCTTGATGTGACCTAAATCATGAGCAGACGCGCTCGCGCTCGGGCATCCCTCCTTTATATCTGACGCCATAGCAACGCTACGCCGAAGCAGTGATGCGCGCTTTCTTCAATACCGCAACGACAAGGAGATACAACACCATCGCGTTCACCGCGTTCACCGGAGCGTATTTACTGCGAGTTTCGATGACACAACCTACAACCAGAGACATCTAGGTGAGTGTGTCCGCAGTCTTGGCGCATTACATCTTAAATGAATTCATTTAAATCCCGGAGGTTGATTCTGAATGACGTTCCTGCCTTATCTTATTAACAATGGCCTTCTATGAACGTGATGATTTATGCTGCATTTAATTACATTTTACGCGCGGTTGTAATATCATAAGCTGAATGACATTGTTCACTGTGCTCATGTAGAGGTATGTCACTTATAAATGATTAAAACTAGGTTAAATTGAGGTTTCATTGTGTTTCTTTGTCAGGTAAGATTGAAGCAAAAACCATGTGACTTGGTGTACCGATTACAGTTACTGTAAATACAGTATTTACGAGTAACATTGATAACAAATTATAAGCTAAATTAAATGCAACTATACGTTTATAACATAAAATAAGCTCGAGTCATTTCAACAAGAACAATTTAGTAATTGTAACGAATACCTTTAGATTAAGTGACTCTAGAAATATTAAATAGCATAAAATCTTAAAGAGTTACAGTATATGGTAATATATCCTATTGTTTATGTTTTGTGCATTATTATGCATCTCTGTCTTTTTTACATAATTTAAAATGGAGAGCAAAATGCACATTTAAACACAAACACTCTTCAATGGCATAATAATAATAAACTGAATGAGCAAAAGGTGCACTTAGACCGGATGTGCTTGTAAACGGTTTATTAACATCATGTTGAACTCACTCAATCATTTCTGAATAATTGTATGCAGAAATTAAGCAGAATGGTACAAAATTATAATAATAAAATAAATATTTTGTTTAATTGTCAAAAAACAAGAATATAAATCTGTTAAATTATAATAATAAATAATTATTATATTATAATAATTATTACTGCTATATTAATTATTACTGCTAACCTGCGCCCATCTCTACATCTTCTACTACACCACTTTCTTTCTCTATGGCTCTCTGGAATTGTCAGTCAGCTGTCAACAAAGCAGACTTCATTTCCGCTTTTCTTTACAATCCACTCTCAGCATCTTGGGCTTGACTGAGACCTGGATTCGTCCAGAAGACTCAGCAACTCCAGCTGCCCTCTCTAACAATTTCTCTTTCTCTCACCCCACGTCAGGTTGGCGGTGGGGGGCACTGGTCTGCTCATTTCAAATAATTGGAAATACTCAACCCACTATGCAATTACAACTCATTTGAATCCATTACATTATGAAATCTACACAGAATAATTTTAAGTACATATTGAACATTTTAAAAGGACAAGTATTTGTTATTTTAATACATTTGTTGAATATCTTTTTTATCATTTACATAACACATTTTGACAACATCTGAACTTTTTAGTAAATTACTAATCGAAACAGTGCTATCCTATTCAACTGTGTTTCCTCATTTCTCTCTGTTTAGACAGCTTGTTTGGGCATCACACAAAAATGCTGTGTAGGCAGGCAGCTCACAAGATTTTGAGACGCAGCCACAGTGTCATAGTCTATCTCTATTTTCACAGGAGGGTCTGTACATTCATGCCAACATTCCTGTTTAAGTTTGGAAATACGATCCAAGAACTGAGAGAGATAGAGAGACCATGAGCAGCTGATACACTGCAGCTAAAAATAATAATCCCATTTTAATTACTCTCTCTAACACCAGCAACGGGCATGAAACGCTACTAAAGCAGGGCAATTATTTTGGTAAGTTCTTATTTAATAATTACATATGACTGTCACTGTGTGTTTTACTATTTTATTTACTATTCGTGCTATATAAAGCTCATAAGTAGAGGAAAGACAACGTCTGGCTGTCAGTGAGCATGTGGAGGGATTTGTATAGCTGTCAGAGTGGGTGGTATCCTATAATAATAATGATAATCATGAAAAGCAGTGTTTTACACAATAGTATTAAGTATGAATGAGGAGACTGTGTACTATAGTCTCTTTAATGCATTTGTCATGGGCTTTACTTTGTAATTCACTTCATTTCACATCAATAAAGATGCAGCAATTTGTTCTTTGGATTCTGTAGCACATTGTGTTAATAATATAAATATGACCATCCATGATTTTTTAAGTTATTAATAAATGATGACATGAAGATTCTAGTCATATCAGTAGCCTAAGCTGTTTTGTTTTTCATGGAGGGTCGCCTCATGAGGGTAGACATGTTGTGATCATGTGACCAGCCAAACACTATTTACTTTACTTGTAGTCCTTTTTATTGGCCACTTTTGTTTGCGGAATAAATTAAATCAATATTTAATAGGCTTTCACAGGCTTATATGCTAATAATATTAGCATTTCTAACTAAAAACTTTACTTTTCATAGGCTTGTGCAAGTTTTTGCAAAATATAAGTGCAAACCTTTTTCTGCCAATATAGTAATTATTATATGTGATATTATGATGAGATGGCCAGGGTTATTATAGTTAACTAAAAATAAAACTGTCAAACTATTTTTGCAATGCAATAAAAATATATAAAAACTTTATTTCAGCTTGCTAAAGCACAATCTCTCATTTTCAATTAGTTTATCTTGATGTACTAAAATAACTCAAACTAAAACTGAAATAAAAATCAATGAAATTAATGAAACTATATAGACACATTTTGAAGGAAAAAGAAACAGATACAAATTCCAAAAACACACAACAAAATTACTAAAACTTTAACTACAATTGAAATGAAACCATGCTTTTATAATGTAATGTATACATTTTATAATGTACAAAACACTGTACAACACACACTTTGATGGGTCACTTGAGGATACACAGCATGCAAGCTTCAATCTACCAGAGTATATTCTGCCCAAGCAAACATAACTCTGTTGTGATGTTGTATCATGCAGCTATCCTGTATGAGAAATGAAACTTTGCTGCTAAATGAATTGGCTGAGAGGTACAAGCAGTGTCCCTAGAGACGGTTTGTTAATCTTGCTCTTATACTGATTGTCAGCAGAGGATCAATGTAGTCAAACACTTTTTCAGACCTCATTGTCAATAATGATTACAGGAATACTACTTTCAGTTATGTCAGTTTGGGCTCAATGCTGGCAGTTTAAGTACAAATTAACACTTGATTTTTCATTAAATACATTATATTTTAGATTATAGTTATCTGTACTGAATGTTATATATTCAAATCTAACATACATGCATTTGTAACCATGCCCAGGCTCCTTCAGCTCAGTCAGGTGACTTGGCCTTGTCTTTCTGTGGGAACGACAGAGGGAAAAATGCCTACAGTGTGGACAATGGAGTCCTGGACAATGGCTGCTTCGTGGACGCCCTCAACCTCGTCCCTCATGTTTTTCTTCTCTTCATCACCTTCCCCATCCTGTTCATTCGTATGAATGCCCTTGACTTTTTCCCCTCAAACAACCATTCACGTTCTGCAGTTGGTTATAGAGTAAGTAAAGTTAAAAATACTGTTGAGAGACAGTATCGAGAAAAGAAAGACAAGAATTGTCCTCACGTTAGTGATCTTTGGAGAAGGACACTGCTCCAGCTCCTGCTTGCACAGGGCTCTGTAGATGCAGGATTTTGTTGTGTCGCACCACACGCAGTTATACTTCTGATCAGTGTTCTTACACAAACTGCAGTCCTCACGTCTAACCGAACAGTTGTAGAGCACCACTGAGTAGAAAAATGGAGGAAAACAAAGCAATTCAGAGAACTGAACACTGAATTCATTGTCTTTAACCCTTTCGCACGTACGATCACACCGGTGTGATCAGTCTTGGCTGGTCCCAGAAGCGTACGATCACACTGGTATGATTAGAACGTTCAGTGCGTCACGTCATCAACTACTAAATTCAAATCTGCTTTCGAGCTTTGGCTGGCGCGGAGCCAGATCAGACGCGCTGAGCATATTATCACAACCATTCAATGTTTTCAACCATATAATGCTTATTTTAGGCTTCAGACATTTAAACACGCATAAGTACAAGCAAAACCATACATTTATAGTTTGTAAAATACATGCTGATTTCTATGGAAACGGCAATAATGATCATTACAAATATAATCTGATGACATGTTTTATTGATATCATATACAGATTGTGTAGGTAACTATAAAGTTTACTCTGCTCTTCTCCCAGTTTACCGTAGACTTACTTTAACTGTTTCGAGAGGAGAGGATTCATTTACGTGTTGTTTATCCCACAGCTAGTATTCAGCGCAAACTAACATGGCGGCGCCCATCAGCTGGTATAGATCAACTAACACGGTCATTATAAAAGTGTTTAAACTACCAAATACATTTACTTAAAACATATTTCAGAATCGGAATATCAGATATTTCATAATATAGTGAGCATGTTTGTGAATATGTTGATAAAAAAATGAAATAAAAGCGATCCACATGTCATACAGAACTGTGGCTGCGTGTGCTGTGTCACATGACAAGCATGACGCGTTGCCATGGAAACAATAAGGTGATATGTTCTAAAATAACGGTCGCCTAAAAAACTCATGCTGGGGGCTCAGCTAGAATATTTTAAACTCACGTGCGAAAGGGTTAAAAAAAGATGCTTCAAAACTACAAAAAGTTATTCTATTTTTGTTGTTTTGAAGAGAAATAAACATTTCATTAAACACTGCTGTTTATCACTGTTTTCGGAAATTGTGAGTTATGCAAATTAAGCTGTTTATTGTTGTATGTGGTGATTTTATTACACAAGCTTAAGTCTGGATCCAACCCTTAAATGTTCCGAGTTTCTGCAATATATAAATCTATTGTAGAAACGTCTTTTCCTGTAAAGCCGCTTTGCAACGATTGTATCGTAAAAAGCGCTATACAAATAATCTTGATTTTAATTGAATTTATTGGTCACATTTAACACAAAGATTTTTGAAGCTCATTGTTTATGTGGCAGATAAACACCACTCAGAATATACAGGCTGGCAATTATATCTTTTAAAAGATATTGGCTTTAATGTTATGTAGATAATTGCTGTACATTTAGTTAATACCTTGCAGAATAGCTTAGCGTAGCTTAAAGGGAAGTTCATGTTTAATAGATGAGCACTTACAAAATGGCATCTTCCAGTTAAAAATGCCCATCAAATAGACACCTGGATGACAGAAATTGACTTTTATGTAGCTGAAGGGATAGTCCACCCCCAAACGAAAACTTTTTATTTTCAAAAATGCCATTTTCAAAGTGCTCATCTGCTAAACATGTCTAAAACATTCCTAGTTGGCTATAAAAACAAGATACGAAAGATCAGTCTCCAAGATGCCAATGATATATAACATATGCTACTCATACCAGATGAGTAGATCATACCAGATTTATCAGATGTTCATAACACAACCTTTCCATATCTTGACGATCCACATTTCTGCTGCTTCTGTAAGCTATGATGATGAAAATTCATTGAAATGTACCTCTGAGGGTGCTGTCAATCTTCCTGTCCGTGACTTTATCCTTTATGTAGAACGTCACATTCACCTCTGGCTCTTTGTCATATTCAAACTGGCAAAAAAATGTAAAATACATAGAAAGGCTTAAGACAGAAAAAACAGACGAACACATCACTGCATCTGGAACAACTGTGTGCCCCAGTCAATTCTCTCCTGCCAACATGATGTCTTTGTGAACCCGATAACTATGTGTTTGTTACGCCCACATGGGACTGAGCCCTACACACGAGCAGCTCAATAACTGTGAATGCCATATTGGCTGGTAATCAAACTCCAGAAACAAATCGATGTGTGAACAGAAGTAGAAGAAAGCGAGGGAGACATAATAGGAGGAGGAATACGAGTGGAGCGTACTGACCTCATATCCCTCAAAACTGTACTTTGACCCATCAGCTGCCACAGTCACCTCGCCCACCTGTTTCATGAGCTCGGTGCCGATCTGAAAGGTTTCGCCCTGAGAGACATGAAGAAAGAGTATTGCTGTTTATGCAGACTCTAAAAACAGGCATTTTACTATAAAAATCATGCTGACAAATAGCCTCACGGAAATATTGGTTAAATATATTTCATTATTACTCTAAAATACTTGATTCTGATTGCTCAATGGTTATGTGATAAATTATGTAGTTATTGCTAGTAATATATGAAGTGATAAAAGAAAAATCACACTAGAAATAATATGGAAATTCCTTAACCGTACAACAAGCCCTATTAAAGACTTTTTTAGAGTACAAAATAATTTAAATCAATCGATATCTCAGAAAATAATGCACAGTATTTAGTAAGCATAATGCAACTGATTATACATTATACTTCACATATCTAAAAATAATATTAAATAATTAAATATATAAAAATATTCAAGAAAACCTTGGGATATTTCCTGCATACATGTTATACACTAATATACTGAACATAACCACACTATGTACAATAATAAGTAATGTATGTATTTTACACTATATTTCTCCAAATTTTTGCCCTGAAATTCGATGGGGGTTTTAATTCCAACAGGAATAAGCAGAGGTTCCAGGATCTCAAACTGAGGACACCTGCCATCCTGCAAGAACCATAAAACAATCAAATAAACTGTTATTAGTCCTGTTTTGTCACCAAAAGACGACTGTTCACCATATATTAAAGCATAAACAGGCATATTAATTTATATATGCATGCACTCTTCCTAACATGACTCACCTCCATGTGTTGTATGATATGATCACCCTTGACAGTGTCATCTCTATCACTGCATGTGCTATCCTGAATGTTCCACTGGCAGCCCCACTTACTGGTCACACATGCAATGCATCTACAGAACACACAACCGGCTAGACAAAAGACTCATCTTAAGAAATGCTATATGGAAGACACATTTGTAAAACATTGCCTGATACTCACGGTGTATCTTCCAATCTCTTCACCACTGCTGCACAGTTGTAAAACTCATACGCTCTAGATGCCACTTCAATGCCATCATTTACCATGATCTTCACTGTCACTGCCACAAAATCTACACACATGCATATGAGAATCATATGAGCTTTTAAGTGGTACTAATTCATAAAGCCAGTTTTTTTATTCTAAAGCTCAAGGTGCTAGATACACCAAGGTCATGGGCTTGATTCCCACAAAAAGCACAACCTGATATAAGCTTTTTTAACTACAGAATCATTGCAAATGGGAATCATATCAGCTTTTATGCAGGAGTATTTAATAAGGCCAACTTTGAATTTCTAGAGCTCAAGAGGTAGATAGATACACCAAGGACATGGGTTCAATTCCCAAAGAAAGCATGACCTGATAAAAGCTTTTGTAACTCTAGAATAATAGGAAATACAAATCATATCAGCTTTTAGGCAAGAGCATTTCATACAACCAATTTTGAATTTCTAGAGCTCAAGAGGTGCTAGATACGCCAAGGTCATAGGTTCGATTCCCAAGGTAAGCACAACTTGATAAAAGTTTTTGTTATTATAAAATCCCGGGAAATGGCATGGTGCCAACAGTATTGTGGGCAGTGAGCTGACATAGCACGGTTGTGATTTTGGTGTCCCAAGTTCGAATCTTGGCTTGTGGACCCCCACCTCACTTCCTGTATGTAATACTGTCATATCCTAGTAAAGGCAAAATGTCAAAATATAAATCTTTAAAGTCATGGGAAACGGGAACCATATCAGCATTTAGGCAGGAGTATTTCATGCAACCAATTCTAAATTTCTAGCGCTGCATAGGTGCTAGATACAGGTTATAGATACAGGTTATGGGTTCAATTCCCAAGGAAAGCACAACCTTGTAAAAATGTATGTAACTCTAGAATCAAGGGAAATAGGAATCATATCAGTTTTTAGGCAAGAGCCTTTCATATACCAAATTCTGAACTTCTAAGGCTCAAAACGGTGCTAGCAACTCCAAGGTCATGGGTTTTATAAAACTTCTGTAACTCTAGAATCATGTGAAATGGGAATCATATCAGCTTTTAGGCAGGAAACTTTCATAGGAACTTCTAGAACTCAATAGGTGCTAGATGCGCCAAGGTTGTGGGTTTGATTCCCAAGGAAAGGAGGAGCTGATAAAGGTTTTCTGTAACTCTAGAATTAATAAGTTAAACTTCAGAATATATATGCTAATAGATTTAGCTTCAGTGTAATGTTTTCATGTGATCAGTCTCCAAATTAAAAATCACAAAACTAGCAAATTACAAACATGAAGAAATGAAAATGACAATTTTTAGGCATTCTGCACGACAAACACCATCTGTTTGTTTTGTGAGTAAAGGAGTCAGTAAAAGGACAGCTTCACAGTAGCTGATTATTAAAGTTAAGGGCAAAAAGGATGCTCTCACCTTGTGTCTCAGGTGTGGGTGGTATATTCTCAGAGGTCGGGAGATCACAGATGACCTGTGTGCCTTCCATAGTTGCGTAACGTTTGTAGTCATCAAACTCACAGTTAAGTCTATCAGGACTGCTGACACTGGGGAGGGAGGAGATGTTAACCCTCACCTGCAAGATTAAACCAGAAAAAATGAGGATTTAGGAAATAACTAAATAAATACAAACATGAATGAATGAATGAATGAATGAAAATCAGTTCTCACACATTTTGAACAGCGAATTTATGAGTTTTCTAATTGTTTATTATTGGATGACAATTTTTTAATACTGAACAGTGATGAACAAGCAAGAAAAAATATTTAAAATATATTATTATTATTAACTTTTTAAATTATATTTTCAATCACTTAATAAGGTTTTATTGTTTACCATTTCTAGGTTTTGCACAACTGTATTTCCCCTGAAATACGCAATATGAAATATTAAATAATATTGATTTCAGCAAATAGTAAACAAGTTAGAAGTATACTGCCTTTGTTCATTACCACTGATCCAGGAAGTTAATTACGGTATACAGGAAGCCTCTTCAATCAACCATGACCACTTGAGTTTCTTATGAGACATATTAGAAATGCATGAAAAGTGCTCGGTGCGTTCATGTGGTATGAAATGATAGTTTCAGATGCCTTGTTTAGTAACTTCATCATGTCAGCTCATGAAAAAAGGATTAGACTCTCAGACTGGATCCGTTACAGCCAATAAATATCAATCCTGAGTCAATTATTAAGAGGTTAGGGTTTGAAATAACTCCAGACTGTATCACAGTGTGTGTGTTTGTGTACGTGTTATGCTTTAGTACCTGTGCACGCTCCGTTTTCTTCCAGCTGATGTTGGGGGGCTCAAAGGACACAATAGTTACACATGTTTGATTTGCACTCCACAACCAGGCGTTATTTTCTTCTCCTTTGCGACAATCCTTTTTCCTAGAACAACTGCAAGAGCAAAGCAGACAAACATGGCTAATGAGCCATACTGCATTCACTTTAACTGGACTGCACACAGATATCTACCACAAACCACTCGCTAAAATGTAACAGGCAACTGTAAGAATTAGATTACACCATATTTTAGAGTTTAAACTATTTCAAAATTAGATCACAAAGCTGTTTAGTACTCTAAAACATACTTTAATAAGGATGTTAGTCACATGACCCATAGGAGCCATGGGTCTTAGTCTATTTGACAGTAGAAATAGTAAACTCTGTTGTAGTATGGCAGTGTTATTACTTGTCCTGTCATTTACTAGACAAGAATACCCAACTTATGGTGTGCTTTTGGTAATAAAATGAGTCTAACAGACTTACCGGCCTTCCAACACACACCAGCCACAATATGGGTCCCGTTGGGAGACACATGATTGACAATCAGTCATCTGCTCACAGGCCTGCACTGGCACTTTGGTAATCTAGGCAAAAGAGAAGCAAATAAACAACATCAACAGCCTTTAAATTACAGATTTGTTCACTTATTTAGTTTAAGATGCCTAATAACTAATGCATATGCGATTTAAGGTTCAGCTTTTGTATTAAGAGTTTGAGATCACATAAAAAGGTACATTGTCCATCGTCAAGTACTTTTTGCCATACCTTTAGGACCCAAAACCTATACATATACATACATTTAGCATATCATCTCAGCAACATCAGAAGCATTGCCTTGCAAAATAACATTTGTGTGCAACAAACTGAATTTATGAAGCAGCTTATGGTCGTTAACTTAAGTGATCCACTTCAACACTCTCAGTTTCCTGCTTCTAATATAAGGGCCATGTAAATGAGCAAAATTACTGATTGGAAGAGAGCGCCCCAAAGTCTGGCTAAAAGAATATAACACAGCCTGCTGTGCTGTTACATTTTTGTGGCAGTCTAGGGAGGTCATATGTGATATTTCAAGTTATCCATACATGTTTATTGCATCATTTCAGAGAAAAAAGCCTTCAAGATCGGCAAGTTTACATTGTTCAAACAGGTTTTAACCAATGCATGATCTCTGTTGACTCAATGTGATAAACGAGCTGTGGATTATTTTATAAACAAACCTTTCTGCCAGTGGTGATGTACAAGATATCCAAAGCTGAATTAAAAAATAGGTTTTTGTTCACCCGACCGTCTGTGCGTTCCCCTGGAATCTTGTTATAAAGATAAGGCTGACTGGGGTCAAGATGCACCTGCAAGCAGAAAAAGTATTATTAATTATTAATTAAATTGATTAATTCATTTGGCAAATGCATTTATATAAAACAACTTACATGTAGATACTGTATTAAATGGGCTTTAAAGCTAGAGCCCTAGGGTTAAGTCTATTTTTCAAGTGGTTATAGCTTATACTGTAAATCACCCATTCTTGGGTTTGAACCACCAACCTTTTAGTCACCAGCCCGTGTTATTAACCACCAAGCTAGACCACCACAGCAGTCAAACCTCAAGGGGTTTAGTGAAATTTAAAGTGGACAGAAAACAGACGCTGGAATGGGACTCACCTTTAAGACATCTGCTCCACTGGTTCCCAAAAATGCCACAGTGTGCTCGTTCTCCACCGCCACAGCTACAGCCGTCAGCATGTCATTTCGGGTGTAGATGGGTTTGACAGCCAGAGCGTACTCAGGTTTACTGGCTAGTGGAGACGGCAGGAACTCCGCACCGCATTTATAATCCTTCACCATGTTCTTCTGTTGGGGCGAAAAGACATCACATTCAGAGGGGTCATAAAAATTCCCAGACAAAATGGAACCAGAATTGAAGTAACAACAACTCACGGTTCGTTTGGTCTTGCAGATGACCTCGGCCTTAGAGATGTAGGGTAAATAAACAGTCTTTGGTTTCTCATCCTCCAGAACTTCTCCTATGTAGCAGGACTCAATCACCTCCTCAAACCTGGCATTAATGCTGCTGAGTGGGTACATGCACAAGGCCGAATGGCCAGCATCCTCATCCGCGCTGAAGACCGCAAACAGAACCTTATCATTGGGATTCGAAGGGATGATATTCCTAGCCAAAACTTCTCCTGGTCTGGTTAGATACACCGCTTGCACCTTGTTGTATGTGTTCTCCTGTTCAGTGTTGACGGAGCAGTTGAGCTGGAGCTCAGTGTAAGAATAATAATGATGGTCATTCTCGCACAGGCGTGCTATAAATGTGATCTTCCTGCTGTCGCTGGTGCCTGGAGTGCGTGAGAATAAGAAGTAGATGTAACCGTTGTCTTTGAATGAATGGCGAAAGTCGTGGAGGTAACGCTGGACAAAAGGATTAGCTTGTACAGTGGACGCGTCAACCATGTTCTCAAAGACATCCATTTCTTCATGCTCCTGCAACAATCTGGTACTGATGAGTTTTGAACTGTCTGAGCTACCATAGCCCTTCCCCACTAGAAATACGGTGAGGTTTGCATTTTTATTAGTATCTATAAAATAAGAAATTTCTCCCACTACGGTGACAGACTCCTCTGTGCTGGCTACGTATGTCTTCTCGCCTTTAGTGTCACTGTAGTACACCTGTTTGTCCACGCTGTTGAGGTTTACCAAAGAGCAGATGCCCCTGAAAAGGCTTCCGCAAACGATCAGGGTGCCATCGGCGGAGTTAACCAGCAGGAGTTTGTTGATGTTGTCCATATCCTTTGCGTCAGTGCACTGTGCAGTGATTGGTGGAGTGCAGTGTGGGTTGTCTTTCTTAGGGCCTGTTGTAGAACTGCTTTCCTTCAGCAGGTCATAGTTTAGCTGATAGATGTTATTAATGGCACCCACGTAAATTCGGCCGGTTTGAGGGTCCTGAACGACATTGTTGATGATGGTATCAGACAAGAAATAATATTGAGTATCATCACAGCAAGATGAGCCAAAACACAGCAGCAGGGACAACGCTGCCAGGGCCCTCCACGCCATCTCTTGAAGAGAGAGAAAGAAAACAAGATATATATCATGTAAGAGGACACGTTACATACCTGTGCAAAAGTTGTCATGAAACTGCTAGGGTGGCTAGATCTATTCATCTATTCAATAATACATTAAATCAAACATACAATGAATGCATCTCTAATATAGTGTTTTTAAAGTATGAATTACAATTTATGTAGATTTTTTTTGGGGGGGGGCATAAAGTCAGAAATGTCATGGTAATATAACGGTCCTAGTACTACAATGAGTTTTGAAAAAAAATAATATTATTGTTCGAGGAAAAAGAAGAGAACCAGTTTTGTTAAAAAAAAGTTATATATATATATATATAATATATATGAAAAAACACAGTCCACTAAAAGTCATGTAGCGCCACCAACAATCAGAAAAAATTAAAACACTAAATGGGAAATTATATCATATAGAGCAGTGGTTCTCAAACACCAAGTACCACCTCAGAAAATATTTGGCTTTCCAAGTACCACCATTATGACCAACATTAAAATGCAGTATAAATGGCTGCCCACTCCTCCGGGTGTGTGTTCACGGTGTGTGTGTGTGTGTGTGTGTGCACTTTGGATGGGTTAAATGCAGAGCACAAATTCCGAGTATGTCACGTCACTTTCACTTTCAGTAGCACTATACACAGTAAAAAAAAATGTTTTAATTTTTTTTTAAACGAGTCAGTTTTAATCTTTATAAGAATATTTATTATTGTCAGCCTCTTAAAATATAGTAAATACACAGTTTGAACATGAACACTGCACCGTGCTTACTTCCACGTAATTATTACATTCAAATATATTGTACCCAAAAGTGAAATAAAAACTGTACTGTACTTAAATGTTAAAAAAACTTTACTTAAATAAAGATTAAATGAAAATGTATCATACTTAACATTTAAGTACAGTAACTTAGTTTTTATTTAACTTTAAGCAGCTACAATACATTTTCATTTAATCTTTAAGCACAGTACAGTTTTTATTTCACTTTTAAATAAAAAAGTACTTGATTAAAAATAACTAGTGGTGGGCCGTTATCGGCGTTAACGTGCTGCGTTAACGTGAGACTCTTATCGGCGATAAAAAAAATATCGCCGTTAATCTATTCTCAAAGTTGGGTTGGGAGCTGGGTCTATACTACGCAAGCTATGATGACTTTCACCCTGATATTTTAGCGGATGTATACCTAGGCGAATTGCACTGTAGGGGGCGAACGAGTCTTGAACTAGAGGCTCGCAGTCCGTGATGGACAGATTGTTAACGGCTGGTCTATGTGGTAATACAATCGGGCAGGACATCCAAACGCCCACCTATCATTCATCAACCTCAAATATGGCTTTTCATCTGAAAGATGTATGTAGTAGCAACTTTACATGGCCGCTCAATATGATGTTAACCTAGAGAAATGTGCGCTATTGAAGTGTTTGTGTGGAAGCGTTTGCTGCAAGACAGGCTCCGGTGCTTCACTTGCTCTTACATCTCCGCGTCATTTTTGGTCATACAGATAAAAGTAGCCTAATACATCTTTCGAATCTGTAAAGACTCTACGTTATTTGTGTGCACTCAGAATAACAAGCGTTGCGTTTAAGCAAACAGGATGCGCTTTAGGTCTCATGTGAACTTGAGCGAGAAACTTCAAACTCGAATACATTTAAAAATACAGTACATAGAAAAATATATCTATAGAGAGTGAAATGTCAAAAAAAAAATAGAAGACGTGTGTGTTAGCATGGATGATTTACATGAAATTTAATCTGTGCAACACTGTGCATAATAAGATGGCTTTCAGTTCAATATAATAACAAAAAACGACATTTTGGGTTTTTATTCAACTAATAAGGTGGGCACGCTGTGATCTGTACTATATTTTTACTGTAATTGACAGTTATCGACAAAAAAAAAAAAAAAAAAAACAACACGGGAGTGGGAGGGAATGGGGGTCATTCTTCCAGGAGTGGAACGGGATTTTCCTCCAGTTTTTTCGTGGGATTGGGACGGGAAGAGATTAAAGTTTGTGATGCATTTTGGAAACAGGAGATGAGCCCCTGGTCTAATGAGCCACCTGGCTTGAGAAACCCGTTCTCAAAGACTTACTTTTAGTCATTATTTGGGTAGCACACATATTCTGAATGCCTTCGGCAGAATTCAAATGAGCCATTTTAATCTAGATTAATCTAGATTAATTCCAAAATTAATCTAGATTAATCTAGATTAAAAAAATTAATCTATGCCCACCTCTAAAAAAAACACAGGCTGTATATGTAGCTGCAAGTAACAACAATCAAGCCACGTGTCCACCAAAGCCAGCTGAAAACACCTAGGTGTGAGCGCTTGAGAGGGCAGCGTATTTTCGAGACGCTGCGGTTGCTATGATATGGAATATCCGCTGAAGTCATATGGCAGACGCATCGCGAATTAAATGTTTCTCCAAGCATTATTTTTCATAACAATATTATTGTACTCCGGCAATTCCATCTGGTAAAGACATAAATACTCAGAGACAAGCAATATTAACTTCTCCATTGCTGTTAAGTCGTAGTACAAGCAGGATGTGACGGTATTAGTCCCGCCCCTCCTCCACTGTGATTGGTTAGCTGACTAAAAAGTGACAGTGATGAATGCTAACATTCTTAAATTCTCGGTGCCAAGAAAAAAACGCCCGAGTGCTCAGCATGAAAAAGACGCTCCCATTTAAAACAATTTTAAAAAATCGCTTTGGTGGACACGCGGCCAGATTTATATTTAATTCTGAGATTCCTCTGCGTACCACTAGAGAAATCTCATGTACCACACTTTGAGAACCGCTGATATAGAGGAATCTACATAGACCTTCAAGGCATTGAGGTTAATACGTATCTTAAAATGATAATTTGACCTTTTTATCATATGACAGGTTTTTAGTTCCGGTCTTATAATGCCAAGTGGTATAACTTTCCAAAATGTAATGATTTTTATGAATTCATAAAACTAATAACATGTCAAATTTAAAACTGAAAATTTTATTTTACAACTTTTGAAAATAATTTGTCATATGTGTAGTCACATGTATTGAGGTTTTTAAGGAAGATGTTTTACTTTTATAACATTTTATACAAATAACATTTTTAATTTAATTTAAATATTTGCTTAAAATTGTTTTAATGTGTTGCTTTTTCAAAAGAATCCAACATGAATATATAAAATAAATTTAAGAAATTGGAACATGAGTTTTAAACAAAATTAATAAAAGATCTTCCATTGTTGCTATCTCATTTATCATTGACCCAATAGATGCTCGGTTTAGCAGGCAGCTAATTCACACTTGAAAACTGACGTCTTTTTGGAAGCTGGAGAATTTCTTTGGTATGCATCATTATACTATACTGAAGTAAGCACTAGTCAAAAGTGCTACCAACAAAGACTAAGTTAAAAGATCGATCAGGCTCCTCAACTATTCTCTCAAAGTTTTTTTTTTTTGATCACTCCAATATAAGCATTATACGTTAACGGCTCGTAAGGCAATTACATGTTTTTGTCCATACAATGAAAGTCAGTGGGGTCCAATGATGATTTGGACCCCATTGACTTTTATATTGTAGTCAAAAACAGTTGAAACAGCTAAGTTCAGCTAAATGTTTACATTTGAGTAAAGTACCCAAAGACAAAAAACATATGAGGGTGAGTAGCCTAAATGTTTTTGTGAAACTATTTTGTGAAAATATTTTTGGGTGTATTCCTGGAGATGTGTAACTTTACAGTGGAAAATGCTACTAAGTAAACCAAAAAATAAAAATGAAAAAATAATTTTTGATAAAATATTTTTTGGTTAAGAATTCCCTTGAGATTTGTGTAACTTTACAGGAACATGCTACTGTACTGAGTGAATCAGGGAACACAGCAAAATGAATAAATAAAGAAAAAAAAGAAAAAAATAAAGTCTGAGTAAATTTTTTTTTTTAATTTAAACTCATTAAATTATAAGTACATTTAAATTTAAACATTTAATTTTAAATTAAATTTTAAATGAATTTAATAAAAATACAAAAGTAAAATTCATCTAAATATCCACTTTAGTGTTCCAAAAAATTAAAAATAAAGGTCATACAGGTGTGAAATAACATTAGGGTGAGTAAATGATGGCAATATTTAGATTTTTGGGTAAACTATCAAATAAATCTTTTACAGTGGTAAATGCTATTGAGCGACGCAGAAAACCTGGAGTGGAGTGATTTCTAAATAATCCTGATCAGATGGCTGGTGGTGACAAGTCGTGAGAGCCTTAAGTTTCTGACAATCTACTGGTTAAGACGACGTCAACACATCTATAACAGTCCACATATCAACACACCTCCCACGCAATTACCTCTCGACTTCAGTCACATCTACCTCCCGTCATTCTCCTGTGATTAACCAAGAGGGGGGTGCGAGAAAGATGAGGAGGAGGGGAGAGGGTGTAAGTGAAAGAAAGGAGAAAAAGAAGAGTACACACACACACACACACACACACACACACACACACACACACACACACACACACACACACACACACAACAGAACTGCAGGATTTAGGTGTGGAAATCAAAGCTTCCACCATTAACAGCTCGTTTGCTCGGCAGAGACAAAAACTGAAGCGTTTTAGAAAGCACATTTCTTAAACCTTACACTCCATTACACTATTAAATCTCCAGTAAACAGACGGCAGGAAGCACACGCAACAGATCAAGTCTGCTTACCTGCTGCTTCTAACATGTAAAAAACGCACAAAAGAATCAAAACTCACAAAGTTTTAAGAAGCCATGCTAAATTAGCTAGCATACCTGACCAACATAAAGATCCTGAATTGAAGTTACATCGGAAGGCAGTGCATTTTTAGGTACTGAACACATTAACACTGCACACCAGATACATTGAAATGCATTATTGTGCACAATGTTTTTGAATTTTATAGGCCTGTTGGACTGTTACAGAAACACTTCCCCCCCCCCCCCAGTAGCACTGTAATCAAGAGAGAAAACTTCACAAGGAAGTTTATTTGCCCGCATGTTGCTCCAAACTGGTTTGACTTAGTTTCTACCACAGAAGGAGAAATCCCATGGAATTACAACGAATAGTGACAGAAGCATAAAAGGGTGCAAAACCTTTTATACTTTTTGATCCAGAAAAGTCATGCCAAACTTCCACCAACATATATCCAGTCCAACTAGAGGACAGAATACACTGGATCATTGCTACACCCAGTTTAAGAATGCCTACAAAGCTCGTTCCCTGCCGGCTTTTGGCAAATCAGACCACGCCGCCATTTTCCTCACACCGGAATATAAACAAAGGATCGTTCAGAAACCCCCGGTGGAGAGGGAAGTGACGCGCTGGTTCTCCCACTCTGAAGCTATGCTACAGGCGTCTCTTGATGACGTCGACTGGGACATGTTCCGGGCGAGTTCAGCTGATGTCAGCGAGTTCACGGATGTAGCAGTAAGCTTTATCAACACGCTAACCGACCAAGTCACCGAAACTGTAACAATAAGGGCATTTTCGAATCAGAAACCGTGGGTGGACAGATCAATCCGTGATGCGGTTAACCATCGCACTGCCGCATACAATGCTGGTCTTTTGTCGGGAAACATGAGCGATTACAAAACTTTGTGCTACGCTCTCCGTCGGGCAGTTAGAGCTGCTAAACTCAGATACAGGGAGAGAATTGAGTCACATTTTCAGCTCAATGACTCTCGACGCATGTGGCAGGGACTGAAGACCATCTGTTCCTCTGGAAACAACTCTTCAGCAGAGGTGAGAGCAGATCCGTTGCTGGCCGAAGAGCTAAACACCTTCTACGGCCGATTTGAATGTAACGGCGGCGCGACTCTGCCGATCTGCGCGCCAGGAAGCAGCAGACAGAGCAGCGATGTTTCTGCTATCACCTTTTCAGAGGACGACGTTCGGAGGGAACTAAAGAGAGTGAACGTCAGGAAAGCTGCAGGACCTGATGGGATTACTGGCCGCGTTCTGAGGTCCTGTGCTGATCAGCTTGCTGGTTTGTTTACTTCCATCTTTAATGAGTCCCTTGCTACCTCTGTGGTTCCCACCTCCTTTAAAAAATATGTCATAATCCCTGTGCCTAAGAACAGTAAACCCTCTTGCCTGAATGACTATCGTCCAGTTGCCCTCACATCGACAGTCATGAAGGTTTTTGAGAGACTTTTAAAGAAACACATTTGCTCCTCCATCCCTGCTACTTTGGACCCTCTTCAGTTTGCCTATCGGCCAAATAGGTCTACTGATGATGCCATCTCCCAGGTACTGCACTCCTCCCTCACTCACATTGACAGCAAAAATGGCAACTATGTCAGGCTGCTATTCATTGACTATAGATCAGCTTTCAACACTATAGTCCCCACCAAGCTAGCTGTCAAACTCTCAGACCTCGGCCTAGACACTTCACTCTGTGACTGGATTCAAGATTTCCTCACCGCCAGACCACAAGTGGTGAAAGTCGGCCAGTTCACCTCCAACTCCATCACCCTGAACATAGGAGCCCCACAGGGCTGTGTCCTGAGTCCCCTGCTCTACACACACGACTGCGTGTCCTCACACAGCTCCACTTCTATTGTTAAATTTGCTGACGATACTGTGGTTCTGGGCCTCGTTTCCAACAATGATGAGGCCGCATACTTGCATGAGGTGGAGAGACTCACATCATGGTGCCAGGACAACTGTCTCTCTCTGAATGTGAGCAAAACCAAAGAGCTGATTGTAGACTTCAGGAAGAGACAGCAGCAGCCCTACACTCCTCTTATGATCAGCGGGACCCCTGTGGAGAGGGTGAGCGGTGTAAACATCTCAGAGGACCTGACATGGACTGCACACATCCAAACACAGGTCAAGAAAGCCAGGCAAAGACTGTACCATCTGCGACAGCTGAGGAAATTCAGGGTCTCACCAGCTATCCTGAAAACTTTCTATTCAGGGGCCATAGAAAGTGTTCTGACTCAGTGCATCTCAGTGTGGTATAATAATGCCACAAATCAGAACTGCAAAGCTCTACAGAGAGTCATGCGCTTAGCTGAGCGCATCTCAGGGTCTGCTCTCCCCTCTCTGCAGGACATCTACAGCAAACGCTGCAAAAGCAGAGCTGCTAAAATCATCAAGGACTCGAATCACCCTGGTAACCATTTTTTCATTTCACTGCCATCTGGCAAGCGCTTCAGGAGCATGTTGGCAAAAACTGAGAGACTGAGGAGGAGTTTCTTCCCCCAGGCCATCAGGCTCCTAAACTCAGTCTCATAACATCCACAGGACTCAATTTAATAAACTGTAAACACATCCATTATTCTCCATCATCCACACTGCTGCTATGTGTACATACCCGGTACAACCTATTTGCACATTCTCTTGCACATCCGTGTTTATATTAATATTTATTAATCCACAGTATACTGTATTGCACATTTATCTCATTGCACATCTTACTCCTTATTTGTTCCTATTTTCATTCTCACCTATATTTATATATATATATATATTCTCTTTTGTTATATTTCATTGCTTTTTTTTGTTATTTCTATTATTATTATATATTTATTTTGCACTTTCCATTGAGCGGACCTGTCCTGACTTACATTTCACTACTGATTATACCCTGTATGATTGTGTATGTGACAAATAATAAAGAACCTTGAACCTTGAAAAGCCCCAAACGAGTTGTTTAATGTACAGAAGTCATATAACATTTCTTGATGAGCAGCAAAAATATTTATTAATTCACTTAAGATATTGATAAATACTGTGAAATATTTTTTGATTTTGAAACAACGATTTTCTATTTTAATATATTTTGAAATATGATTTATCCCTGCGATAGCAATGCTGAATTTTCAGCAGCCATTATTTCAGTCTTTACTGTTATCATACAGAAATTATTCTAATATGCTGAATTGGAGCACAAGAACCATTTCTTATTATGTTGAAGACAGCTGTGATACTGATTTATAGTTTTGTGGAAATCATGATACATGTTTTTCAGGATTTTGTTATAAAAAAGTGAAAATTAAAACAGCTTGACGGAAATCTTTTGTACAATTATAAATGTCTTTAATGCCACTTTTGATCTATTTAATGCGTCCTTGCTAAATAAAACCATTAAACAATTTAAAGTGTAAGTTATTATTCACTGATAATCATTCAAACCAGTTTTTTTTAGAAAAATGATTTAGCTTCTGAAGACTTGGGATGTAGTGCACAAGTATAGACCACTCATATGATAATTTTATGGGGTGCTTTAAATAATAAGCTTCAATTGCCATTCATTGCATTTACATGCAAAAAAAAAAAAAGAGTAATCAAAATTTCTCCTTTTGTGTTCCACAGAAGTCATACAGGTTTGGGACAACATGAGGGTGAATAAATGATGACTATTCCTTTGAAGTCAACATGAAATTGCATTCATGTCCCATTTTACCCATGCTGTTTCCCATCCCTGTTTTATTTTCATTGTATGTTCAACAAAGAAAGATTATTTTGGATTGACTGACTAAATTATGAAAAAACAATTGTTCTTTGGAATACTGTGCACTGATGAATCATGCATAATAAGCCACATGCATTAACACTGCAGTGGAAGGAATGATGGCATTATTGCTCTTTTGAGAATTAACATCAAAAATAAGACCTGGATATGCATGAAAAAGCAGCTACCCAGAGCTTGCATCAGGAAGAGGTGCTATGGCAACACTCACAGCTTTTCTTTTTACAAAAATGCTCAAGTCCCACGCTTAACTAGCCACACGTGTGTAAACACTGGTGAAAACGAGCTGTCAGCTTCAAAATTTTAGAGCAGTCTATGTCGACTGAGCAAACCGCTGATCATGTTTCCCTCAGGCCAAAATAACAAGCCTGACAGCCTGCTGTAGCAAGATGCTGCCCTTTAACACTGATCTCAGACCAGCTTTGACGTTTCTGTTATTAGAGTGAGTAAGAAGACCTCGGAGGTCAACGTCAACTTGAACAAAGAAGTCTAGAACACTGTTTTCACACAAACATAATCCTTAGACTTCAGAGTAGGCACATTTAATCTGAAAGGAAACAAGATGTAAAGTCAGGTTGTTGTTAGGGTGGGAGGAAAACAGTTATCTCTTCAATGATTCTGAATCCATTTAGAAAACTGTTTTTATGATGCGAAATTCATGTAAAGTCAGCTATGTCTTAAGGACAAGACATATGATACTTTAAAATTCATTTGTGCACAATATATATATAAAGAAGAGAGAGATTTTGAGTAATTATTTAACCCTGGACCACAAAACCAGTCATAAGTTGGGTATATTTGTACATAAGCACAGGTATATTTGTAGCAATAGACAAAAATACATTGTATGGTCAAAATGATTGATTTTTATTTTATGCCAAAAATCATTAGGATATTAAGTAAAAATCATGTTTCATGAAGATATTTTGTAAATTTCCTACCATAAATATATCAAAACTGAATTTCTGATTAGTAATATGCATTGCTAAGAACTTAATTGGGACAACTTTAAAAGGGATTTTCGCAATATTTAGATTTTTTTGCACCCTCAGATTCCAGATATTCAAATTGTTTTATCTCAGCCAAATATTGTCCCATCCTAACAAATCATACATCAATGGAAAGCGTTTTTATAAAAAAAGAAATTGACCATAATTACTGGTTTTGTGGTCCAAGGTGACATTTAATATAAGGAACTGAAAACCAGGTAATTTAGTTACTGAATCGTATATATTATATATATATATATATATATATATATATACACACATACACACACACACACACAGATAATATATTAGCAGATTTTCAGTTTCATTTATTGGGAAAAGAGGAAGAAAGTGGACGTGCGCATAATCACACAAGCAGCAGAGCTTGTGGGTTTGAGCCTTTCGGTTTAAATGCAAACCATATCAAATGACAAGCAAATGTTTTCCTTCAGATTTTATTCCAGGTTTGGAATAGCAGAACTCAGGACTGATTTAATTGTGCCGAGGTTTGAGTAGGAGGACTTGATTACAGAGAACAGGACAGACTCCATGGCTGGAATTTTCTGGAATTACATCCTCTGTCAGATTGCATGTCTGTACGGTCTGCATTAGAACAGAGCTAAACAAATGACAACAGTGTTGTTCCCTGGTTATCATTGGGAATGCTGGTGTTATTAATTAAAAACAGCAGTGCAGTCTTGTCTAACACTAAGCGCAAACAACTTATTAAAAATTCTGTTTATATTAACTTGATTTTCAGAAAGAAAAAAAACAATGACACAGGAGGATAATGCATGAGCCGGATATACGTGTACAGATAGCAAATTAAGTGTGTCTTTGTGATGTTTGTGCATGTTATATACTGTACATGTATTTTGTGCATGTCAGTATCTGCATCTGATTTAGCCATTATGCTTTGTACTAGTGTTGTCAAAAGATCCATTACTTTGGTACTAAGTCAGTACAAAAAAATTGAAAACGTCACTGTACCAGATCTTTTAAAGTACCGGTGGTACCGAGGACCCAGTCAACCCGGTTCTTGATGCGTAGGGCCGTATAATTTCCGCGATGTAGAAAATGTGGACAGAATCGCGGAACCTAGTTTAAAAACGGAATTTACAGTTTAATACGGAATGTCATGATATTTGGTCAAGGTTTGGATGAATTAATCAAAAGTAGATCATTACACTTAAATACAATTGAGATATGGACTAGTATCTATAAACATTAAGCCGCAAAAGTCGATTCAAACATGAACCCCGCATGTTCTGCGAGTCTCTGTGTGAATGAATGAATGGCAGAGACACCCGTTTTTTCCCCCTACATATACTGAAAAAGTGATTTCATCATCTGCCATCTAAATGAGGACATAAATACATAAACAACATCTGCAGAACTGCTCTGAGAGTCGCTACATGAGCATTTGACCGTTTCATTTGAGTAAAACCAGCGTCATATCATATATACACAGAACTGTAAAGGTATTCACGGCAACCCATCAAAATAACAGTTCGGTTTTAGACATTTTGCCAGAAATATATTAGACTAATAATATTTAGTAGAATGTATGTGATACTACTACTACTATTTAAAAAAATATTAATTAAATTAAGATTATCTAATAAATAATCACACAATAATTTATTTCCATGTTTTAATTTAAATAGTAAATCCCCTTTATTTACCAAAAAATAAAATGCGTTTAAATTTCATTAATTAAAAGACTAATTAAATTTGGGTGAAACTTGTTTACGGTTTCCCATACTTTTATTACTTGTGGAAAAACTTGAAACCAATATTATATAATCATAAAGAATGGTATTGATTTTTGTACATTTTGTTTTTAGTTTGACTATGAATAAAAAACATGTTTTTGTGTTTTGCTTTGGTACAGAAAATTGGTACCGAGAACCGTGTATTTTCAATGGTATCGGTACCAAATACTGAAATTTGTACCATGACAACACTACTTTGCACTATAGGGCCTTTCGCACTGCTGTAGTTCCAGAACTAAAAGTATAGTACTAAAGTACTGGGACGATTTTGCGCAAACTATTTCCCAGTACCATTTAAAGGGTTGCATTCGCACCGACAGTGGGTACTAAGAAGTGACGTAAGACGGTCAATAGCGACATCATTTTTTGTGCGGTGTTCAACAACGTAAACAAAGAACGTCAAGCGATTGAAAGAACAGAAAGGAGAACTAAGAATCTCCAATGACAATTTGCAGTGTTACATTTCATTGAGGCTGATAGAAGCACAAAACCCCGTAGACGAAGTATTCAGGTAAATGCCGTTTATAAATGCTCTCAGTATGATACGATGTTTACACAGTGTTTTAAATCATGGCGGGTCAGGGCGTTTTCATACGCGTTTAGCCAATCAGTGAACCCTTATGTCATGGATTATACTTAGAACTGTTTTAGAACCTACTCTGAAGTAGGAGCTCATTTAGTTCCTCCAAACTGAGTTCCTGGGACTAAAACTGTTCCTAGTTCCCGCGGTGCGAACATGCCAAAAAGTGGGTAGTTCCACAATTAGTTCCTTTACTATGAAAAGGTTCCTGCGGTGCGAAAGGCCCTAATGCTAGGGAAGCTACTTTAAAATTGTAGCTTGCTAAAATAGTTCAAATACAGTTCAATGCTAATTTAAAAAGGTAGTAAGCTATAAGCTAGTAACAAAAAGTAGCTAACTACATTAAAGATTTTGAATTATACCATTGTTATATTCTATGATTACATTAAATTAGATTAGAGCAGAAAGTCAATTAGCATAAACTAACTTCAAACTAAGCCACCTTTTCACTGCTAACAGTGATAGCATTCGAGTAGCTAGCTAAATAGAAGTATTTAACTTTTAAGATACTAAAAAAACACTCTTGTAGTTCACATTTGATTACTACCTCATCTCGCTTGGTAGTAAGGTTTTTTGTTTAATGTATCAAACATTACGTCATGCTACATTGATAATTGTCTAAAAAGTAACTTGTTACTGGACGTGCGATACCACTTTGAAAACATCAGAGCTACTAATTTTTAAGTGGTTCAAATAGTCAAAATATATTTTGGAAAAATTAGCTGAAAAAAAGTAGCTAAATAGCTTAAAAACATAAATTAGCATGACCTAGCATCAAAGCCACATTTATTTTGTTTACACAGTGATAGCAGGTAGTTACTGCTAAATAGCAATTATCATGTACTGCTAATTAACAGTATTTAACATTTATTTTTATTAAAAAAAAGATGAAGAAAAATGCCTCTTTATTTAAATGACTAGAGCGTGTTTGATTATTGCTTAATTTAGCTGGTTGCGAAAATTAAACAAATTATTAATGTTGCTGTGCTAACACAGCAATAACAGTCAAATAGTTAGATAATATTTATTTTGCTACAAAAAAATATTCCACACAGTAGACTGAAATGCTAAAAAGACACTCTAGTAGAACGCATTTGAATATTCACTTATCTCGCTTATGGCGCTTTTCCACTGCATGGTACGGCACGGTACGGTTCGGTACGGTTCACTTTTGGGGTGTTTACCACTGGGTACTGTACCTGGTACTTTTTTAGTACCACCTCAGCCGAGGTTCCAAGCGATCCGTACCGTTACCAAAACGTGACGTGTAAACTCTGCTGATCACTGATTGGCCGGAGAGAATCGTCATTACTGCGTCACTGAACTTGCGACACGAGACCCTCCTCTACAGCCCTACCCGCTAGATATAAATCAGCACAGCCAGCGACGGATCGGACGCAACTTCTGTTTAAACAAATGCACATTTTTGTATCAACCGAAAAATGTCTGTTTCGTTGTCTGTTGAGGAAGAACAGACGTTCCTCTCGTTGATAGCCGAGGAGCGGATCCAGTGAGAGCTTGATAGCACGACGCCGAAGGAAAAAGCCTTGTGTATATAACGTTACTTTTGAACTTGCTATATTTTCAGAGTATGTTTTCTGTTTATATTTTTACCTTTGTATCCGTGTTTTGCTTCAATTAAAAACAATCTGATCGAATAAGTGTACCTCCAGACTATATTAAATATGTATTATTGTATGAGCACATAATGAACCTCTTGAAAAAGACAAATGATTAATGCTACGATTATAAAAACCATCACATAAATAAAAAAAACAAGGGATACATTGTACATTTTGAAATATTCAAAGGTTTATTGATAATTCACTTTACAGAACACGCTGCATGAATAGTTAACTAATCAAGTAACGTTAACGCAGCACACCTGTGCAAAAATCCCTGCTCTCCTCATCTACAGCCCGTTTCACTGTCACCACAGTCTCTGCTGCTGGGGTAAATCCCAAGCATTCTCATAGACCTCTCCATTGTTGTTAAAAACATCCACATGCCGAGAGTGAAGAACACTATTCCGTCTCCTTTCTTTGTTGTGAGTTTGTTTGTGGCGCGTTTATGATGATGTCACGGCAGTAGAGGTGGCGCAGTTATAACGACGCGTGAATAATCCCGCCCACTCTATAGCGGTACTAAACTGCAGTGGAAACGCAAACTGACCCGAACTGAGCCGTGCCGAACCGTACCGTACCATGCAGTGGAAAAGCGCTATTAGTTGTGCGGCTGCTCGCACAATTCATCTTGAACGTAGTTGCGCTACTTGTTAGAAAAAGTAGTTCGCTACTGGAAAAGTTACACCACTTTAAAAACATCTGAGCTACTACTGTCATGCCGTTGAAAAATGTAGTTAAGTCAGTAGTGTCGTTACGGTCTATGGTGTAGGGGTGCGAGAGCGTTCGTGTGGGTGTCTGAATTTCCTCATTACATCTCAAACTGCAGTTTTCCATCTTGGCTGTCATAAAGTGTGTGAGTGTGTGTGCCCCTGTTTTAGAGCAGGGCATTCAATCGAACCAAAGCAGAGAGCATACACACATTCATCACTGTTTAGCCGCGACTCCCTGATGAAGTGTGTGCCGCACCGGTGACAACACACACTCATAAGCTGACACTACAGTATGATGTTCACTTGACAAACAGCATATACACACAACCACAAATAAATTCCACACATGCACATAATGGAGAACACCCATGAGGAACGCAATTCTTCCCTCTCTCTTGTTAATTCAGCTGGGATCGATATGGGAAAGCTGGTAATTGTAGTTATGTTCTCTGCATTGATTAAAAGACAAAAGCACCACAGAGAGCTAATGAGAGCGAGTGAGTGAGTGAGTGAACGTACGTGTGCGATTCAACTCCAGGAGGGAACTCTTTGTTCATTCTGTTACTGCACCTGAGCGCACTCATTTCACTCCATTATAAAACAAAACCGGCTAGCAAGAGAGAGGTCTGTGAAACTGATAAACTTGGACGTAAAAGAAAAGTTAGTCTGCAATGGCTGGCTCCATTGATTTACAATAAGCTCTAAGAAACTCAATGAGCTCAAATGCAAGATCATTGGACACAGAGCGTGAACTGGCTGTGTATAAAGGAGATTTACTCTTAAGCACTTTTTATTGGCTGTGTGTGTGCGGTTTGCATTGACTCAGGGCTTTTTGTCAGGTCACTTAATTGGTGCATCTTGGATTACAGGACAATAAAGACAGCAAATAAAGATCATTCATAATTGCTTGATCTTAAGTATCAATCTAAATGCAAGGTTAGCTGAGGCTAACTATTTAAACTTGCGAATAATCTGAGAAGTGGCTGTTTTTATTTAATTCTTTTTTTCCCTATTTGTTGTATTTATATTCTTTCCCCTTTTTCCCCAGGGCATTAACTATTTATCTATGTTTTATTTTATTATTTAAAAGCAACAAATAAGATTGATTAATAAATTAATACAAATTTAATAAATACAATTAATAAATAAAATACTTCACACACTCAAAAACTTTAAGCATGCATCTTTAAAAGTTTGTGGCTGGCTGTCAGAAGCCATGAGAACTCTTCAATCAGAAAAAGTTACAAAATCTATAAATATCCAATCAGATCATGTGGTGAACTGCAATGTCATAAGAGGAAGTATACTCTAGAATTCGGTCTGCAGGCATGATACAGATATGTGGACACTCTTGTGGAACTGTCAATCAAATTCCCCAGAGGCAGAAGCCCTCTCTCACAGAAACAAGACTTGACTGGGATTCTCTGGGGACTTCCAAAAGACCCGCCATTGTTCCCCCATCTCTCTTTTATTGCCTTCTTTCTGTTCTGCCCACAATCTCCTTTCATTTCTCTTTCTCCCAAGTCCCACTTCCCACAGTCCCTTTCTCTGACTTCTGATTGACCTCTCCATCCCTCTGTTTCTTCTATTAAGCCTGCTCTCTGGACCTCAGATAGACCCCTTCAAACGGTCTAGGTGTTGCACTGTGTCTGTTCTGCACAGTAATCATTGCACTTAAACAGGAACACTCTATTTAAAGCCTCGTCACTCAAACTCCAGGACTCCTGTCTTCTAGCCAATTAAAAGTTGGTGTTTATATCCAGTAGGTTGTGGGGTCATTACGAAGGCAGGATAATGGAAATTGGTGTGTGTATATACGTGGGTTCAATTTGGAGACTCAAGCTTTGCTCCTAAACCTAATGAGCTGCTCCATTCCTTCTATAGAAGCATCCTGACTGAAATAACTGACCATTTTGGAGTGTTTGGGAAATGCTCAACATTGGCAGGAACTAAAAATCAAACACTGCTTTTATAAAAACCCACAGGAGACTCAAATTGATTTTGAGTCTCAGGCAATGAGGCAGGAATCTTGCCATATGTAAGCATAATCAGCATTTTAGAATAATTTCTGAAGAATCGTTTGACACTGAAAGCTGAAGTAATGGCTTCTGAAAAAATTATATTTCAATCATCCATTTTAAACTGATTTACTGTATTTTTGAACAAATAAACAGCCTTGGTGAGCACAAGCGACACTTTAATAACTTACAATTTATTTAACCAAAGTATAACACCCTTGTTTGTAGCCCATCAGATAATTGACAGGTTTAACTCCAAATATGGGTTGAATGATTGGATCACAGAACATTTTGGGCCCCGTTTACACCTGTATTTAGCTGCCCACTTGTGACTGGCCCCAGGCGGATGTTAATACCAGTTGTAATTGGTTTCATATCAGCAACAAGGCACATTAATTACTACAGAGGGTAAATTAACAACAATCACATTCATGAAGACATATAATCCTACATTCTTCAGCATGTGGAATATTTGGCAGAAGTGGCAGAGAGATCCTGGAGATTTCTTCCAGAGGATATCAAAACTTGGGGATTTGGCTGTAAGCCAGGACAGTCCATACTTGCAGTGTTTACTTCTGTTTCCGCTCTGCCCCAACCTCTTTCAGCCTTCGGATCATCCACAGTCATTGTTTGGCTAGTGAATCCGGTAGCTCAAGAGGTTCATATACTCAGCAGCTATTGTTAATAAACAAAACCACATCACAGGCACAATGAGCTTAAATTCACCAACATAATATACTCAAACATGCATGAACACGCAGGGATAAATCAGGCATGAATTTAACTCAACAGCTTCCTCCACATTACCTCAAAAAAAAAAATATATATATCTATATAATATCCCCGAAAGTAAGGTCTCCTGAGAGCTGATGCTACTGTTGATTAAACATACTCAGCATTAGACACAGATGGAGGAGTCTGATTCGCTCTAGCTAGCTGTGGTCATGTGATCTTCCACAGCTTTGGTTGCTTTGCCAATGTATCAACACACCATTTACCTGACCTTCAACAGCAATCAGGTGAGTGGAGCCAAAAATGTGCACGTGTTCCCTTACATACCTCAATACGCAACCATATGAAAAAAATGCATTAAGTTTACCTTCATGTTTCTGCTCGGCCTATGATCAGTCTGAGAATGAGGAGCACTGGGTTCGCAAAAGAAAATACAAATTTGGGAAAGTGATATGTGGCTGTGCTCCACTTCATATATAAATTATAATACATGGGTTTATTCTTTATTAAGGGTTTAGTATTTATATACACTACACACTAAAATAATGTAGGTTGTTTATCATACTGCTCTGTCAAAAAATACCACAGAGCCCCTTATCTTTTACTATTTACATGTTCATAGCAGCATTAGCATCCAGCTAAATGAATTACCTTTAAAAGTATTCAATAATATGATGCTACATACATACAATATTTCACAATATTGCTTTTCATCATGACTGAACAGGACATCAATGCAAGATTTACATGGAAGATATTTCTAGTATCGTTTCACATCTGGTTAGGATATGGCGTTTAGTAAAACAACAGCATTGGAAGCTCTCAGGTCTTCAGGCAGGTCTCGCATTCATGTTCACTCGCACAAAAACTCCTTTTCCAGTGGACCAAAGGGTTATGGGCAATGACAGATGAAGTGAGGTACAGACATCAGTTGGTCAGCTGACCATTTAGAATGACATACACACTAAATAAAATCTTATAAAGTGACTTACAGTGGTGTATCACTTTAGGGAAACTTGATTTATTGGATTCAGAAATGCAGTCTCACTCCTCCTCCCAACCAGTCTCTCTCGCACACACACGAACACTCCAAGTTCATTTACATAATCAAGTTCACGAAGCCAGTTTAATAATTTGGCCTCCTGGCCAGCTGTGCTGCTCATTTCCATTTTCTGTATATCAGTTTGTGTATTTCTTTGCTATACAAGTACAGCTACTTCTCAAGTCCTTATATTTAGTTTGTCATTACACAAAGCCTTTATAGCATTTGCTCTCACTTCAGGGTTAAATATGGCTGGCAGACAACATTTAGCATCTCTGAAAAAACAATACAGATTGTTTTGGCCTCTGGCTGTCAGATATCTATGGTGGTTGCAATGGAGTAGAGTATTAGAATGAGGCGGTTAAGCAGAGAGGAGTCTGTGAAGCTCAGTTGTGCTGCTGATGTACAGCAATGGACTTGGGGAGCGTCGACATGCTGGGACATGAATGCTGAAAAATCGTTGCACGGAAACGTGCCCAGTGTCTGTTTGTAGGGTGTGTGTGTGTGTGTGTGTGTGTAAAAGGAAGTTAGTGTGAATTCAGGTCAAAAATACATGTGACCACATGCACTCGTGTACATGTATCTTTTTTATAAATGCATTGCTCAGAGAATATGACAATGAATCTAAAAAAATAAGCTATGTTAAAAACACATCCAGGTCATATTACACCCTATTAAAATATATTAACATGTCATTAATTTATTAAAAATGAATTAAATAAATATTAACTTATTTATTAGTTATGAACTTTTGAATGTATGAAGCATTCATGCATTGCTGTACATTATAAATGTAATGTATTGCCAGTGCACAATTTTTTTTTTTAAGTATTACATAATATTTAATAGAATACAGTAAAAAAAAAACTTCATAATTAAATAATTAAATACACAACATCCAGACTTATTCTGTTCATAAGAATTTGGGGCAAAAATGTGTTTAAATATCATGAAAATAATTGTACAATACAAAAAAAATAATAAATAAAACATTTGCTTCTACTGCAAAATAAAATAAAAATGAAAGATTAAATAAACAATTAAATAAAAATAGTTTATCCATAATTGTAGTAACTGACTTAATATATTTACATAGAAAAGTATACGCATTTTAATGCAGTTAAAATACAGTATAATAATGAGAACAAATAATTAATATGAATAACATATTAAGTAAATATAAGTAAATTAACAAATTAAAAAAATGAATAAATAAAACAAATAAACATGCAGACAAAATACAGACTTATTAAAATGTCACGAAAATAATTCCGCAATGCAAAAAAATATTTGCATTTGCAAAATATAATAAAATAAAATAGCATGCATCATTGAAGTATATACTGCCTCCATATATATTTAAATTGTAAAAAATGTTAATAGTATTTAAATATTAAAATATATTTTAATATAAAATATTTAAAAAGGAAAAAACACTGTCACAATAATGTGAATATAGAGAAGTAATATCAATAATGGTGAATTAATAAATAAATAAATAAATAAATAATAATATAAATAAATATTTACACATAATAATAGAAATATAATAATAGCTATATTTAAAAAAAAAACTGTGAAGTGAAATTTGACCTGGGCAAAAAATGATTATATTATTTTATATCAGAATATTTCAATTCAATAAAAAAGGAAAATAAAAAGGACTCATAAACATCCTGAGGAAAATATAATGACCATTTAGATGCTTCCCCAAGTGACAGATAATGGTAAAACAATCATAAATACATGCATATAAAGAAAACAGGCTGTAATTTTATTTCTCACTGTTCCATTAAAGCAGTAAGGCATAGTCACACCTAGAGATCGACCGATATATCGGTTTACCGATATTTTTCCCGATATTTAAGCATTAACCATAATCGGTTTTGTAAAAAAAAAATATCGGTTTTAATTATTATTATTTTTTTTTTGTCACATACATAATTATACTGAGTATAACCAGCAGTGAAATTTTGTTCTCTGCATTTGACCCATCCAAGTACACACACACTTGGAGCAGTGGTCACTCAGCGGTTGATGCCCAGGGGAAGCTCCAGCACGGCCACCACATGTAACTTTTAACAAGATTCACTCGTTTGAAACGCGCTAAATTATATTAACATTTACTATAGAACCATTATTTCACCAATAAACATCTAAATAAATACATCTCTATCGAAATTATTTATTTATTATCTCCACAAGCGATCGCAGTTTGAGTATAGTTCTGTGTAAATGCATAGATAAATCACGCTGTCAGCAGTTATTTCATAATCTAGAATGACAAAAACATTTGAATAATTCTGATAAAACATGCCAGTTGAGAAATGCAATAAAATACAATGTTTTGTTTGTTATAGCTTATTTCAATATTCCAGAGAATATTATTCAGTGAATTAACATTATCCAGTGAATTATTATTATTCACTCTTTAGCCTATTAAACAGCTTATAAACCTAAAACTGTAGTTTAAAATGAAGTTGATATTTTGTTTGAGTTTTCCGCCTTTTCCTTATAGGTTTTAAATAAGCCTGTAAGCGCATGCTGCTTTTAATTTGACTTTAATATCAGCAGCAATTCGGCGTCAAGCAGTGTTTAAAATAAAAAACAGCAAATACTGTGGAACCAAATAAATGAGAAATGAAGTTTTATTTTTTTTAAACATTATCACTTAGATCAGGGGTAATAGATCGCTCACGCTTTAGGTCAGTGTTTCTCAACCAGGGGGGTGAGAGATAAAACTCAAATATAATACATTCACTAATATTATGACTTGTGTGTTCATGTAAAAAAATATATAGGCTATAAATAAATAACAGTACCACCTCTCTACGTATTCTGTGTTTCGGTGGAGAAATACGGTTCTCATCAGACTCTCAGACTGAACGGCGGCTCAAAGACACTTTATGAGAATATTATACGCAAACTACAGCTCTCGGCTGGATAAAAGAAGCCAGTGTCACTAGTACACACAAGTTTGGATGGGCAAGTTTTGTAATCAGGGTAAAGATGATTACAGTGACATAATCGTGCATTAGTTGCGCGTTATGTCCGTTATAAATGATGCACAAACGAACCGTGTATGTGCTCTCGATCGCTATAACATCATATTTCTGCTTGAATACAGCTCAGTATATAGTTGAATACAGCGACGTGAATAGTGAATAATAATAAAACACTATTTTATTTATTATTATTCAATGCAACATAAAGATACATCACAACAAGCCTTTTTAATTATTTATTTAATATGTATTTTATCATTTATTTACTTTTCACTTGGTAGATCTCGGTGAGTTTTCTCCTTGACCTAGATTAATGTCAGACTCAGAAGTCAACAGGCTTTAAACGGGCGCTTTCACGTTTCGTTTTGAAACTCTTCCACATGGTCTTGTCTGTGTCACCTCACTCTTCTTGTCAGTCATCTCTCTTCACGTGATAAATGAAATCTGATCTGTGAAGTAGAGGTCTGCGCGGGACTATTTTAGGTTTTATTACGCTCTCACCCGCTCCTGCGATATATTCACTGTTTGTTCACATTTCTGATGAAAGACAGAGAGATAGGCCAACAAATAAAAGTTTAGTCTGCACAAAAGTGTATTTATTTTATTTTTGTCTTGTCAAGAGTCTTGAATGTATTGACTGATAAATGTCAATAACATTTTGCTGCCAACACGGAATAAAGTTTCACAGAGAGGAAAAAAAGTTATATAAAAATTGTAATCCCTATTTGTATTCGTTTTGTCAGGATATAATTCGTTTATGCTAACATTCAGCCTACAACACAATAGAAACAAATCTTGCTGTTAACACAGTGAAAAGTGCAGCAGAGAAAAAATAAATAAATTCGACACAGTCTGTCATTTAAAATGATGGAATAAGCATAATACAAAAAAAAGAAAAGACGAGTTGAACATGCTTAAGGACATCGCATCCACGCTTTGCTCCATTTTTATTCTGCTCTGTCACTCATCACATCCTGCTTCTGCAGTTCTGTCTGAGAGCTGTATATTATATTTGCTAGCCTGCTCTAAGCATCTTTGCACACGCTGTGCACAGACAATAAAACGAAGCACTGGTTCATGTGCAGCCATAACGGTCCAGTGCAGGCTGAACTGATCGATAAGAATAAAGCGCAGATATGCTGTTCTGAAAGGACGTCTGGGATCGGGATAATGTTAGACCACCCGCTCAAATTCAAATTGCGCCAGAGTTACCGACCGTTATCCACTTGTTTTCGGGAAATTAATCCCGCGGCGTAAGAAATCTGGTCAGGACAGCCGGTTATGCAGACCTAGACTGCTGTGATGCAAGACTCTCGTTTGGTCGGTGCACTGCGTTGAGCAGCAGTGTTCAGTTTTAATTGTAGTGTCCTCTAACTGAACTAATTAATTTGTATAAAAACAATCTAAACAAAGGTGTGGGAGGGTGCCACGGTGAGCGAGTGACATAATGGTGTTGGGGCTTAACACCGGTATAACCGTCGTCACGTCTATCGCGGCAAGCCTACTTCACTCTGTTATTTATTTACTTTATAACAGTAAATAAATATCGGTTCTGAATATCGGTTATCAGTTACATAAACGTACAAATAATCAGTATCGGTAATAAAAAAATCAATATCGGTCGATCACTAGTCACACCTGCTAATGGCTTCCACCCACATCCCTTTTTAAACAGGGTCACGCACACACACGTATATTTACACACACGCAAGCACACACTAGAGCAATCAGGTGAGCTATCATAGCCCTGGGGAAACATGATTCACAAAGTCATTAACGACAGTGACATGAATCAACCTCAATCAGACGTACAGTAGAGAAGCACACCTAACCGTATATATCAGGTGTAATATCTGACAGCGGGCCGGATTCTGCACGTCTGCCTCTCAGAGTGTGTGAGCTGTGAATCTCTTGTTATTGTGATACATGATTAGCTCTGCAGGTGAACGGTTAAGACCTCACACTCTGTCTGCCACCCCGAACACAGACGTGTTGATTCGTCTGGGAGCGCTCGTCCATTCTCAACTTGATCATCAGTGCCAGGTTCCACCCGGAGTCCATAAAATTGAACTGTTCTCAGAGTTCTTTTTATTATAACTATATCTGGAATAAACCGTTCCAGGCATGTTTTCCCAAGCCATTGTGTTTTATGTTAACTGAAAGATAAACAAGAAAAAACTAAATAGCTGTTTGTGTTATGGGAGGAAAGACGTTCTGTGGTTTCAGTCTGTTCAGGTCAGAACTGAAATATTAAGCAGCACAACAGTTTTCAACATTAATAATACGAAATGTCTCTAGCACATCAAATCAGCATATCAGAATGATTTCTGAAGAATCATGTGACACTAGTCCGGAGCAATGATGCAAACAAATTCAGCTTTGCCATCACAGGAATAAATGACATTTTAAAATAGAATAAACAGCTGAAATAATATTTCAGTTTTATTGTATTTTTGATCAAATAAATGCAGCCTGGGTGATTATCAGACTTCTTTCAAAAACATTATCAACCCCAAAAATTTGAACGTACAACTAACAACCAACCTACAGGTTTTTAGCATTTATAAATGTTTTCCATTATCATTTCTGACCATTTACAAACAAGAGTGTCAGACAATGAAAAACAAGTTCATAACTGAACCTGAAAGGCTGAAGTGCATGTGTGTGAATGTATAAAACGGAACAGGCTGGCTTTAATGAGAGAGATGGAGTCGGCGTGTTTGGTGCGTGTTTGAGTACATAAAGCGTCAATGACACCGGAGAGGAGAGTTAAAAGCTGTGAAATGCAGCCTCTCTGTAAAGAAGCATAATTGCAGGAAATGACAAGTAGGACTGTGGAATGCAGCCAGCGAATTCAACAGAAGTTCACAGCTCTGGACTTATACGCACAGAATAAACAATAGTGTGGGAGTGATCCTAGTTGATCGCTCACATTCCTCAGAAGTCTATAAGACAACCTTCTGCCCCATTCGGAAAGAAAAAGACAAGCCCCGTTACAGAAGGAACACACCACAATTGTGACTATCAAAGCAACAAAAAGAGACAGAGAGGTCAAAGGTTAAACCCGTCGGACCGGAAGAGGCGGAGCCAGAACCCTGCTGAAAGTTTCAGAACAAACGGTCGTCATGGTGATGGAATAGTTGCTGGTCTAATGGAGAAGTTTGAAAGCTGACAGCTCTGACAGGCATGGAGTCTAATCTCACTGCCCCCTGGTTCCAGGTTCACAAAAATATATTGAAATTTCTTGAGTGTGGGAGACGTTTAAATATGTTTTGAGAGAATAAATTCTCAATGGAAACAAGAAATCTCTTATATAAACAGCATCGGCTTCAGCAGACTAATCTCTGAGAGATCTGACCAAAATGTTGTTATGGGTTCGGAGGAGGATAATGATGATGGTGAAGGTTTTGAAAGGTATGGGGAAGGAACTCGAGTGGAGAAAACGCTGCTCCGTGGTGTGATGAGACAGACACCATCATCACAAATACGGTTAAGGCTCCAGTAGCAGGGCTCTAGAGTGCGACCAATTTGGTCGCACGTGCACCCTAATTTCTCTCGGGTGCGACTAACAAAAATCCTAGGGCGCACTGGTGCGTCCAGCCATTCGAGAAAAGAAAAAGTATCCGCGACTCAGAAACTCTGTGGTTCAACAAAAGACACCCCGTTAGGCTTATATCGTGGTCTAAACCAATCAGAGATAGTGAAGGGCGGACCCCCTCTGATTGGCCGTGGTCCAGATATTCCTGTATGTGTGTGTGCGCTGACAAATGCCACGTGTGCTGCTGCAGTCAGACAGAGAAAGAGGTGAGTAGTAGAAATGCGTGCAGTGTTGCCAACTTAGCGACATTTAGCGCCTTTGTAGACCCCATAGCAACTTTTGTTTTCCAAAAAGCAACTAGTGACAAATCGAGTCTCTCAGAGTGTCTCTGTGATCGCAGCAACGGCGCGCGAGATCAGCGCGCTTTCTCTGCATCTGCTCTGTTCAGCAAGCGCCTGAGAGGAGCCCGCTCAGTTAAAACAGATATTATTGCTTCTCTAAATGTACATGCAAATATAGAAGAAATCACAGCACTGGAATTGTCTTGTCTTATATTGTGTCTTATTTGATTTCATCAGACAACGGCTCAATAAAATTATAAATTAGTATTTTTGTGCAGACTAGCTTCTTGGAAAGGAGAGCTGGTTATGAATTTTAAAGGACGTGTTTCAGTCATTATTTCATATTTATCCTGTTGACTGACAACATAAACAGTCAAATATATAAAGTAAAACAGTTTTATTGAGAATTTGGCTGCATTAAAATACAGTATGAGTACAGAGAGACGATTAGACAGAACAGTTATTTTTTCTTTACTTTGTTTATTTAGCAGACGCTTTTATCCAAAGCGGCTTACAAATAAGAAAAGTAACTAAAATTAAAAGTTAAAACTATACATAATATATACACACATTTAAGAAGATAAAGACATGAAATAAACATGACAAATGCATACAACATTTCAAAACTAAACATTTAAATGAAAATAAAGCTAAAAAATCAAAATATAAAATCAAGAAAAGGTATGAGTATAAAAATGCTTCTAACATAACACTAAAGGCCTAAGTATACTTCTTTTTTTGCATAGTAAGAATTGGTTATAAAAACTGTAAATACTTATTTTTTCATGATGTTTAGTGCAATTATTTGGTAGTCTGTGGTGGGATGGGGGCGCAGGATTGTTTTATGGGTTTAAGGGGGGGGGTTTGAGAAGCACTGCACTAGAGCATCCCTTCGTTCAGACACAGTGGAAGATCTGATAAGACTCAGTGTAGAAGGGCCAAGTCTGGAAGATGTTTAATGCTAGAGAGTGTGGTCAGCTGGTTTAGCCGAGGCCAAAGATCAAGAAGGCCAAACTACAGGAGTTGGCCATCCGAGGGGCATGTGACTGCAATGGAGGATAGTCCATAAGACATTGAGCCATGAGATGTTCAGTTTGACGCCCTTAAAACACTTAATTTAGATTTTATTTATCTTGAGATGTTTTAAGTTTAAATCTCTGCTCAGTGAAGCACTTTAAGCACCAACACTTTTTCAGTAAGTTACCTTTCTTGTAGAATTGTGCTTCAAATAAAGAACTTTATGTTGACCAGATTGTTAGTTAGTCGTTTACTAGTCAATATTGCCTATATAAAAATTTGGGTGCACCTAACTTTTGTGCCAGTGCACCTAAGAAAAAAAGTTAGGCGCACCAGTGCACCCAGTGCAAAAAGTTAGTCAAGAGCCCTGAGTAGGTGTGAGAATTTATTTGTGTGTGTGTGCGCTGCTGAGGTCAGTGTGTATAATGGAACAGACAGGGTAACATCAGCCTCTAATCACTTCAGCACTCTCGTCCTCCACTCACACACTCACACCTCGTACCTGCAGATGCTCTTATCTCAGCAATTCTAGAGATGGAGAAAGAAACACTTTCTCTGAGCTAATAAAGTTGAAACTAACTGCATTTGACTTATGTCACAGTGTGAGAACATGAGAAGCCGAGATGGTCTCCACCCACAATGCACCGCACAAGTGCTTCTTGTAAAGACAAGTAGAATGTGTTCCTGGATCAACATCCGTGTTATTCCTAGAACAATTTATATTCCTATAAAATAATCATTTTCTGAATGATTGTTTCTTAATGCATGAACTATTACATTTTGATGGATGCTTGCAATTACTTCTTTGTCAAGATTTATTAATTTATTTAGAAAATACTAAAAATTTAATTTATGCATACACTGATTTGTATATTTTCTTTGATGAGCATATTTTTATATTTAAACAATTAAATGGCAAGAAAAAGGAGAAATTGTTGAATAAAGTCGTTATTTTTATTTTATTTGTGCACAAAGTATTCTCGTTGCTACATAATATTAAGGTTGAACCACTGAAGTCACACGGACTATTTAAACAATGTCCTTACTACCTTTCTGGGCCTTGAATGTGGTAGTTGCATTGCTGTCTATGAAGGGTTAGAAAACTTTCAGATATGATCAAAAGTATCTTAATTTGTGTTCAGAAGATGAACGTAGGTCAGGGTTTGAACAGCATGAGGGTGAGTAATTAACTATTTTTGTTTTGGGGTGAACTAACCCTTTAAATAGTTTAGCAAAAACCTTTATCAAAGTTTTTATTTTATTTAAATTTTTTAAATTTTATCCTAAAAAAAACCCTACTTTTTTAAACCTATATTTTTACCAAAATGAAGACGTGTACACTCATGTATTGAGATTCAAGGAAAGTATGCTATTGCTTGTTATAAAGTGTTACACAACCAATATTAACACAAAATAAAGTTACAAACTTGGTACATGCGTTTTAAACTAAATTAAAACAAATAAAATATTATTTGATCCTCGGTTGTTTCAACCCCCCTCCTCAAACCACCTGTTATGTAGAAACCACATTTCATGATACAATTAATTTCCCACCCTGCAATTTTCTGGTTGTATATCTTGCACTACTGCTAAATGTGGCATTAAAGTAGTAAACTACGTTCCAGATACAACATGTTGTGCCTGCACACCATGCAAGCTCTGCTTTAACACCCAACTACACTGAAAAAAATGTGTAATGGAAAATGCATTAAGAATATCCAAGTGTTTATGTGTTTTGGGTGATGGTCCATTACAGGGTTTGTCATTTCACAGGTCTGCGACTCCAACTGAAGTTTTAATGAGAGTCTGCCCTACTCTCGTTCTCCTGAATCTCTCTCTATATGTCCCACACTCACATATATATACACATGCATCATGGCTCAAGGACACTACAGAAGAACCTTGTTAAGCCGGGGTGGAGCGGGTAAGATTGGATTCAGACTCATACCAAACACACAGAATTACATTATTGATCACAAGACAGAAAGGTTACGAAAGAGCCATGGGGGCTACACCAGCATCCAATCTGTGAAGCAAGAGTACCAGTGAGTCCCAAGAGAGCATGGGGTGCTTTTTTGGAAAATTCATAGCACACGGCCACACGCACACACAGTGTGGCTCTATAATTGATTAAAACTGGCCCAGAGGGCAACTGGTGTGCCGACCCTCTTGCATAATGCCTGATCTGTGCCTGGGTTGCACTGAAACACACCTTATGACAATCTCCCATCAGTCCTTCCTTGGAGATTTTAGCTTTCCTGTAGCTCAACTGGTAGAGCATGGCGTTAGCAACGCCAAGATCATGGGTTCGATTCCCAGGGAAAGCAAGAGCTGATAAAATGTAGAAACTTGAATGCAATGTAAGTCGCTTTGGATAAAAGCGTCTGCTAAATGCATAAATGTACAGAGAGAAAAGTGTAGGGAAACAGGTCTGTTTTCTCGCGGGGCACTGTGACCGGTGCATTTATTTCATAGGAAGGCTAACTAGGCCACGCTACAAACGAAGAGTAGTGATCACTCGCACGCACTTCGTGTTGACAGAGGTCGGCTGGAGCTCTTATCTCGGTGGAATGCGCAGCGGCCACAGCCTGATAAGAGCCGGAGTTCCAGAGGTCGTTCGAGTGCTTAAGCAGCGACCAGGCGGAAAGAGAGAATTGCGCTGCAAAGCAAACCGGCTCACTATCTTGGGTTTTGTTATGCATTAGAACACGTGCTCTATCGATAGCGTTGTTTCTGGCTTTGGCGTTTGTCGTGTCATCTTGAGAGGCTGTCAGTGGTTTGTCTTTTCTAAAGGTGGTTCAGAAGATGAGAGATGCTTTAGATATTCTGGTCAGGGCTCTGAACCGGTTGAAGGAACGAAAACGAAAACAAACAACATTTTGACAGGAACAGAACTAGAAACGAAATCAAATTTTAAAGTTCCGAACAGAATAAAACATTTAAAATGGCCATTAACGGGTAAAAAAGTTAATTTATTGTTCCATTTAATATTTTAAATTTGCTGTCACCCAATCACAAATTCAAGTAGTAGGCTACGGTCTATATTGGAAATGTGTGAAATGCCCGCCTGCGCTCAGCTGTGAACTCGTCATAGGTATTTCGCAATGGCAATGCACTGGCATTTTAGAGTTTATCCGAGGATAGTGTAAGATGGATTCAACAGATCACACGCGCTTGCAGCGCTTCTGTTAACAGAGCAGATAGAATAAATCTACAGGCTTACATAAAAAGTCATATAAATAGGCTATATGCACAAAATATTTTTCACTTAAATCATTGACAGATTAACAAAACGAAAGAAAAAAAAAAAAGAGCTGAGGTTTCGGTTTATTGTGACATGATCCAAAATTCACGGAAAGGAAAACGACAGCAGAAAGTTGTTTTCTTTACTTTGCAAAAGCTTGACAGTTTTGAGTGTCTTGCTTCTATCTGAATACCAGTATGGCTATCGCGCCGGCGCTTGACGCGCACACAAACAACATATTTTTGCGATATTGCAGCCTGTTCGTTATCAAAATTCATTATCAAAATACAGTTAAAGAACCATATAAGTAGCACTGCTCCATTGTACAATCTGTTGCATTCAGCGTGACTACTATGCTGATATGCGAAGGATGATGATCGATGTGAGTGAAGTACAAAGCCTATTTCATAAATAATAATATTTTAGCATCCAGATACGTTGCGAATATGAAAACATTTGGATTCGTGCCGAATGAGAGAGGTAGGCATCAGTTTCACCATAAATTAATTATAGTCTTCACGGTATAAATTAAATAGCCTATAAATTAATACTTTTTGATGTTACAATAGTTATTTAGTCAGGAGCAGTGAGCACTTGTATTTTTCTTTAACAGCATTAGATTTATTATTAGTTTACTTTCACTTTAAGAACGAAATCACAGATTTAATATACTGATACGCATTTCTTTCTCCACAGTTTACATTAAGACATATGCTTTTCTTAACCTACTGTCTACAAGGATATTAGCATTCATTTTGATGTAGTTTTGTCTGTATTTATTCATCAATGCACAAAAAAGCGGAGGAGAGCTCAATTCTGTAATGACGTGGCTGTCTGTGTGCGTGCACTTCAGATGTGTGCGCGGGAAACATCTCACACAACGCGCGACTGTTACGCCAACAATCCCGAGCATGCTTACGGGCAGTCCTTATATCGAGTCCTGATATGTGAGATTGAACGAGAATGCACGCGTTGACAGTAATGGATAGACATTATGTGAAAATGTGGACAGTGCCAACTGCCAAAATAAATGTGCCTTTTTATACTACAGATATCGATATTTTACACGTGGCATCGATGCATCGTATTGACATACATCGTATCTATATATCGATCCATATCAATAATCGTTACACCCCTAATTAACCTGTTTCGGGAACGATAATAATACATATCGATTCTGCTCGGAATCTAGTTATAAACATACTAACAAGATTCTCTACAATAATGTCCAATATAAACCAACTATAGAAGAAAACGACTGTTTACGCCAGTAACAGCTGTACAGCTCAGTTTTGGAAAAACTGAGAATCCAACACTTGCGTGACATTGTTACTTACGCAAGCTCACTAGAGCAGATGCGTTTACTCGGTCACGTGAACACTAAAGCAGCGCTGTGAGATACAGTCAGTGTGAAACGCATGAATTCAGAGAAGAACACAAGCCGAACAGGAGAAACACTGTGTGCCATTACTCCTGGGGCCCGTTTCAGAAAGGAGGTTAAGTGAAAACTCTGAGTATGTTAACCCTGAAATGAGGGAAACTCTGGGTTTTCCGTTTCAAAAAGGGAGGTTTGTCAAACCCGAGAAAGCAGGGTAAGTCAAGCCCGTTTCTGAAAGAGAGGTAACTTATACTCAGTCAATTACCGTGGTAACTTACTCCGTGAACCTAACCTGGTCGGGAGCAGGTTTTCTTCGGTAAACCCAGAGTTTCTTTCGGTCTCCTCTCCCTTTTTATAGTTTTAGCGAGGTTTAAATGCCTAATTCAAACTGCAAAATTTATTTTCTTACTGAGTATTTTTTTGTCTTATTTCAAGTACAAATATCTAAAAATGTAAAATGATATATGAAAAAATTGTCAATATTTAGTCTTGTTTGCTGGGGGATTTTCCTTTTTAAGTGCATTTTACATAAAACAAGTAAAATTGTCCGCCATTGGGTAAGAAAATTAATCTTAATGCAAACGGAAACAAGAATATGTTTAATGTCGTCCGCCATTGGGTAAGAAAAATAATCTTAATGCAAACGGAAACAAGAATATGTTTAATGTCTTACCCCATTGGAAGATAATTAGCAAAATAGAAAAAAATGCACTTTAAAACATCGGAGATGCAGAGCACATTATAAGTCCTGTATGCTGATTTTAAGGAAAGTGTGCATCGCTCTCATACTCATTCTGATCATTTGTCCTGGGCACAAATCCGTCAAAGAGGAGTTTCACAGGACTGTAGGTCAGTGGCAAAAAAAATCGGTTTAAATGAGGCTAATCTGATAAATGATGTTCACTTGATAACATCTTTCTGTGACATCTGGAAGTAACGCTGAATTAGCCACCTCGTAAAATATGTACGGATTGCCGTGAGATCGGGCTGGAAGTAATGTGGTTGGATGCATTGATGACAAGCATATCTCCACCATCATCGCACCTTCTGAAAATTAAACTAATTACTGTATGGAATGGAAGGATGCCAGATGGAGGGGTAGTACAAGCCGTAACCACCTCCACTGCTGTTAAATAAACAAATTATTCACTTTTTTATCATCTTTATTTCCTAATACCAAAGCAAAAGTTATTCTTTTTACTTTTGGATTTGAGAATTCTTCCAATACTTGACCACCTCCTCTTCATCTGTCAGTGGTGCTGGTTCTCTCTCTGCCTTCTTGCTGTCGTCAAGTCAGTAGTTAATTGTATTACTCTAATTAAGAAATGCAACAGGTTGGATTAGAGAACATCTAACTATGTGAAAAGAGTGTTTGACTATGTGGAAAAAGCTGCAGTGCATTGAAATAGACATTGAATGATATTTAATGTCAAATGTTTGTAAAGTCATTAAGCCCACACATATGAACCTTTCATGCTTAAAGCTTTACCTTGATTTAATTGTGTTTTTATACTTCATTTTTAGCTGCTGCACGTTCTTGTTTCATTTTTCGGTATTTTTACTTTTTTTTGTGGCCGTGGGATAACATTAAAATGAATATGTTCAATAATTTATAGTTTTCACCTCTGATATTATAACAGTTATTAAGTTATTGACAGTTATTAAGAGTTAAAGTTACGCATTGACGGAAGTATGCAAACTGACGTCTTTTTGGCGGGAGCTGTTGCCATGGTGAATCGTAACTTCGGTGCTCTGCTGATCATGACTTTTCATAGTCATGGTGCACACGCTTAACTCAGAGTCAACCTACTTAGAGTTGAGTAAACTAACACAATTCAGCTGTTCTGTAACCGAAAACTCAGAGTTTCCCATCTCAGAGTAACTCAACTCTGAGTTCAAGTTTAAACTCAGAGTTGGTTGAACCTCCTTATTGAAACGGGCCCCTGTTTTATTACAAAATATTTTTATTATTGGTAGATAATTATAGTATGCATGCATGTATGGTTAAGGGAGCTATAACATGTGTGCATTTATACTAAATGGTTTTAGACTACTGTTTTTCATACAAATAGGCTACCTAAAACCATATAGTTATATTTTACCATGGTATTGAGGTGCTATACGGTATGTGTGGTTTTAACTGTTTATCATGATTTACATGTATGCTACTATGGGGGACCAATGCTTAATAAAAAATAATTATATTTGTATTATTAATATTATGAGGCAACCCAAACTGGTTTCTTGATTTGAAACAATAATCACTCATTAGAACATGCAGAAACTAAGAAATACATTTTTCTATTTAGATATTTATTGTGTTAAGGAAAATTAATGGTCTGGTTTCTACAACTTTCACTTTGGAGCAAAACTCTGGCTTTAAACTTGAAAGAAATAAAGATTTGACATTTATCATGATAATTATCGATATCGACTGATAAAAAAAAAAAAGGATAATAATTTGGGCCATATCACCCAGCCCTACACTGGCTCAAAAAACAGATTTCACTTGCAAAATGACCATGTCATCAATGAGTCGGAAGATCAGATTTGAAAAGCAAACCAGATTTGTGTGCAGTGTAAACAAAGGCATCAAAACTTGGCCAATAAGAAACCACTTAGTAACTCCTCAGCAACCACATAGCAACAGGCTAAAACAATCAGAATACATTTTAGCAACCTTAGAAACTATTAGAGGTCAAACAATAGCAGATTTTAACAATAAATAGGTTAGACCGCCCATAACACAAGTAAAATAGTCCAGAACTTTGTTCCAAAAATAAAAATATATAACAGTACCACATATCATCATTTTGAATATTCAGACCTATACACAGGGCTCTAGAGTGCGACCAATTTGACGCATCGCTAATTTCTCTCGGGTGCGACTAACAAAATCCCAGGCGCACTGGCCCAGCCATTCAAGAAAAGAAAAAAAAAGTATCCGCGACTCAGAAACTCTGTGGTTCAACAAAAGACACCCCCGTTAGGCTTATATCGTGGTCTAAACCAATCAGAGATAGTGAAGGGCGGACCCCTCTGATTGGCCGCAGTCCAGATATTCCTGTATGTGTGTGTGCGCGTTGACAAATGCATCATGTGTGCTGCTGCAGTCAGACAGAGAGAAAGAGGTGAGTAGTAGAGATGCGTGCAGTGTTGCCAACTTAGCGACATTTAGCGCCTTTGTAGACCCCTCATAGGAACTTTTGTTTTCCAAAAAGCAACTAGTGACAAATCGAGTCTCTCAGAGTGTCTCTGTGATCGCCGCAACGGCGCGAGATCAGCGCGCTTTCTCTGCATCTGCTCTGTTCAGCAAGCGTCTGATAGGAGCCCGTTCAGTTAAAACAGATATTATTGCTTCTCTAAATGTACATGCAAATATAGAAGAAATCACAGCACTGGAATTGTCTTGTCTTATATTGTGTATTATTTGATTTCATCAGACAACGGCTCAATAAAATTATAAATTAGTATTTTTGTGCAGACTAGCTTCTTGGAAGGGAGAGCTGGTTATGAATTCTTAAAGGGACGTGTTTCAGTCATTATTTCATATTTATCCTGTTGACTGACAACATAAACAGTCAAATATATAAAGTAAAACAGTTTTATTGAGAATTTGGCTGCATTAAAATACAGTATGAGCACAGATAGACGATTAGACAGAACAGAAGTTATTTTTTTCTTTACTTTTAGTCATTTAGCGGACGCTTTTATCCAAAGCGGCTTACAAATAAGAAAAAGTAACTAAAATTAAAAGTTAAAACTATACATATTATATACACACATTTAAGAAGATAAAGACATGAAATAAACATGACAAATGCATACAACATTTCAAAACTAAACATTTAAATGAAAATAAAGCTAAAAAAAAATTCAAAATATTAAATCAAGAAAAGGTATGAGTATAAAAATGCTTCTAACATAACACTAAAGGCCTAAGTATACTTCTTTTTTGCATAGTAAGAATTTTTTATAAAAACTGTAAATACTTTTTTTTTTCATTATGTTTAGTGCAATTATTTGGTAGTCTGTGGTGGGATGGGGGCGCAGGATTGTTTTATGGGTTTAAGGGGGGGGTTTGAGAAGCACTGCACTAGAGCATCCCTTCGTTCAGACACAGTGGAAGATCTGATAAGACTCAGTGTAGAGGGGTCAAGTCTGGAAGATGTTTAATGCTAGAGAGTGTGGTCAGCTGGTTTAGCCGAGGCCAAAGATCAAGAAAGCTAAACTACAGGAGTTGGCCATTCGAGGGGCATGTAACTGCAATGGAGGATAGTCCATAATACATTGAGCCACGAGATGTTCATTTTGACGCCCTTAAAACACTTAATTTAGATTTTATTTATCTTGAGATGTTTTAAGTTTAAATCTCTGCTCAGTGAAGCACTTTAAGCACCAACACTTTTTCAGTAAGTTACCTTTCTTGTAGAATTGTGCTTCAAATAAAGAACTTTATGTTGACCAGATTGTTAGTTAGTCGTTTACTAGTCAATATTGCCTATATAAAAATTTGGGTGCACCTAACTTTTGTGCCGGTGCACCTAAGAAAAAAAGTTAGGCGCACCAGTGCACCCAGTGCAAAAAGTTAGTCTAGAGCCCTGCCTATACAGAACACTCATGCAAATTATTCTTTAACAGAAAATGAAAACTAGTTTTATGTAAATAGTTTTATTTAAATTTTATACAGTTATGTATCATTTATTTATTGTTTGTTATTGTTATCACTATTTTATTCACTAAATATTTTGTTGAAAGCTAATTATTATGCAATTCTCTTTTTTTTTTTTTTTACAATTTTTTTGGGGGGAAAGCAGGTTACTTTGGTAATGCATAGCTAATCATCTCTGACCGGTGCGTAAACGCTCTGCGTGTGTACTGCATTTATGTGTCACAATGAACACTTGCAGCACATACAGTACCCTCCTAATATTGGCACCCTTGATAAATATGAGCAAAGGCGGCTGTGAAAATAAATCTGCATTGTTTATCCTTTTGATCTTTCACTCAATAAATTCACAAAATTCTAACCTATCATTGAAGTAAAACAATTGAAAGTGGGGAGAAAATCTCATGATGAAATAAATGTTTTTCTCCAATGAATGCTGGCCACAATTATTGGCACCCCTAGAAATTCTTATGAGTAAAATATCTCTAAAGTATATTCCCATTCATATTTACATTTTTTAGCACACCAGGGTGACTAGGAACATGAAATTGTCCAGCCATGACTGTTCCACAGGATTATAAATATGAGGAACACAAAGGTAAAATTCCCTTTATCATCCATCACAATGAGAAAAAACAAAAAATATATTTCTGATGTGAAGAACAAGATTGTTGAGCATCACAAAATAGAAAGTGGCTGTAAGAAAAGAGTTAAAACATTGAAAATCTCCATTCCAACCATCAGGGTAATAATTAAGAGTTTCCAATCAACTAAAAATTTAAAAAATCTGCCTGAAAGAGGACGTGTGTCTATATCGTCCTAATGAATGCTGAGGAGGAGAGTTTCAGTAGCCAAAGACTCTCCAACGATCACAGCTGGAGAATTGCAGAGATTAGTTGAGTCTTGGGGTCAGAAACCAAAAAAATCAAACATCCCTAAATCACCACATGTTGTTCGGGAGGGTTTCAAGAAAAATTCTCCTCACTCATCCAAAACAAACTCCAGCAAATTCAGTTGTCAGACACGACTGGAACTTCAAATGGCACTGGCTTCTATTGTCAGATGAAACTGAAAAATAGCTTTTGGCAGCAACCCCACCAGATGAGTTTAGTACAAACAGGGATAAAAAAGTACCCCATGTCCACGGTTAAATATACTGCTGGATCTTTAATGTTGTGGGCCTGTTTTTCTGCTGGAGGTCCTGGACATCTTGTTCCGATGCATGGATTCTATCAAATACCAACAAATAAAAAATCTAAATCTGACTGCCTCTGTTAGAAATCTTATAATGGGCCATGTTTTGATCTTCCAGCAGGACAACAATCCAAAACAAACATCAAAATAAACACAAAAACGGGTCACTGAGCACAAAATGAATCTTTTACCATTGCTGTCTCTGTCCTCTGACCTGAACCCTACAGAAAATGAGTGAGGTGAACTGAAGAGAAGCAGCACCGTCATGGAGCTGTGAATCTGAAGGATCTGGAGAGATTCTGTATGAAGAAAATGGTCTCTGATCTCTTGTCAGGTGTTCTCCAAACTCTTCAAGCATTATAGGAGAAAACTCAGAGCTGTTACCCTGGGAAAAGGACGTTGCAATAATTGGGTGCCAATAATTGTGGCCAACATGAAATGGTGAAAACATTTATTTCATCATGAGATTTTCTCCCCACTTTCAATTGTTTTACTTCAATGATAGGTTGGAATTTTGTGAATTTTTTAAATTAAAGATAAAAAGGATAAACAATGCAGATTTATTTTCACAGCCGCCTTTGGTCATATTTACCAAGGGTGCCAATATTAGTGGAGGGCACTGTACTTATCACACACTCTTGGAAGTCCATAACTGTGGTAGTCCACTCCGCGGGGAGCATGGGGTGATTTACTAGCTATTAAATTAAACTGGAGACAAGTGGAGGTCAATCAGTTAACAGGTCGTTCACTTCCCAAGTTAGCAGCGCTCTGTCTCTCTCGCTCTTCCTGCCTCCGTTCAGAAATCAACAAAGTTTATAGACAAATTAATCAGTGAAGATTCACAGATGGGATGTGTAAAACAACATATTTTCAATATTGATTAGTTGGTATCTTGTCTAAATGACTAATTGGTCTTACAGAAGCCATGTTTATCATTCATGTTTACCAAACCCTAATCAGGAAGATAGCATGTCATATGACTCATGATAACCAGTGACTGACATTACTGCATCCGTTCCTTTTCCAGAACTTTGTGGAAGCAACACATTCCAGTCAGGAATCTATGGGAGTATCCAAAATGACAGCACACAGTGATAAGATCATCTGTGACCATGAGAACCAGTCCTGCTGTGACTCCTCCCCTTCAATAATTCATGATTTGACAGTTGAGGTTTAAATGACCTTGGCCTCCAGCTGTTACTCATGTACCCACCTCCCTCCACATTCCCTAAGATAAACACATGTAAGAACTAGTGGTGGGCCGTTATCGGCGTTAACGTGCTGCGTTAACGTGAGACTCTTATCGGCGATAAAAAAAATATCGCCGTTAATCTATTCTCAAAGTTGGGTTGGGAGCTGGGTCTATACTACGCAAGCTATGATGACTTTCACCCTGATATTTTAGCGGCGGATTTATACCTAGCCGAATTGCACTGTAGGGGGCGAACGAGTCTTGAACTAGAGGCTCGCAGTCCGTGATGGACAGATTGTTAACGGCTGGTCTGTGTGGTAATACAATCGGGCAGGACATCCAAACGCCACCTATCATTCATCAACCTCAAATATGGCTTTTCATCTGAAAGATGTATGTAGTAGCAACCTTACATGGCGCCAATATGATGTTAACCTAGAGAAATGTGCGCTATTGAAGTGTTTGTGTGGAAGCGCTTTGCTGCAGGACAGGATCCGTGCGCCACTTGCTCTTACATCTCCGTCATTCTTGGTCATACAGATAAAAGTAGCCTAATACATCTTTCGAATCTGTAAAGACTCTACGTTTATTTGTGTGCACTCAGAATAACAACAAAACGTTGCGCTTTTAAGCAAACAGGATGCGCTTTAGGTCTCATGTGAACTTGAGCGAGAAACTTAGAAAATCCGTCTTTGAAAAATATATCTATAGAGAGTGAAATGTCTAAAAAATTAAAATAGAAGACGTGTGTGTTAGCATGGATGATTTACATGAAATTTAATCTGTGCAACACTGTGCATAAGATGGCTTTCAGTTCAATATAATAACAAAAAACGAGATTTTGGGTTTTTATTCAACTAATAAGGTGGGCACGCTGTGATCTGTACTATATTTTTACTGTAATTGACAGTTATCAAAAAAAAAAAACAACAACACGGGAGTGGGAGGGAATGGGAGTCATTCTTCCGGGAGTGGAACGGGATTTTCCCCCAGTTTTTTCGTGGGATTGGGACGGGAAGAGATTAAAGTTTGTGATGCATTTTGGAAACAGGAGATGAGCCCCTGGTCTAATGCGCCACCTGGCTTGAGAAACCCGTTCTCAAAGACTTACTTTTAGTCATTATTTGGGTAGCACACATATTCTGAATGCCTTCGGCAGAATTCAAATGAGCCATTTTAATCTAGATTAATTCCAAAATTAATCTAGATTAAAAAAATTAATCTATGCCCACCACTAGTAAGAACGCACATTTAAACAAACACTAATCCCATCATTCCATGCCCAAAACGTGCTTGCGGTTATTGGCATCTCTCATAGTCAACAGAACAAAAAAGGGCTAACTTGTCAAATCTTTTCAATTCATATACATATCATCACACCTTCAGCCCCAGAAGCAGCCTGTCTCCATAATTAATAATATTGATCCCGGGAAAAAAGGAAGAGGAAATATCCTACAGCTCAGGGCTATTGGCACAGCACAGCAGGATGAAATATTAGCAGTATTTTAAAGATGATAATTAAAATTAAAGCTCAGTGTGAGGAAATTGGACTGTTTGAGGATTAACAGCAGCACCACTGATGCCCGTGGAGGAATTAAATCCCACTGTGTCAATGTTATCGAGGAGCAATTCACTAGTACATATCATAGACTTTCATAGACATATCAAGTCTTTTAAACAGCTTTTCCGTTCAGCAGAAGAAACAAACAAAAAGCGAAATACATTTGAATTGTTAACATACAGAAACATACAGCAGGAAGGTGAATAAAAATATCCAAAGAGGTCATGGGGTTGCAAAAAAATCCCTAGTAAGAAAGTAATCTTTTTAAAATACATTTATTTCATACTAAATTAAATCTATTAACATATTTACTGGCAGATAACTCGAGATTCACTGATATAAAAATTAGGATTAAACTTTACTCTGCATATTACTTGTGCACAATGTACTTTTCTTAATATTAAGTCTTTTAATGTCACTTTTGATGAGGATTGTATAATTTTTGAATAATAGCAGACTTTAAAGCAAAATATTTAAAGTGTACCTGAAGTATACTTTCAATAGTTCCACTTTAGCACAATCAAATATACCAAGTAGGGCTGCACGATATATCATTTTAGCATCGATATCGCGATGTACGCATGCGCAATAGTCACATCGCACGAGGTGCGATGCAGGGCAAGGTTTTTTATTTTGTTTTTTTTTTAGAAAAAAAATGTTGCGCGGGTCTATATTTGCCTGATATAAAGTAATGAATTCTGATTTATGGGTGTTTTTTTTTTTTTACAAAGCACATGTTGCTTCACGTTTTTGACACGCAGACTCTGCATGCGTGCGCATGGCGAAATTAGCGAGGAACGGGAGAAAAGCACCGAAATGGACGACTTGGTCACAAAAAGAAGCGCATCGTCAATTATTTGGAAATATTTTGGCTACAGAAAGGATGATGTTGACCAAAAACAGGTACTTTGTCGGGAGTGCCGTGCAGTAGTTGCCACAACACGCGGAAACACAACTAATTTGTTTGATCATTTAAGTCGGCACCACAGAGCTCTGTATGACGAGTGCAAAGCCAGATCTGATTGCCGTCCAAAGCAAAAAACTATTTCGGATGCATTTGCCAGTGTTACACCATATGAGAAGGGTTCCAAGCGGCATAAAGAGATCACGGATGCGATAACATTTCACCTGGCGAAAGACATGGTACCAATTAACACGGTGACCAACCCGGGTTTTGCAAACATGATCCGGTCACTTGACAAGCGTTATGTTATACCATCACGCACTTATTTTTCTCAAGTTGCCATCCCAGGGCTGTACGACAAATGCAAGGCACAAGTGGAAACTGAGCTATCACAAGTGAAATATTATGCAGCAACAACGGACTTGTGGTCCAGCCGAACAACAGAGCCCTACATAAGTCTGACCATACACTTTATTGATGAGGACTTCCAGCTGAAAAGTCGCTGTTTGCAAACAGCATTTTTCCCGGAGGATCATACAAGCGAGAACATCGCAAGGGGGATGAGAGAAGCATTGACTGCTTGGGGCCTGGATGAGAGATGTCTCGTCTGTATAACAACAGACAATGCAGCGAACATGGTAAAGGCTGCCGCCCTCAACAAGTGGACCAGGCTACAGTGCTTTGGGCACAGGCTGCACCTTGCAATTGGTAAGTTTGGTCCATACATTTTTGCTATTGTTGCTATTGACTTAACTTGAAATAATAAACATTTTCCTAAGTTCAGTAACTTGTCAAATGTTAGTTTTGTAAGCTATTTTTTTAAGGCAAACTTATTTCTCTGGAAGATTTTTTTCCACATATTTTTGTATTTTACAAAAACAATATTAATAAAATGTCCCTATATTTTATTAATAATGTCCCCTCTTTTAAAGAAAGCATAAACTGTACATGTATATATAAAATATCTCTAAATAATTAGTTACCATAACAGTTGAGCATGAGCAATTTATTTTTCATGATAGTAAATGTAATAATATGTACTTATTTTTTATTTTTTTTTCGCTTAGAAAATGCAGTAAAAAAGGATGGACGCATTGACCATGCTACAGGTATCTGCAAGAAGCTGGTGGGTCACTTTTCTCACAGCTGGAAGGCCAGAGCTGCTCTTGAAAAAGCCCAAAAGGAGCTAAATTTACCGGCACATTCCCTAATATCAGAATGCCAAACAAGATGGGGTTCCAGGCAGATGATGATCAACAGGATTTTAGAGCAGCAGAAGGCTTTAACTCAGGTCCTGTCTGAGGACAAGAAGGCAAGGCATCTGATTCCAACCTGGCAAGATATAGATGTCCTGGAATCTGTCAGCAAGACACTGGGCCCACTGCTGGATTTCACAGATGCACTCTCTGGAGAAGATTATGTTAGTGTCTCCTATGTGAAGCCAGTTATTCACCTCTTCAATAATTCAATGCTGCTAATGCATGAGGAAGACACAGACCTGACTAAGACCTTGAAGAAGGAGATGTTGCACTACATCAATGATAAATATAAAGATGATGCTACTCAGGAGCTGCTAGATGTGGCTTCTTGTTTGGACCCCCGTTCAAGATGGAATTCATCAGTGCAGACAACAAGCCCAGAGTGAAGGCCAAAGTTGCATCAGAGATGATGGAATGCCAGGAGGAGATGGCAAGCTGCAGCACTGAGGTGGAGCACGAAGTTGCTGAAACATCCCATGCAAAAAAAAGCCAAGAAGTCCTTGGGAAGTTTCTTTAAACTGAGTGGAGCTGCAGCAAAGGGTGATTCCTCTGTGACCCTTAAAGATTCTGTGGACGCAGAATTAAGCAACTACCTACTAACGCCTTCCATAGACAAAGAGCAAGATCCACTTGCATGGTGGAAAACACACAGAGTAAGCTTTCCACATCTCGCCAAGCTTGCCTGCAAATATCTTTCCATTCCCGATACAAGTTCCCCGTCAGAGCGGGTTTTCAGTGCAAGTGGCAACATAATCACTTGCCAACGTTCAAGCCTAAAGCCTGCAATGGTGGATAGACTGGTATTCTTAGCCAAAAACCTCTAAGCTTGAATGAGCAAATTAATGCATACAGAAGCTTAAAAAGTCTAATTGGTGTTCGAATATTTATATTTACTGTTTGCATCAGTTAAGAAAAAGAAACCAGATGTATTTTTATACAGCTGTTGAAAAGTTTAATTTAATCTTTGTTTTCTATGATGACCAACACTTGTTTTACTTAAGCACTGTTGCTCAAAAAAGTCAAGAAATGTATTTAATACTACCAATTCATAATAATTTCCCATACAAAATTATCTGTAACCAGACTTGGATTGTGCCTCGCCACAAGCCTCTGGGCAGTCAAATGTCCTGTCTTCATCCATTGACTCCAGTGACTCACAGGATACAGTCATTATTGAAGAAAGCTCCTCCAGTAAACGAATGAGGCTAGACGATGAAGCTAAAAAGGTGGGTATTCAATTTTTAGTACTTTTACATTTTGGGGGAAAAAGTAAAAGAAAGAAAAAAGACTGTTGAAACTACTAAATCTATTTTTTAATTTCTGATTTTTTTAATTTAATTTCTAATTTCTGATTGAGGTTGATTTATGAGACTTATGACTTTAAAGACTAATTTATATAAATTTGTATTGTAATCTTTAAGTTGGTGGAAACCATTCTTGTCCAGAAACCTGGTGGAGATCGTATAATAAATGAATACAACAGAACTAAGTCTTTGGGGGATGAAACAAGGAGGAAAATGGTTAACATCTTGGCAGCTGACATGACAGAAAAAAATGGGTAATCTTTATAATCATTACCTGGTGTATATATGATCTCTAGTTCTAATAATTTTTTTTGTTGTTATTTAAACTCATGCAAAGTACACTAAAAATCTTTGTAACTTTTTTTGTTTGTACTACAGTACATCACCACCAAGGCAGGAGAAAGAAAAATATGCTAGAGGAATTGTGGCTTTGTTCCCTTACCTCAGTGACCCCTTTTCCAAAAATGGCTACGTAAGTGTCAGCTTTGAATTCTAATTCTGTGTTGAAATTTTAAATGCTGCTGATCTTACACATCCAAACTTCAGGTGGTGTATTTTGCTTTTGAATTTAAATACTTTTTATCTGTATTTTTCTCTAAGGAACATTATTATGATGGCGAAAGCGGTACTGGGTACTTAGCATGGAGAGTAAAAACTATACAGAGAGCTTGGCTAAAGACCGACGTGCATCATTTGAAGGTACACAATGAAATTCTGAAATCTTCTACCTTTGTTTCTTTTGTATAGCTAATTCTGCCATCTTTCACAGGAGCTCTGTTTCTAAGTTGCCTTAAGGATTAACTTCATTTATCATTCTTTCAGCAGTGTTGAAGCTTTTAAAATGTTTTTATTGTCATCAGGACAAGGAACGTCTGCTGAAGCGAGGTCTGGAGGACCAACTGTAAGACGGCAGTCAGAGTTTAATCCAGAGACCAACTTGAATGAGGATGAATGCAAGGAAGCAATTGCATTCATGCACCATTCTTCTGATGAGGACACCATCAAGAAGAAAATGAAGTTGACATTCTACTATCGCCACAACATTTTTCTTGACCCCATGCAGTCAAATGAAATATCTTTTCACGATTCAAGGACATTAAAGGCTTGGTAAAGTGTTTATAATCATACTTTTAACAATACAATAAAATTTACTAATGTTTAGATTTAAGTTTATTCAATGCCTACTTGGGTTTATATCTATAATGATTTGTCTGGTACTTAGAAAAAATATATTTTGTCATCCTTTTCTGCCTCTTCTTAAATTGAGCAAGACTTTGTTCTGATGTTTGGAGAAGAAGTGTCAGGCAAGCTACTGGAGAAGTGGACCACTGTATTCAAGAAAAAAGTGATTCAGCAGTGCAAAAAGCTTCCAAACACCAGTGATTTGGAAGAACTACTGCTAGCAGCTGAATCTCCTGCTGGTGACTCAGAAGAGGGTGTTAATTGTGGTAAAATGTTTGATTAATTTTAAATGTAAAATATTCAGTAAAAATATTATTGAACAAATTATCAAAGGAACTTAAGGGTGAAAGATTTAGTCCCCATATATTTTTTAATGTTCTTTAATATTATTTTTTCACTTCCAGTTTGCATTATTGATCAGATTTTGCTAATATAAAATATGTTTAAACAGCTTGGGACAGCGACCTCTCTTCCATAATACTTCTTTTGAAGTATTTGGAAAATCCTTTTACTTTATTAAATTCTGAAGCCAAACGAAAGAGACTTTTTACAGAGAAATGGGGAACTGTTGAACCAACCGAAACAGTGATTGGCACAAGATTTGATAGCAGGAGAAATAAAACCACTGGGACATTTGATCAAGTTGTTGTAACAGATAAATATGCTTATATACCCATTTTAGAAACACTAAAGTCAATTTTACAAAATCCGAATCTTACTGATTTGTTTAAAGCCAGGCATGTTCCAAAGGAAGGTGTTTATGTTGACTTAAGTGATGCGGCACATTTTAAAAGTAATCCTTTATTTTGCACAGAAAAAGATGCCTTACAAATTCAGTTATTTTACGATGATTTCGAGACTGCTAATCCATTGGGTTCCAAAAAAGGTATACACAAATTGGGTGCTATCTATTTTACATTAAGGAATTTCCCCCCCATTTTTAACTCCTCATTGGATAATATTAATTTATGTGCCCTTCTTCATGCACAGGATATTAAACGGTATGGTTTTAATTCTATAATCGAGCCTCTAGTAAACGATCTAAAAGTGCTTGAGACTGAGGGGGTTAAGAATCCAGTATCGGGACGTTGTGTTAGGGGTACAATTGTTCAAGTCACAGGGGATAACCTTGGCTTACACAGCTTATTGGGGTTTCTGGAGTCATTTATGGCTCAATATTGTTGTCGTTCTGTGTTCTTGAGAGAGATCGTTTCAGTTTGTGTTTTCTGAAGATAACCCTCAGGTTGTACTAAGAACAACTGAGATGCATGCTCTGCACTGTAAAGGTTACAAGATGACTCTACACTACCTCATGTTTATGGCGTCAAGCGGTGTGTTTGTTAAATTCACTCAAGTATTTCAACACAGCAAACAATTTTGCTGTGGATATAATGCGACATTTTAGAAGGTGTTGCTCAGCTAGAGGTAAAACTTGTTCTGCAGTACATTCAGCACAATTTTCTGAGTGCTGATGATCTTGCTGGTAGAATACATGCTTTTGATTATGGTTACAATCAGCAGAGAAACCGTCCTCCAATGGTCAAATTGTGTGGTGGAAGTAACGATTTGGGTTTAAATGCCATCCAATCTTGGTGCTTGTTGCGCAACATGCCTCTGTTATTTGGTGATTTAGTGCAGAGAGATGATAAACACTGGTATCTTTTGCTTTTACTTCTGCAGATTGTTAACATCGTATTTTCACCAGTCCTAACAGAAGGCATGACTATTTATCTTAAACATTTAATAATTGAACATCACCAGCTATTCAAAAAAATATTTCCTGAAAAAAAATCTGTTGCCAAAGCATCACATAATGATACATTACCCACGGTGTATAAGAAAAATTGGACCAATTCTGCACATGTGGTGTATTTGTTATGAAGCTAAACACAAGTTCTTTAAAACACAATTAAAAAGCTTCAAAAACATCACTAAAACACTAGCCAAAAAGCACCAGAGTTGTATGGCAATGCACTGGGAGTCTTTTAGCCAGTACAGATTGACTCTTGGGCCAGGGAAGATGATGGAACTCAGTGGACTTAAAGGTGGGATGGACATGGCTTCCAAACTAGGAGTGGAAATATCAGAACTTGTCTATTCTGTAAAATGGGTAAAACATCATGGCACAGAGTATCGCCTTGACTTTATTATCTGTACTGAAGTAGCATGTGAGATGCCTGTGTTTTGCAAGATAAAGACTATTGCTGTGAAAGATGAAAATGTACTGTTATGTGGAACACTGATGGAAACACTCTGTTTTGATGACCATTACCATGCATTTACAGTCAGACTGCATCCAGACCAAGTTTTGAAGGTAGTGAATGTTAACGAGCTGTGTTACTTCAAACCATTTGATCTTCAAATTAAATATGGCACAACAGATTCTGCTCTGCATATAGTGCCCTATTGCCATTTTATGCAGATGTGATGTTTTTTTCAGATGTGATGTATTTGTGTTTAAGCCTGACAGTGTTTTAATAAATGTTTTAAATGGTACGTTGATGTTGTTTTCTGTTTTATTTCATGGGGAAAAAAAACTATATGTTGACTTTGCAGTATAGCAGGGAAACGTAGTTACACCACAGAGTGAAATATTGACTTACTGGAGTTATTTGATCAGCATTTAAAATATTTTAATGCAACACCAAATGGGTTTTAAAATTGTATTCACTGAGTGGGATTTCTTTCACCAATAAAAAGATAAATAAACTCTACAAAAGTGAAATATTAACACTAATTGGTGTTAATTTTCCCTCGGTGTTAAATTGTGGTAACACCAATTAGAGTTAATTTCCTTTAGTGTTAAATTGTAGTAACACTATTCAGTGTTGAGCAGTGTTAATTTTTTACTCCGAACAGAGTTAATTTTACACTGAAAATTGAACACCATGACAAGAGTCATTTTATCACCAATTCTGAGTGGGACCAAATACACTCGGGTCCAGTGTTAAATTTAACTCTTAAAGAGTTATTTTAACACTGCAAAATTTACTGTGTTTAGTTGGACTTCAGCAATACTTCTGCACAATTAAATTACATTAAGTACAAAATTAGTTCCAATTTAGCAGACTTCAAATATACCAGTTTAGTATACTAAAAGTTTCAAATACATTTAAGTATATTCATTTTTCACTATAGGGATGGGGGACATTTGTGTCACACATATAAGAAATACAGCAATTGTTTTGAATATATACCACAAATTTAAAAAAGGTAATTTTTATGTTGCCATGCCATGTCCCTGTTGCCATGATTTTGTATAACAAGTATCAGTCTGATAAAGGGGATGTTTTCAAAATGTTTGCACTACATTCTCTTTGAAGCACTTTGTAGAACCACTAACTTGAGCTTGTACTGCAGTGTCAAATTAAACTGTACTTATCAACTGTTACGTCTCTGAATCCACAATTACATTACAACACACTGATAAAACACACATTTATTTGACAGTGTTAAAAATCACTTTATAAAACTGGAAAAGCCTCCCAATTTATACAAAGACTCCATGAATCAGCCATTTGTCAATTCACATGGGGCCCATTTTTGGCCAGAGCCAAAGACCATGGGACAGTTCCAAGTGTTTTTGTGTATTCAAGATTTAGACCTACATGACTCAAATGGATGTGTTTATATAAACCGTGCATGCCATTTTTGCATGGCTGCAACTACCATGGAGTTCCTGCACGGTTCATCCAGTTGCACCGTTACGCAAGTGCATTCATAATCCAAATCAGATGGAGCTAAAAGAAGAAAAGCAGCGTCTGCTTTGAAGTTCTGCAAATGAGAAGCACTTGACTGACATTATGGCAGAGCTGAATAGATGTTGCCATCTCTCTCTCGCTCTCTCCGTCTCCTGGCAAGCAGAGAGTAAAACGTGTTCTTGTTTTTTCAGGACCCCAAATAAAAAGCACGCTGGAAGGGAGAACTCGGTTGGAGGGTCTTCAAAACAGCAATAGTTTCAATCTTGGAGGCCTCTTAAAACAGAGTGAGTCTGTAAGGACAAGCACCTAGTTCAATAACCGCTCAGTCAATGGACTTTTGTTAGGATTGTGTAACGTTGTAAAACCCGGGTCAAAGTCCTTATGTTTCAGGCTGAAATAAATTTAGCGTTCATAGAAGCGTAACCTGACCCCGAAGAGCTCACCGATTGAATTCAGAATAAAAGACACTGGACGTTTTGCTCTAGAAAACAAACAAACAATAAACCCTAATGGCAAACGTGATTACATTAGAAATGGTCTTTTGAGGTACAGATCATCGTGGCATGATGTTAAACACACTTCTTAGGCTAATAAAGGTGGTGAATAGATGAGTGAATGAAGCAATCAATCATCTTAATGGCCATTTCGGTTCATTATGAGCTTTTGTCAGACATTAGCCATGAAGGAAGAGACAGCCAGACAGGACGACAGGTTGCAGGGTTTGTGGGGGGCTCCATATGTGTTGTGAGACACCGTAGGAGACTGGGGATGTGGTATTGTGTGCTCCCCCCAAGAGACTTACAGCTGTCACTCAGATGTAGGAGAAGAAGTGTGATCTCACCTCACACACTCTTTGACACCTGCTGACACCACCCACATGTTTGGCCACACACACACTTTTCCCAGTCTGACAGAAATGTACACACCTGCCAAAACAGCACACAAGGACAGCTAATGGATCTGCTGCTGGCGACAGGTTCCTAAACAAACCGTTTAATGCACCAGAGACATTACCGTGACAATTCACTCTGTCACTCTCGGCATGATACTGATACCGAGTTACTAATTAATATGATCAACTAAATTTAGACACTGCCCACCCTCAAACACACACTAAAGTCACACCCACGGACATGACAATTATGGTCCAATCATTGAGTCATTGTAAAGAGGATGGATGGCCTTCAGACAGATCCAGTTTGTCAGAAACTTGCACAAACAAAACAGAACAATTGTTAATGAATCTGCCTTTTGCACAAAGTCCCAACATCATCAGACTTTCCGCGCATTCAGAACTCTTTCTAATGTAAAAATTCACTTCAGAATAAAAGAAGCTGATATCCTCATTTCTGCCAATTTAAGTTCCTTAAGGACATCAACTATATTTATCTCTAATAACTAGGGATGGGTACCGAAACCCGGTATGTAATCGGTCTCGGGGCTAAATTATAAAAGACCGGAGTATCGATAAGCTCTGACGTTAACGGTTCTGTTATCGGTACTGGAGAAATTAAGAAAACACACATACATTTATTATTGCTATATATATATATATATATATACACATTATCTTGCAAATTCTATCCCGCCAGAGTCACCAGCTGTTTTTATATGAAATAATATTCAAACTCTTGTCTATGATGCATTTTTGCTATTCCCAAATCAGAAGCGCGATCGCTCACATGGAGGAGTTTCAGCACGCGCAACATGAAAGCCCTGTTTATGATAGAAGAGAACTAACCATTAAAACATGCTTACACTTTAGGCCTGTGGCTGTTATATTAAACTGAGTTTATTTAATGTTTTTTTTAGCTTCTAAAGATTATAGCCATGTTTCTTCTAGAACAACTTCCTTCCCTTCACAGCGGCGCGCATTCGTTCCTCCCTGACCAAAACTTAACGTCAGAATCAGATCAATCGTCTGTCGATTGTTGTAAAATGCCGTCTTTACAGTTACTAAATTGCTGGACATGTTTGATAATAAAACGTTGAAAGTACAATCCACACGAGAGCGTTGTTCCTCAGGCTGAAGCGTGTGTGTGTTTGCGTGTGTGTGTGTGTGTGTGCGGCGCGCTCCAAAACAGACAAGCAAAGTACACTTTGAGCTTGAAGCGTCAAGCGATCAAATACACACACAATATGTAAAACGGAGCTTGGAGAGTATTCACTTAAAACAGTTTATATCTTAAAGTGAACGAGAACAGTTGGGAGAAAATTGTGTGTCAATATTTTGTCTTAGTGACAGATTGGAGCTTCTTCAATGTTAATCAAATAACAAAACACAGAGAAAATCACTCACAGCTCTTAATCGGAATAAAGTAATAGCTTTAATAAGCATTAATCTATCAATATATACAGTGAAAACTATGCAGTGTTCATTTATATTTGATCACTTTTATATTTATTTTGTAGCTATTATTTACCTAAACATTAATGTTAGTAGACCACCATAGATAAATGAAAGCAGTTTTTTTTTTTTTTTACATTTGTTTTATGTTATGACAAATGGTATATTTGTCAGTTTATTTAACTTTGTTTCTTTGTTCATGTTCTTACTCTATCTTATCTTATGTATATAAAACACTAAAAATGCCTGCACACTGGTGCATTTACAAATTGATGTTTTATATTTATTTAATTAAATATTTATTTAACATTTCAGAATATAAAGCCATGTTAATTAAGCTGCTAATCTATCATAGAAATATATATTTCATACATATATGTGTGTGTATGTATGTATGTATGTATATATATAAATAACAAAAAGTACCGATAAGAATACCGTTAAAGTACCGGATCGATAAGCAGTATCGATAAGAGTAGTAATACCGTTAAAACCTTAACGATACCCATCCCTACTAATAACCTTTTATTTCATTCTTAGACCAGCACTGCGCATTGATTTATCTGCTAGTCTCATTATTCAGCCGATACTTGGCCAATAATGGTGCTTACTGGGGCAATTAACACATTTTCCATAAATGAATAAACAGTTTTTAATTTCTGCTAGGTATGTGCCACAGATCTATACTATATTGTCTAAATATATAAAGAAAAAAAATTGTACATTTAACAGCCTTAAATAAAAACAAAAAGTGCATTTAAAAATTCAATGTATTTTCAGACATTTTAACAGATAAATGGCCACTAAAAAAAATCTATAATAAATAAATAAAAACAAATATATTTTTTAAATGGAAAATGTTATTAAAATATTATATTAAATTATTAGTGTTTATGATTACCCTTGTCATCATCTTACATAAGCCTCTTTCACACAGCCATTCCAGAAAATGTCCCGTGATTTGTCCCAGGATGGTCTGAGTTAGGTTCATTCTCACTGCCAGTGATTTTCCAGAATCGGTGCGTGCGTTCACACAACCCGTAAAGACACGTGACATTTCATGTGACGTGTGTAATGCACCGTGCACCATTTCACTAAACTGGCGAATGATTTCAGCTTCAGCGCGGATAATGAGGAGCTCCCGATCGCTGCTTCATTATAGTTTACACATTTTTCATCGTATGAACGTTGATCTGCCTTCAAAACAATCGGTAAAACAGTCGCACGATAAAGTGCGTCAGCACTACAACACACCCTTACGGCATTGATCAGGCTTTTGTTCACACAGTGCTCATTCCGGGACTGAACCCAGCCATGTTACTAGGTCCCCAACCCGGGATCGATCCCGGAATTAATCCCGAGACGTGTTTGCGTTCACACAGAATACACTCTGGCAATTTTACAAGACCAACGTGCAGTGTGAAAGAGGTTTTAGAGTTCTAAATGTAACCTAAAAAGAGTGGAAATTAAATATCCATTCAGCCGATTATATATATATATATATATATATATATATATATATTAGGGATGTGCATTTTAAGCAAAAGTAATATTCGATAATCGCTGTGTATTATTCGATTACTATTCGAAAATCGCACCCCTCCCGCGCATGTACCCACGCACACGCTCACACACACACACACACACACACATAAACAGAGAGGGGGAGAGAAACCATCCAGGCTTTCAATCTGTAAGATAACAGTTTAATTAATTAGAGAATAGTCTATCTTAACCTGAGCCAATTAATGGTCGTAACGTATGATTGCTGAAACATATTAATATAACATAACCGAATGAGGCATTTATTAACAGAACAGTCCGTCGATTATCAACTGCTTATAAGGTTAGGACAGTTCTATTTTAAAAATGAGCATGAACATTCATATTATAAAAAAACGTAACCGTTTGATTAATTAATGAATGAATATTATGGCATATAAACATATTACGCATGTTATATGTTTTTATTACGCTAAACAGAATATCATTCTTAAAACATTATGCGCTAAAACATTGTGAACAGCCTGAATGACGGCACTTATTATGTGAACATTAATTTTAACGTGTCATAACAATAACCTATTTCATATATATATATATATATATAATCATTTATTTGAATTAGCGAGAGAGAGAGAGAGAGGGGTATGAAAATTGCGCGTGCACCTGCATCTGCGCGTCTCTCTATACAAGCAATGAGGCTTAGTTACTTCAAAAACAGCGATTTCACCCCCTCATTGCAGAGAAACATAATATTGCGAGTCAGTAGCCTATCGAAGCTATTTTAAGAAACAGTTTCCGTTGTTTGTAGGCTGCGATCTCAGATATCTGTGTGCAATAATGTGTGTGCGCGCATGAAAGCAGCGTAGCCTCTGAATATAGTTTTGGTTTAGCTACAAACCCGAGCCCGAAGCTATCCATTAAACATTAACCCAACCCGAAAGCATTTCGGGACCCGCGGGCTCGGGTCGGGAAGCAGACCTCTATCATGAACAGCCTGAATGACGGCACCTATTATGTGAACATTCATTTTAACGTCTGTTTTCATAACAATAACCTATTTCATATATTAAATGTTCACATGCTCTGGAAGAAGACGAGAGTGCAATCTGTTCACACTTAGTCCGGGGAACTTTTAATTGAAACGAGGGAACGAATATAGATCCCTGTAGCTTTTCAGAATTATCCGCCTGAGTCCGACCGGAGCCCGTGTCTTTCTCTCTCTCCTCCACATTACAAAGCTGCTGCTGCAACCATTAAAATAGTTCCGAATAATTCGTTTCGTTTCTTTATTAATTTAATTCAGAAATATGATTGGAACATTTTATGTTTTTAAATTCAAGTTTTTGTTTTTTTAAATACCAGCGGCCAGTGCAAGTTTGATCAGTTTATCTTTCTCAAATAAATAACTAAATAAATAAGATTAATGTCATATTTGAAGAATAAAGTCAAAATTACAATAATAAAATCATGTTATATTGCGTGAAGTTAAAGTGAAAATTACACCTGAATACTCTGCTAATAAAAAAAAAAGTCTGTGGCATCCAACCTGTCATTCTTCACATTTAACACGAAAAACAGCACAAATATTTTTTACATTAATATTTATGGTTATCAACCAGTGGAATATTACATTATTTATTCAACAAAAAAATTGAATGCAGCGAGCTCGTCACGACTTCATAAGTGGGAAACCGGACGTTTCTGATAGCACGTGAATGTGGCAGAGAGGCGCTCTCGCTCAGCTCAGGGGAGTACATCGTTTTGTTAACTTTGTGGTTTATTATTTTGAGTTGTTTTTTGATGCTGAAACAAACGGCCCTCTCTCTATGTATTGGCTTAACAGATCTACACTGTAAACCCGGATAAGTAGAATTTACTTAAAAAAACCCAGGTAACCCCTTGCCTTAAAATTTTTAAGTAATGAAGCATTAGTTGAATAAGTGAGGTGAACTACGTTCAATGTACTTAAGCCCATAATGGAATGGAATAGAACATTTAAGTTGAATGTACTTATAACCGAGTTACAGTAACTGAAGATACTTAGTTTAAACAATCTTTCCCCACCCATTTATTTAACTCAGCTTGTTAAGTAAGCATTACTCCATAACTAATTTAAATAAATTGTATATTCTAACTGACTCAACTTAACTTTTTGTTCCTGAAACTCAAAATATCTTTCAATTAATAGAGCCATGTAAAATACATACATACAACTGCAACATTACACAACATCCAATTGTATTTTTATTGAACATGTCCTTTTTAGCAACAAAAGAAACAAAGCCATGGCCTAATAGGGTTCTAGTGTGTAGTTTCCTCAGTGATGGTAAGAAAAGAAAAAAATATCTTCCTCTTTACTGCCAATCATTACAATATTGTACTGCACCTCTTCAAATTTGGTTGACAAACTGTAAAACGCCTCCGGTTACTGTCGTAACCTCGGTTCCCTGAGAGCGGAACGAGACATCACGGAGATTTCTCCGTTATGGGAACTTCTTCCTTCAACCTTTCCTGAAGTCCTATTGGCTCACGCCAGTCAAATGACTGGCCAATTGTCGTAAAGCATGCAAATACGGGCGAGCTCGAGACAGTATAAATGCGATGCTCGCGACAATTATATCAGAATCGGATACTGAACACCGTAAGCTGAGGAGTAGCGAACACGGCGTCTACCGTGATGTCTCGTTCCTCGCTCTCAGGGAACCGAGGTTACGACAGTAACCGGAGCGTTCCCTTATCGAGCTGTCACGAGACATCACGAGATTTCTCCGTTATGGGAACGATATTAAATCCCGCCGTGAGAGAGGCTACGAAGCCCTACCCCAAAACACAGCAGATAGAATATGCGTAGACACTTCCCACAATAGTGACGCTGTAGGCGAGCTCACCGCTGATAGGTGGCTGTAAGCCAATGAGCGTCTAACCCAAAGGTATACAAATTTGCATATCTGGATAGAAATAACGTTGGCTGCGCTGAAACAGGGCAACTTGCACAACGAGCATAAGGAACTGCACAGACTGTATAGCATGACCCCAACCTAGCATGATAAAAGTATCGCTAGATAAAACAACACAAATACAGGAATCTGCACTGAGCACAGGGCAGAACAACCGTATTAGTAAAGGGTATGCAGAGCAAACAATGTAGTAAACATGCATCAGCCACTTACCGACAGCACCTGGGAGGCAAAGACTGAACGTCCAGCCTGTAAAACCTGGCGAAAGTATTCTCAGAAGACCAGCCGGCTGCAACACATATATCTTGAATAGACATACCTCTGACCAAGCCCACGAGGAAGCCATGGCCCTCGTTGAATGCCCCCTAATGTGTAAAGGACATTCCAAACCTTGGTTCGTATACGCAGCCATAATAGCGTCCACGATCCAGTGGGAGAGCCTCTGTTTAGACACAGCACGGCCTCTCGCACAACCACCATAGCATACAAATAGCTGGTTAGATTGACGAAAGCTCGCCGAACGGTCGATGTAATCCTCAAAGCCCTGACAGGGCACACAAGTCTGAGCATCTGCCTCACTCGAGGCTGCTGACTCGGAAGACAAGGCAGACAGAGAAACAGTCTGTATCTTGAAGGGAGTAGAAAGTGATTTAGGTACATACCCCATTCTTGGCCTGAGAGTGACGCTGCAGTCACCGGGTCCAAAGCGAATACAGTCACTATCCACAGAAAAGGCGTGCAAATCTCCTATGCGCTATGGCTGACGCGAGTGCAAGAAGGAGTGCAGTTTTGAGAGACAACTCCTTCAAACCCACTGATGATAACGGCTCAAAAGGTGGCTGAGAGAGAGCTCTTAATACCACCTCTAGGTCCCAAGGCGGAACCGAAGGTGGCCTCGGAGGGCGTAGCCTTCGCCTCCCTTAAGAAAACTCACCACCATGGGGTCTCTGCCGATCGACTGGCCACCCTGCGGTGAACGGAACGAGGCAATGGCCGCCACATAGACTTTTAGCCGAGGGTAACGATCCACTATCCAGCCTGTACTGCAGGAAACTCAGAACATCCAACACGGTGCAAACAGCCGGTCGATGTGAGCCTGATGGCACCATTTCACAAACACTCCCCATTTTAAGGCATATAATCGTCTTGTAGAGGGTGCTCGCGCTTCCGTGAGTGTGCCGACCACACGAGCCTGCAATGCGTCTAGTTCCCCTGACAACCCTGAAGCAACCACACATGAAGGTTCCATAGTTCTGGGTTCGGGTGCCACACCGAGCCGTCCACCTGAGATAACATGTCCTTCCTGACCGGAATCGGCCAGGGGGCTATCAGCAGCTCTGTCAGGTCCGGAAACCAAGGCTGGTTCGCCAGTTCGGAGCTATGAGTATGACGGACGCCGCTCCTCCCTGATCTTGCATAACACCAGAGGCAATATCTTGATCGGAGGAAACGCATAAAGCCTGGCTGTCGGCCAGCGCTGTGAGCGTCCCCTTCCAACGGGAGTGGGACAGAGAGAAGAACGACGGGCAGTGTGCATTCTCGCTCGTGGCGAATAAATCCACCTCTGCTTCCCCCAGAGGTTCCAAATCATCCGAACTAACTCGGGTGTAACCTCCATTCCCTTGAGGAATTCTCCTCCTTGAAAGCATGTCTGCCCCGCGATTCAAAAGACCGGGATGTGCGTTGCTCTGATGGATAGAAGGCGAGAATCCGCCCATAGCAGTAACATCGCTGCCTGCTTGCACAAAGCCTTCGAACGGACGCCGCCCTGGCGATTTATGTACGCGACTACAGACGTGTTGTCGGTGCGAATCAGTACATGCTGCCGTTCCAGTTGTGCTTGAAACTCCTTCAGAGCTAAAAAGACTGCTTCCAATTCCAATCGGTTTATGTGCCACCGGATCTGAGGCTCTGACCACTGCCCCGAAGCTGGCATCCCCTCGCACACCGCTCCCCAGCCGAGCGTCGATGCGTCCGTTGTGACCACCACGCGTGAGGTTACCAACCCCAGGGGGACTCCCCGGCTGAAGAAATTCGGGTTGCGCCACGGAGCCAGAGCTTCGATGCAGCCGCGGGTGACCGCGATACTCAAACGTCCCGAGGTCCATGCCGTCCAGGGGACTCGAGTTATCAGCCACAGCTGCAGTGGTCGCATGTAATAAGCCCAGATGACACACTGCCGACGCTGACGCCATGAGTCCCAGTAGTCTCTGAAATTCTTTCAAATGAACAGAGCTGCCTTCTCTGAAATGGCGTAGGTAAGACAAAATGGCCGCCACGCGCTCTCGTGAGAGGCGGGCTCTCATTTCTAGGGAGTCTATGCAAACTCCCAAATACAGAATGGACTGACTCGGGGCGAGAATGCTCTTTCGCCTGTTCACACATAGCCCTAGGGACTCCAGGTGAATAAGCAGCGAGTCTATATGGCTGAGTAGCGTGTCCCGGGACTGAGCTAAAATCAGCCAATCGTCCAGATAATTCAGGATGCGCATCCCGCCCGCTCTGAGGGAAAGTGCTGCATCCACACACTTTGAAAATGTGCGCGGGCCAAAGCCAGCCCGAACGGGAGAACAGAGTATTGGTACGCTGTGTTCTCGAAAGCAAACCTCAGAAACCGTCTGTGATGCGGCGCTATCTGAATGTGAAAGTACGCGTCCTTCAAATCCACGGACGCAAACCAGTCCCCGGGGCGAATCTGCGCCAGGATCTGCTTCAGCGTTACCATCCTGAACTGACGTCGCGCCTGTTGATGGGTCTGAGATCCAAAATTGGGCGAAGCCCCCATCCCTCTTGGTACCACGGCGGCTGTAAAACCCGCCTCCAGCTCGTGGAGGGACTCGCTCTACTGCTCCTTTCTCGAGCAGACAGCCAATCTCTTGCCTCAGAGCCTGGGCATTTCGAGGCGATGTTAGAGACTGCACCACGCCATTGAAACGGGGTGGTCTGCGCCTGAATTGAAGAGTATACCCCGCCTATCACGCTGAGTAGCCAACGCGAGATTCCCGGAATAACCTTCCACGCTTATGAACTGACGCAGCGGCTTTAGCTGCTCGGTCGCTGGGTGCGCGGCTATAACCTGTGTTGGATGCGGACCTGCACTGCACTGAGGCGGGCAAGGGAACCGCATTTATTGAGTGAGGAGGAGAAAGCTCTTTTGTGAGAAAGTATGCATTTTTATTGAATGGACACTCAACACACACACATTTGGGCAGTTGAACTTTGGGCGCTACGCCGGGCTGCTCGCGCTTCCTCCCTCCCTCCGATCGTCAGGAAGACGGCTTAGCAGCCGGGCGGGCGAGAGTCGCGTCGCGGGCTTCTCCGCTGACCTTGGCGCTTCCTGCCGGAGCCCCACACCTTCCTCCGGACGCCTGGCTCCTGTCGAGGAGCAGTAGCAGTAGCCCCAGCCTGGGCAGGCCTGGGAAAATCTCTCCGCTGGGCAGAGCCATGCGCTGACGAAGATCTGGATCTGGCAGTCTGTTGCTGGGGGGCGCGTCTAGGCATCACGTGACTCATCGCCGCGCTTTTGAGTCTCAGCAAATCGCCGGTTATGGTCTCCACGGCATCACCGAAGAGGCCGGAGGGAGATATAGGAGCGTTTAGGAGCACCTTCGATCGGCATCCTTTAGGTCAGCTAAGTTTAGCCAGAGGTGCCTCTGAAGGACGACCATAAAGCCCATGGCCTTACCCACAGACTGGGCCGCTCGCTTCGTCGCCATCAACGCGAAGTCCGTTGCAGCGCGCAGATCCTTCGTCGCCTCAGGAGTGAGGACTCCGCCCCGCCGCTTGCAGGAGTTTGGCCTGGAACACCTGCAGCACTGCCATGGCGTAACGCTGATGCCGCCGCCATCAGAGGCATACGCCTTATTAGCGAGATGGGCGGTGGTTCTGCACGGCCGACGGCAGGCTGATGTCCGGGCCTAGGGACTTCGCTGCTGCAGGGCACAGGTGTGCAGCAACGGTCTCCTCGACGGGGAGAGCGCACGTAACCGTGGGCCTCCGCTCCATCCACGTGGGAGAACATGGCCTGCGTGTTCGATGGGACGCGCCGATTGGGGCGCAGACCACGCGTCTTCACGAGCTGTTCATGAACATCGGGGAAAAAGGCACCGATGTCCTTGCGTCCAGCTTTGCGTGTGGACCTGAAGTACCACGAGTCGAGCTTACTCCTGACAGGCTCCTCCGGAGGATTCCAGGTGAGCTCCAACTCCTGAACAGCTTCGACAGAACCCTCATGAGCTCCTCCTGGAGGCCTGAAGGCTCTGAGCTGCCTAGCTGCTCGGGCTCCGATCCAGCCCAACCGTCCTTCTCCGAGGCCGAGATGGACATGGCCTCGCCGCCTCCTCGTGGCCAAAAGCTACGAATCCTCAATATTGGAAGGGGCGGAAACAGTCCTCGGGAAAGAGATTGGCGAATGCGGCGACCGTTGGGTTCGGCACGGCAAGACGGCGCTCCCGCCGCCCGGAGAGGGGGGGCTCACCAGCGGCACGCTGGCGGCAGTGAGCCCGACCCCGAACAGGCCGCGAACCACATCGCGGCGGGCGCGGAGCACGCGGACCGGGAGGTCCGCGCAAAGTCCACAGTCGGACTCGTCCAGCGCGCCGGCGTGAGCCAGGCCCAGGCAGGCGACGCAATGGAGATGCTGATCCAGCGGTTCGATGGGTCCCGCGCAGATCTTACACACTGAAGCCATCACGAGTTCAAGGTGAAGTAAAAGATTCTGATATAATTGTCGCGAGCATCGCATTTATACTGTCTCGAGCTCGCCGTATTTGCATGCTTTGCGACAATTGGCCAGTCATTTGACTGGCGTGAGCCAATAGGACTTCAGGAAAGGTTGAAGGGAAGAAGTTCCCATAACGGAGAAATCTCCGTGATGTCTCGTGACAGCTCGATAAGGGAACTCAGCCCTGTTGCTCAGACAAACTGCAAAACTCAGGGGTTGCATGGGTGACGTCAATGCCGTGTCATGCCATCCCGCCTTGTGCCGTCCACGAGCTTCTACATTTCAAAATAAAAGCTTCACAGAGCTTCTACTTTTCAAAGTAAAAGCTCAGGTCTGGAATAAAATACTTTTGTTAAAAAATCTCTATAATATAAATGCAGATTATCATGTTAATGAATAAAATACTTAAAGCTAATGCTTTAAATATTTGGTGTTTTTAACTAAAAAGTAAGATACATGCAGACTATCATGCTGATGAATAAAATACTTAAAAATATATGTCCGTCTATAAAATAAATGCAGACTAAATTTTAAATGAGGTTTGATCAAATGTATGTTAACATCAGGGACACAACAATAACGCCAGAAATCACGAACTTACCAGTGACTCCATCTGGAAAATAATTTGCGATTTCGTATTTTGTTTTTGACCCTCTGAACTTACCGTTGGACAGGCAAAACTTGATGATATTAAGTTGTTTTAGCTCAAACACATAATTACAATAAGATAGGCCATTAAAAGTACAGTTTACTCAGAATTCATAATTAATGTAAAGAAATGACACATGTTTAAGTAATACAAACTCAGTTTGTTTGAGTAGACACTACTGATTGGACTTAAAAACTCAATTACAATAAGAAAGGACAAGAAAAAGTTCAGCTTAATCAGAATTAACAAGTAATGTCAATAAATTAGACACATTTAAGTAATATGTACTCAATCTCTTTGAGTTGAATCAAAATCTGGGTTTACAGTGTATTGTTCACGCAATCAGGATGCACGTATCAGAAGTTCCGTGCTCCGGCGCGGTTAGAGCTCACACTATATGTGTGCCGCGCCAGAGTCCAAATGAACCGCACTCTGGCCCACCTCTTACAACCAAGCCAGGGCCTGCTAAACAAACCGCGTCCGAGCGCGTCACGGAGTGATCACTTTACTCAAACGAACAGGGCTTTGGGGCTCAGACGCGGCTCGGGGATGGTTCAAAACACCCAGTGTGGGTAAACCTTTAGAAAATAATCGCATAACCTAATCGATATTCTATAATTAAATTGACTATTCGAATATTCGAAAATCGTGACCCATCCCTAATATATATATATATTACACACACACACAAAAGACCAATAAAATAAATTTGAACGAAAAAAAAATGTAATACAATTGTGAAAATCTGTGAATAATAGATATGGCACCAACATTTCTAGTCGCAATTGCCATCGTACTGCATTAGCATTACATCAGCTACCCTGCTCTCTAGGTATCAGCTGATGAAAAACTCATATTGATCGAGCACTAACTCGGAGTGAAACAGCTCTTATATTAGTGCTGGGCGGTATACCGGTTCATACCGAATACCGGTGTTTATTTTTCTTACGATATGAATTTTTTAAATACCGCAATACCGGTGTCATTTAAATAACGTTTGAAACGTGACACTGCTAGAGAGGGGTCTCTTTTCACTGTTGCATTTTGGCGAGGATACAGCTGTATGTGTTACTAATCGAGAACGTTCAGAAACTGAAGCACTAGTAGAATGTGATGAGAGAGAAGTCATCCACAATAACCCCATCGACCGCCACAAATATCCACCGTCCGCTGCATAAGCTCCCGCGGCTCTCACACATAACAGTTCTCCGTCGATACGACGGATTCCCGTCAATTGCAGGGTTCCCGCCTTCTTAAATTCACTTTTCATAACTTTAAGACCGTAAATGCGCTTACATTTCTCAAATAGTGTTATAAATGTCTTGATTTCAGCTTGAATAGGTCTTAAATGAAGGAAAGACGAGGTGCATTCAGTCTGTTGAGGGGGGTGTGATCAAAGCCTGAAGTGGATTAAAGCACATTCCTCTCTCCGCTCTAAAGGCCCGTACACACCGGGACGAATTTCGCGCGCGTTATTCGCCGACGTTTAACGCCTCATGACTAAACAAAGGGCGCCAATGTGAGTGTGCACACCGACACGAAAAACGCCACGCGTAAAACCGTCATTTTTTTTTAAACGCCTCGGGTTCGTTTTTTTGGTTTGACACGCCGCGTCAAAAACTATCCGACCAATGAGATTGGCGCTTTTGCTCACATGTCTGGAGCAGCTGAAGTTATAGTAAAACACAACCTGGGGGCGCTCAAACACAAAACAGTCTTGCTGAGCACTAGGGTTGTGACAGTGAGGAAATGTTCCCATTATTACACACGATGGGGAGTTATACATTACAATACCCTGTAACCGCCTTGTGTGTTTTACTTTGACTTTAATATCAGCAGCAATTCTGCTTCAAGCACTGTTTAAATAAAATAAAAATCAGCAAATAAATTCTCATTACAATAGCCTGTAAGCGCCGTGCGTGTTTTACTTTGACTTTAATATCAGCAGCAATTCCCAAGGACTGTGTTTGAATAAAATAAAAATCAGCAAATAAATTCTGAAATAAATGAGAAACGAATGTTTTTTTTTAAACATCACTTAGAGCAGGGATGCCTAATAGATCGATCACGAAGACAATGCTGGAAGATCACTTTTTAGGTCAGTGTTTCTCAACCAGGGGGAGAGATAAAACTACAATATAATATATTCACTAATATTATGACTCGTATGTTAAGTCATGTAAAAAAATATATAGCCTATTCATAAATAACAGTACCACCTCTCTACATATTCTGTGTTTCGGAGCAGCACATATTTCTCATCGTGTAATACAGACTGAACGGTTGCTCAAAAACGCTGTATATATATCATATGATACGCAAACTACATCTCTCAGTTGGATAAAAGAAGCCAGTGTCACAATAGTACACACAAGTTTTGATGGACGACTATTGTAATCAAGGAAGAGATGATTACAGTGACAGGATCGTGCATTAGGCGCGCGTTATGTCCGTTATGATCCGCAAACGAACCGTGTATGTGCGCTCTCGGCTCACTCATATTTCTGCTTGAACAGATAGTTAGGCTAACAAATAAAAGTGTAGTCTGCATACAATTTTATTTATTTTATTCGTCTTGTATTTATTGACAGAAAAATGTCAATAACATTTTGCTGCCAACACGGAATAAAGTGTCACAGAGAGAAAAAAAAGTGATATAAATTGTAATCCTTATTTTTATTCGTTTTGTCAGGATATAATTCGTTTATGCTAACATTCAGCCTACAACACAATAGAAAAAAATGTAGGTTTAGCCTAATATATATTTTATAAGTCCTGTCAAAATACTAAATTAATGTAACATCTTGCTGTTAACACAGTGAAAAGTGCAGCAGAGGAAAAATAAATAAATTTGACAGTCTGTCATTTAAAATGATAGAATAAGCATAATACAAAAAAAAGGAAAATAGTTGAACGTCCTTCAATGACATCGCATTCACACTCCATCTTTATTCTGATCTGTCACTCATCACAACCTGTCTGTTCTGTTTGAGATCTGTATATTATATCTGCATCGTTGCACATGCTTTGCTCAGACCCCGCAAATAAAACGAAGCACTGGTGCTCGATAAGAATAAAGCGCAGATATGCTGTTCTGAAAGGACGTCAGGAACGGGATAATGTTAGACCGCCCGCTCCCGTTCAAATTGCACCAGAGTTACCGGCCGTTACCACGTTATATTCAGGAAATTAATCCCGCGGCGAAATCTGGTTATCAATTATAACCCCAAACACAATGTTTGATTTAAAATACAGGTAAAAATCAATACTGTGATAAATAGCTCTCGTTCGTTCGGTGCACTGCATTGAGCAGCAGCGTTCAGTTTTAATTGCAGTGTCCTCTAACTGAACTAAATTATTTTTATTACTATAAAAAAAATCTAAACGACGGTGAGATCTACACTGCAGGGAAGAAATAAGAAGACAAAGAAGATGCAAGGCAAGATGAATGTAGAGCTGCTGGTCTCGTTGGTGTCTGAACACAAATAACTTTATGACAAATTTGTATGATTTTGACAAGCGGGTAAACACTTGCTCTCTTCTTCTGAGAGACAAGCGAGTGTCAGAAGCGTAAGGTTGCTCAGCACCACCTTGTGCACCGGGGTATTTCTGTTTTACATTAAGCGCCATCTAATGTCAGGGAATGAATTTGCATGTTCACTCGGCTCATCGTCAGCGAAAATCGCTTGGGTGTGAACACAAAAAACGCGTTGAAAAACGCTGACGAATAACGCGCGCCGATATTCGTCCCGGTGTGTACGGGCCTTAAGTGTTCTGTAATCACTCCGCTCTGGATCCACTCCGGGTTTTACATTCCCGCTCACGGAGAAACTGCTCTGTGTTCACTCCATTTAAACGTTATCGGGGATTACTGAGGGAAAAGAAACATGTAGGAAACATGTAGCACACTGTTGTTGTTCTGCGGAACACCAAAAATAATCCCCGCCTCGGCAAACAACATAGTAACGCTCGCATCATTCACAGTCGGGTTCTTAGCAGAGAACACCGAGCAGAACTTGAATTTCGGCGCAGGATTGCGGCTAGTAATACTAATTATACTCATTTCCACAGGTTCCGACAGAATGTATCACATTTGCACGTGCTTTTGATTCTTGAGCTCACTCACGCGCTCTCAATGTCTGCGCCCACAGATCGCGATCAGGAGACAGCTTTTAATAATTATAAGGGGAGTTTGCAAATGTGATATATTGATTTAATACAAAAGATCAATAAACAAGTACTGCATGATTTTGCTCTATATCATCAACGAAAATAGTTCCAAATAAAGTTACAGCTGAGCCGTTGTGCATCTCTGAAAGCTAATTTATATTTAAAACATTAATGTCCACATTAATCTATGATTTTTATTGCACTCATGCCACCTCTGAGCCTCATTAAACGTCTGAAAATGTACCTACAAGCCACTTTTGTGTTCTTCTGTGCCAAATTATACAAATAATTTTTTTATTAATACTAATTTCATGATTGGTAACTTATTTGTCGTATTGTACTTATTATATTGTTTTAAATATAAATTTTAAAAAGCTTATAAACATACATTTTTGAATTTGAAGTAGATGAAAATTATCCCATTGCAAAGGTAAAAACAAAATACCCCCGTAAGTCACTTTAAGGAATCAAACGTCACCTCGTATTCGGAAGGCAAATTTTTTTATCAGAATTTTGTATTATTAATCAGAAGGTACTCCTAAATGTTTTTAATTAGGAGGACAAGCGCTCCTAATTACAAGTAGAAAAACACCGCTCTTAAACTGTGTGTGTAAATGTAGCCGTATGGCTGTGGAATGGGGTTTGGCCGAGGAAATATTTACAGTCAAAATATTTTTTTTTGCTTTAACCCCTGTATTTAGTGTGGACTTTTTCTACAATATTCACTCACCATGACACTAAAATATGGCATTCTAAGTCAATCTACTGCAGTTTATCCTCAGTCAGTAGAAAATGTGGTTAACACCCGGTCATGCATGAAAAAAATAAATACCGTCATATACCGTGAAACCGGTATAATTTAGAAAAATACCGTGATATACATTTTTGGTCATACCGCCCAGCTCTATCTTATATCATAGAACTGTCTCAGAAAAGCAGGTCTATGCCTTCTCAGTACGGAAGGACACCTGTGCGGTTATCTATACACAAAGCAATAACTACTGAAGCGTGTGACTGAATATAAACAACATTTAGGAGAAACACAAGCACGAATTCCCATGATCCTACAACATAATATTCTCTCATGATGAACATTAATGCACCAGGCATTCCAGGCCAACAGCTTAAACGGAAGTCTGAAGTAAAAATAACCTTTGTTCCCTTGGAGAAAATTCATTCTGCTGCTCCAACCCCAGAAGACGTGAGCTCTAGGACATCATAACATGCCCTGGCATGTCTCCATCTCACACTTCCTCTCCACCTCATTCCCAATAATTAAATATGATGCCCAAAAGCCACATTCTGATTTAAATAAAGCAGAATGGAGGGGGAAACGAGGTTGTATCAGGCACTGTGGCGAAGTGGCGGCTTCTCGATAGACATCGGCCTTTGTGTGGCTTTTTCATTATTCTCAGCACAATCTACCAGTGCAGAATCCATTATCGTAACATAGGCCTAAATTAGCACCCATAGAAATCCATTAGCGTTACTGTACATGAGGATTTAGAGCTGAAGTGCTTTTCGCAGACTGACAAGATGCTTGCTTCTATTGCAACAGCTGACAGAGAAGGGCAACCTGCAGAAGGCTGTTCTGGGGCATACGGGACCACAAAGGTTAGTTGACCTCAAAGGGATTTATTCACAGAGCATGAGTGAGTCATAATTTTGAGTTAAATCTTTTTTAATGAATTGGCCGATCCAGTTCACAAAACCAGCCAGAATGATCCATTTATGAATCAAACTGACCCGTTTTTCAAGTTCCACTCACTGATTTGATCCCTTCGTGGTTAACATCAATTACCAACGACAAAAACAGCTTAAAACGAGTCCTGTTTATGGTTTCACGGTGACTTTTTGATGAACAACCTGGCCAGTCTTTTTAATATAATGGCGCTTTTCCACTGCATGGTACGGCACGGTACGGTTCAGTTCACTTTTGGGGGGTTTTCCACTGGGTACTATACCTGGTACCTGGTACTTTTTTAGTACCACCTCAGCCGAGGTTCCAAGCGATCCGTACCGTTACCAAAACGTGACGTGTAAACTCTGCTGATCACTGATTGGCCGGAGAGAATCGTCATTACTGCGTCACTGAACTTGCGACACGAGACCCTCCTCTACAGCCCTACCCGCTAGATTTAAATCAGCACAGCCAGCGACGGATCGGACGCAGCTTTTGTTTCAACAAACGCACCTTTTTGCATCAACCACAAATGATCTGTTTCGTTGTCTGTTGAGGAAGTACAGACGTTCCTCTCGTTGATAGCCGAGGAGCGGATCCAGTGAGAGCTTGATGGCGCGACGCCGAAATGTATATACTTTTGAACTTGCTATATTTTCAGAGTATGTCTTCTGTTTATATTTTTACCTTTGTATCTGTGTTTTTCTTCAATTAAAAACAATGTGATCGAATACTGAAGTGTACCTCCAGACTATATTAAATATGTATTATTGTATGAGCACGTAATGAACCTCTTGAAAAAGACAAATGATTAATGCCACGATTATAAAAACCATCACATAAATAAAAAAAACAAGGGATACATTGTACATTTTGAAATATTCAAAAGTTTATTGATAATTCACTTTACAGAACATGCTACACGAATAGTTAACTAACGTTAATCAAGTAACGCAGCACACCTGCCCTCCTCCTCTGCAGCCCGTGTCACTGTCACCACAGTCTCTGCTTGGGATTTACCCCCAGCAGCATTCTCATAGACCTCTCCATTGCTGTTAAAACATCCACATGCCGAGAATGAAGAACACTATTCCGTCTCCTTTCTTTGTTGTGAGTTTGTTTGTGGCGCGTTTACGATGATGTCACGGCAGTAGAGGCGGCGCAATTATAACGACGCGTGAATAATCCCGCCCACTCTATAGCGGTACTAAACTGCAATGGAAACGCAAACCGACCCGAACTGAGCCGTGCCGTACCGTACCGAGCCATGCAGTGGAAAAGCGCCATAAGATAGTAAATTAAATCTGGGACTGTTAAACTCCAAAATGACCATTAAAGTACAATAACAGTATCAAAAAAGGAAATTCATATGACTTTTACAATATATTCCATGTCTTCTAAAGATATTCAACCTTACTGAGAATTTACAAACTAGTCGCTCTTTTGAGTCAAATCTTGGTTGATACAGTTCACAAAACCAGCCTGAATGATCCGTTCATGAATCAAACTACTGATCCATTTCTCAAGTTCCACTAACTGACTCAATTACAAAATTTACCTATTTTGTATGTTGTCAAAGTGACTTTTTGAAGAGCATCCTCCTGATCAATCTTTTTAATATTAGACAGAGTTAACGAGTCAATGAATAGGTTGATCCTGTTCATAAACCAGCCTTAATGACTGAATCAAAATCTATTGCATGGCTTCAGAATATTTAAAATAAAAGCACAAAACTAATTTTTAATCACATATTAATGATGCTTTTACAACATTCAGTCATTCTTTGTAACTAAATGAAAAAGAGCAACAACATTCTTCAAAATGTTCCACAGAAGTATCTCATATGGGTTTGAAAACAACATGAGGGTGATTAAAATATCAATTTGCATTTTTAGGTGAGCCTTCCCTTTGAGATAGACGTGCTGTTCCGAGATCTGTTTATGCACGACTAAGCATATTATATTATATTAAAAATCGTGCCCATAGCACGAATAGAAAATTAATCATTAGTTACATAATTATGAGAGTACTGTAGAAGTACCTTCTAAAAAAGAGAAAGTGTATTCAAATAAAATTCTACCCCTTCGCCAAGAGTGTTCTTGAGAAACAATGCAGAAAGGCAGAAAGAAAAGCCATTGTGATTAGCTCATAACTGAGTGGGCTGTTCAGGAAGTGAGACCACAGATGGGCTTATCCAGGAGGCCCGGTGGAGATGTACGAACAAGGACAACGAACCCACAAACACAGATGCATACTGTACACACTTTCAACACACTCTCTTTAAATGACAGTTATTCAGCATTATCACTCTCGTAACAATCAACACACTGATATCACAGACCAAAGGACCTGTTGAGACACAAGTGATTAAAACCAGGAAGATGAGGGTTTCACATGATTATCACGATTCTTTAATCAAGCCAGCTCCATGTTCTATGGGCGACATGAACGAACACAAACACACAAAGTCCTCAGGAAGTGCATGAATGAGGCCACTGTGTGCTGGGTGCATGTTCCTTGTCAAGAAACACAAATAAACACAGTCATTGCTCATAAGAGAAGAAGAATGAAGGAAGAAAGAGGGGTAAAAAAAGCTTACTCTCTCTCCAAGCTCTCTGTTTTTGACCATTGATCTTTGACCTTGAGGGGGCCTGATGACTTCCTGCTATGAATCGCTCAGAAAAGAGGAACGTTCTCATACAGAAGAATAAAAATGAAGTGTTATGGTTGTTTATGTATATTCAGTAATTATTTAAAATATAATCAGGGCAATTCAGGTTTCCAGTTTCTGAATACATCCACCTAGTAGTTACTCAGATATCAGGCAACAAATGTTAATTGTTAATAATTCCCATTAAAGAAGCTAATATTCTACTAATTACAGTCATCAAATACATGCAAACACACAGAAATGAATGCAATCAAAAACACTCCAGGTTTTTACATTATCTGTAGTAGTTGGGATTCGGTTCGAAGGGCTTAAGCACACAAATGGAGATATTTCCCAGAAATACTATGTATTTGTACTAGTGGTGGGCCGTTATCGGCGTTAACGTGCTGCGTTAACGTGAGACTCTTATCGGGCGATAAAAAAAATATCGCCGTTAATCTATTCTCAAAGTTGGGTTGGGAGCTGGGTCTAAACTACGCAAGCTATGATGACTTTCACCCTGATATTTTAGCGCGGATGTATACCTAGCGAATTGCACTGTAGGGGGCGAAGAACGAGTCTTGAACTAGAGGCTCGCAGTCCGTGATGGACAGATTGTTAACGGCTGGTCTATGTGGTAATACAATCGGGCAGGACATCCAAACGCTCACCTATCATTCATCAACCTCAAATATGGCTTTTCATCTGAAAGATGTATGTAGTAGCAACTTTACATGGCAGCTCAATATGATGTTAACCTAGAGAAATGTGCGCTATTGAAGTGTTTGTGTGGAAGCGCTTTGCTGCAGGACAGGCTCCGTGCGCTCACTTGCTCTTAAAATCTCCGTCATTTTTGGTCATACAGATAAAAGTAACCTAATACATCTTTCGAATCTGTAAAGACTCTACGCTTATTTGTGTGCACTCAGAATAACAACGAAACGCGTTGCGCTTTTAAGCAAACAGGATGCGCTTTAGGTCTCATGTGAACTTGAGCGAAACTTCAAACTCCGTCTTTGAAAAATATATCTATAGAGAGTGAAATGTCTAAAAATAAAATAGAAGACGTGTGTGTTAGCATGGATGATTTACATGAAATTTAATCTGTGCAACACTGTGCATAAGATGGCTTTCAGTTCAATATAATAACAAAGAACAACATTTTGGGTTTTTATTCAACTAATAAGGTGGGCACGCTGTGATCTGTACTATATTTTTGGCAAAAAAATAAAAAATAAAAACAACACGGGAATGGGAGTCATTCTTCCGGGAGTGGAACGGGATTTTCCTCCAGTTTTTCCGTGGGATTGGGACGGGAAGAGATTAAAGTTTGTGATGCATTTTGGAAACAGGAGATGAGCCCCTGGTCTAATGCGCCACCTGGCTTGAGAAACCCGTTCTCAAAGACTTACTTTTAGTCATTATTGGGTAGCACACATATTCTGAATGCCTTCGGCAGAATTCAAATGAGCCATTTTAATCTAGATTAATTCCAAGATTAAAAAAATTAATCTATGCCCACCACTAATTTGTACTTGTATAAAAAAATACATTGCTTGCATTACTTTTTATTGAACTGCAAAATTAACTAGCAATTTCTGAGTAAAAATTGTTTCTATGCCAATTTTTTTTCACTGTATCAGATGCTGTTTGTCATCAATGTCCATTTGGAATAGCCCTCCAGGTGTGCTTTGCCACTAAGCATCACTATAAACGTAAACTTGGACTTGAACTTTAAAGTAAAAAGGTTCGCCAGTTAAGCAAAGCTTCGAAGTATACCTTTAACTCATAGACAAACATTCAAAGTGATCAGTTGTGTAAACACTGCCAGCAATGAACTTCACTGCAATACAGCCACCCAATTACAGAGCAGAGAGAAATTTGATTACCTCATTATAATTGATTTTATCACAACAGCTTGTATAATATGAGAGCTGGGTGTAATTGGGGAAATAAACAAGCCAGGAGAAAATGAAATGAATGTAAGTGAAACTCAACAGACGATGACAACAGGAACAGAGATACTATAGCTCTGCTTTCTGCTCCATCCACAGTCTGTGACAAATGGTTCACGGTCAATCAAACACAACAGGTATTACTAAATATCCCATCATTAATCCTTGTTTTACATCACGAAAGTGCATCTTAGGTGGGATATTGCTAGTTACACTATTAGGACAGCATATGTCAAGCATCAGCTCGGTGTTAAGAGGAACAAACATCCGGCTAAAGCAAACAGAATGAGCAAAGGAGTGTTTGAGTTATCAACAACATGATAACATATGTGTAAACCCGAAAATATTGTTTATTAAAGACTTTAGAGGATTGAAGGCAAATATGTGCTGCATAAACCAACCGATCACAAGCCAGTGTGGCACACTTAGAAATGGCATATCATGATACCAAGATGTTTTTCTTTTCACATATAGTCATGTTTTTAGATATGTACACAGTGCCATGTAATCTTGGAAATACACTGGAATACCATGTAAACACCATGGTAAAGAATGGCAGTACTGGTACTATCAACGTCGCGTATCTTTCCACATTCTCGCGACCCCCGCGCGTGCTTTTATCGCGTATTTACACATTTAAACAATAGGTCACAAAAGTTGCATGTCAATGAGTCTCGTTGATGTTTTTGTTGTAAGTGTTACTAAGCTTCAAAGGCGATAACTGAGAATCCACTTTAATCTATTGCTTCGATGTGATTTAATTTTGAAAGAACTGTCACAAATGTAGCGATAACAGTTCAAGTCTGAAGAAAGAACGCGCAAGACTCAAGAAAAGAAAACGTTTACAAACATGCGCGGCTGAGAAATGCAAACCACGCAGTTAAAACAAACAGAAAGTTGAACTCACCTTTCTGAGAATCTACTTGCAATGGTAGATCAAGATTTCGATTCGGAAACTGCCAGAGAACGATCGCGATCAAAGCTTTTGTTGCAGGCCCCGCCTTCAGGGACCGCGCAGACAGATTACTGTTGCCTGTAAAACAGGAAAAATGTCAGAAGAATGAGAGTCGCGTCTGCTCTTTCACAGCTCCTCTGCTGATCTGAGGACACATGCGCAGTTCGTTGTTATCTCCGCGATTCTCCAAGCAGACGGTCAAAATAAGAGTCCCTTTTTTTCTCTCCATGTAGATTAATATACAGTTGCTAATTTGCACATAAACACTGCATTAGAAAATAATGCGATCAATAAACTTAAAACAATATAAATAATTAAAGGAAAATAAAGCAAATATAACACAATTGTGTACATACTTTGTGTGTATCACACTTTACATCATTCGTCTTCCAAGTGGATCACTGGAGCAAGTAGAAAAGTGGAGTATTCCTTGCGAAAAGCCGGGGAGGCAGGACACTGTCGGGGAAATCCGAAGAAGTATGGGCGATGTTGGGAACAGTGTTGCCAACTATTTTCAATGGAAAGTAGCTAAAGTCTTCTCGAAAAGTCGCTAAATGTCGCTAGATGACGTCATGCACAAATTAGCATATTAATGACGTAATCACGTCCTATTTTGCATTCTATGGCAAACCCTTTTAACATTTAAAACGTTTTTTTGACTATACATAAATATAATTTCGGATAGTCGCAATTGTAATTCCAGATATCTATATTACAATTATGACTAGTCGTAATTGCTTTGAAGATATCTACAATGTGTTTATGACTAGTCATAAAATTATGGCAAGCCCTTTTAACATTTAAAACCTTTTTCTGACTATCCGTAAATATAATTTCGGATAGTCACAATTATAATTCGGAGAGTCATAATTATAATTCGACTAGTCGTAATTGATTTGAAGATATCTACAATTCAATTATGACTAGTCGTAATTGCTTTGAAGATATCTACAATTCAATTACGACTAGTCATAATACACATTCCAGATATCTTCAAAGGAATTATGACTAGTCATAATCTTCCATTGAAAAATATTTGCAGATATCTTCAAATGAGTTTTGACTAGTCGTAATTGCAATTCAAGATATCTTTAAATACGATTTGCCTAGTCGAAATTATGGCAAGCCCTTTTATATGGCAAGCCCTTTTAACATTAAAAAACCTTTTTCTGACTATCCATAAATATAATTTCGGATAGTCACAATTGTAATTCGGATAGTCATAATTATAATTCGACTAGTCACAATGACAATTAGAGATATCTCCAATTATAATTGCACTAGTAAGAAATCGAATTAGAGATATCTCTAAATACTTTATGACTAGTCAAAACTCATTTGAAGATATCTCTAATTACATTAGAATTACATTGTAATTATTACAAATTCAAATTTCTAAATTTATACTACTTATTTGAAATAGTGGCAATTATCTGCACCTTGGTATTGTAGTACATTATAAAACAGTACACAATGATAACGTATTGTAAAGCCCTTCTACACCCTAACCCTACCCAGTATTTATTTTCAACTTTTTAATTATTTCCTTCATTTTTATTGAAAATAAATGCCTTTCCGATACGATTTGAGATTTGAAAAGGGAGAAAAAAAGTTAGACCAATGGTGGATTAGAACTCGAGTTGACTATGTCACAAAGCATGCACTGTAACCACTACACCACTGAAGATGATGCTGATTGTGCACCGTTTCTCAGTCTGGAATGGGGCGAAGCCAGTAGTCTCATGTATTGTGCAGTTGTATGCAAAGGTTAATGTTTGTATCATCTGGGGCCAGTGCAATTTTGCTCGAGCAGGGAGAGAGCGAATCATGTTGCCAAGAGTTCTGTTGAACCTTTCTGTTTGGCCATTCCCCATAGGGTGGTAGGGGGTGGTGTGAGATTTCTTTACTCCTGATATTTCCAACAGCTCAGATATAAGTTTACTCTCAAAATTCGCTCCTTGGTCAGAGTGGATCCTACGAGGAAACCCATACACACAGTAGAACTGGTTCCAGAGTTTTTGGGCAACCACTTTGCCGTCTGATTAGGACAAGGAAATGCATGTGCCAATTTGGTAAAATGGTCTGTGAGAACGAGCACATCCACACTGTCTCCATTCCTCCCCTCAGCAGACCAAAAATCAATGCACACCAGCTCTAGTGGTTCACAAGTTTTGATGGATTCCAAAGGTGCCCTAGCATCTGGCTCTGGTGTCTTGCTAAGAACACAATGTTTGCAGTGCGTCACATACTTCCTCACCTCGTTATCCATTCCATTCCAGAAAAATCTCTGGCGAACTAGATGGAGGGTTCTACCCTGGCCCTGATGGCCCACATCATCGTGAGTTCCCCTTAAGACGGTTGACTTCAGAGAGTTAGGCACTACAAGCTGATACCTTCTCTTTCCAACTTTATCTTTAGATATCCTATAAAGGACTCCATCTCTGATCTCCAACTTTTCCCAATGTTTCAACATACCTGAGCTGTCTCGAGAACCTTTTCTCTCTGTGACGGTCGTTTTTCTCTCAAGGAAGTAGATCACCCGCACCACCACATCATCTTCCCTTTGTTGTCTTCTTATTTCTGCAGCAGTAAATGCCAGAAGAGTGGACTGACTGTCCAAAATATGGCTTGAGCATTGGGACAACTGGGCTGTGCGCACTGGTCTAGGCCGGACTGTATAACAGCTTTCACCTCATCAATTTCCACTTCCTGTCTGTCCGTACACTCGACATTCTGTTGCTCCTGAGAATTAACGGATAACTTAAATGCATTCTGAACAGATTCAAGGCTCATGTTATTTGCTTTGTTGTCTGGTTCATTTATTCTAAACCTTTTTGCAAATGGCTCGCGACTCAGGAGATCTGCAGGGATGTTCTTTGATCCTGGAATGTATTTAAGATTAAAGTCAAAAGGTGCTAACTTCGAGACCCACCGTTGCTCGCAAGCATCAAGCTTGGGCTTGGTCATGATGTATGTTAATGGGTTATTATCGGTTAGCACAGTAAAGTGAGCTCCTTTTAACCAATGAGCAAACTTATCACACACCGCCCACTTAAGGGCAAATAATTCCAACCGATGTGCTGGGTACCTGGCTTGAGAGCGGGACAAGGATTTGCTTGCAAATGCAACCGGTCTTGGTTTGAGCTCACCATCAACTACCTGACTCAGAACTGCACCCAAGCCGTCCATTGATGCGTCAGTAAATAATAGAAACGGCTTGTTAAAGTCAGGGTGAGCCAGAATTATGGTGGTGCTGATAGCCTTCTTAAGCTTTTCCAATGACATTTCACAATCTGATGTCCAATCTTCTGGCTTGAGGCATCTGTATGGCCTAGCACTGACCCTTGCACCTCTGCGTTTAACCCTTTGTCCCGATGTTAACTGGAATAATGGCTTTGCCAGACGTGAGAAATTCTCAATAAAGTGTGAATAATAGTTGGCCATACCTAGAAGAGATTTGACTTTGGTGTACGAAGGCGTTTTCCCATCTTCTTCCATTAGATCCTTTGCCGTAATCTCATTAATTGCAGAAACCTTCGCAGGATCAGCAGCAATGCCTTCTGCTGTAACTATATGGCCCAAGAATTTGACAGATTTCCTTAGGAAGTAGCACTACTTTGGGGCTAGCTTCAGATTATGTTCTCAAGCGTGAAAATACCAGCTCAAGGCGATCCAGGGCTTCTTGTTCACTCTTGCCAAAAACCAAGAGGTCATCCAAATAACACAGGAGTGACATGTAATTTTGATCGCCAAATATTGAGGTCATCATCCTAGCAAATGTAGCTGGACTATTACATAATCCTTGGGCCATTCGATTGTACTCATAAAGCCCTACAGGTGTGGTACACGCTGTATATTTGCGATCATCTTCATGTATGGGTATATTATAGAACCCAGATGTAAGGTCCATTGTACTAAAGTAGCAATTGCCACCTAATTGACTATCTTCATTGGAATCCATTTTTCCCCACATAAGGGACACACTGTACGTGCAACTAGTATATTTCTTGGTGCAGACTTGGACATTGTGGGTTCAATAACAATAGTGCTGCCAATGGATAAGGGTACTTCCTCTTTCAATTTCCCCCATACCAGATGCTCATGTCGTGGGGCCAAGGTAATACACTGTTTTAGAATCACTGTACCCACTCTTTTGGGTATTTCCTTGCCTTGCCACCGATCTACATTGGCTAACAGGTTCATCAAGAGTCCTTCTGAATCATCTGTCGCAGGTTGAGAAAGGTTGTCCCAATACCACTGTGTTTTTTTCAGGTGTTGCATCACATGCTTTATGGCATTTGACCCTACGATCATGTCGTCTACTTGGCCAGGTACTACAAGCACAGGCACAGCCATTTTGCATTTGAAGAGGTCAACATTTAATTCATATTCGCATTTGGGTGGTGTCTGCTTTCCCCCACACCCGACAAGTATTATCTTAGAGGGTCTACTTGATTCTCTTTGTAGGGCCCCCTCATCAATTAACTTGTTCGGCTACTTCACTTAAGGTGCAGGCCATAGACCCACTATCTATTAAAGCCTTAAGCTCAACAGAACCCTGCACTAGTTTTGGCGCATAGAAGAGACTGTCATTGCTGACAACTCTCGAATACACAACGTTACAACTGCTAGTGGGCCTCTCTGCTAGGGGCGGATTATCAAAAAATGTGGCTTTTGGGGGAAGTATTGCTTCGCCCACACTGACCCCCTCCTGGTGTGGGCATTTTAGTTTAAATTGTGACTCGGCCCAGGAGAAGTAGGTTGTCTTGCTGTGCCTGGTTTCCTTTCTGGACACTCAAATCCCCTGTGGCCAGGTTTGTGACAACTGAAACACAGGCCATCTCTAAAACAGTGCGATTGGGTAGTGTGACTTTGCTCGTTACACACTGTGGCGAGGGGGGCGTGGTTCAGCGAAGTCTGCAGCGGGAGAAAGACTCAGGAGACAGCGGTAAGTAAGTGGGTCAAGTGCAAAATGAGGAACACCTGTGTCTGTCCATTGGAACGGTCAGCACGAGGGCATCGGTTTGCATTAGTTCTGGTGGATTATGCAACCCGATACCCGGAGGCAGTGGCGCTCCGCAACATTCGACATTCCGACAGCCCCGCGGGGTCTTGGACGTCCTGAGGGAGACTTGGGAGGAGGGACCTTCGGAGAGCAAAAACGAAATTCAGTATGTGCTGGACCTGAGAACAAAGCTCCACACCTTGGGGCAGCTCTCCATGGAGAATTTGTTACAGGCCCAGCGGGGCACGTCAAATCTACCACCTCAATCTCCTTAAAAAATGGAGCGAGGTGGAGCCGGTGATGCTGGCGACGGCGGTAAGTGGCGAGGACGATCTCGGGCCAGAGGTGATCACCAAAATCCAGTCACTCACTCTGGCCCCTGGGGGAGATCACCTCTCGCCCTCCCAGCTCACCGATGTAGCCAGGTTGCAAAAGGACTTTGCAGACGTGTTCTCGCCCCGGCCCGGGTGAACCAATCTCATCCAGCACCATATTGAGACGGAGCCGGGCATCGTAGTGCGCAGCCGGCCGTATCGTTTACCGGAACACAAAAAAAAAGTGGTTCAGTCAGAATTAGAGGCAATGTTAGAGATGGGAGTAATAGAAGAATCCCACAGTGACTGGGCGAGCCCGATCGTTTTGGTACCGAAAACCGACGGCTCGGTTCGGTTCTGTGTGGATTATCGCAAAGTGAATGCGGTGTCGAAGTTCGACGCCTATCCAATGCCGTGGGTTGACGAGTTGCTTGATCGGCTGGGTACCGCTCGTTTTTATTCGACGCTGGACTTAACCAAAGGATATTGGCAGATCCCCTTATCGCCCTTATCCAAAGAAAAGTCAGCCTTCACAACGCCGTTTGGATTACACCAATTTGTCACACTTCCGCTTGTTGCCCGGGCGCCGCCCTCATGGACAAAATCCTCCGACCGCACACCGCATATGCCGCTGCCTATCTGGATGACATTATCATCTACAGTCAGGACTGGCAGCGGCATATGGTGCACCTGCGGGAGGTGCTGAGAGCGCTGAGGGGAGCGGGGCTAACGGCCAACCCAAAGAAGTGTGCGATTGGGCGGGTGGAGGTTCGTTATCTGGGTTTCCACTTGGGTCACGGGCAGGTGCGTCCCCAAATTGATAAGACGGCAGCTATTGCGGCCTGCCCGAGACCCAAGACCAAAAAGGAGGTGAGGCAGTTCCTGGGGCTGGCGGGGTATTACAGGAGGTTTATTCCTGACTATTCGGAGCTCACCAGCCCGCTGACTGACCTCACTAAAAAGGAGGTCCCAGATACGGTCCCGTGGACGGAGCGATGCCAGCAGGTTTTCACCCAAGTAAAGGCTGCTCTGTGTGGCGGGCTGCTATTGCACTCTCCTGACTTTTCTCTCCCCTTCTTGCTGCAGACGGACGCGTCGGACCGGGGGCTGGGAGCTGTCCTGACCCAGGAGATAGGGGGTGAGGAGCGCCCGGTGCTGTACATCAGTCGGAAGCTCTCTAAGAGAGAGACGATGTACAGCACCATTGAGAAGGAGTGCTTGGCGATCCGGTGGGCGGTCCTCACTCTCCGCTATTATCTCCTGGGACGGGAATTCACCCTCTGTTCGACCACGCGCCTGCAGTGGCTCCACCGCATGAAGGATACCAAGCGCGATCACCCGTTGGTATCTGGCATTACAGCCCTTCAAATTCAAGGTGATCCACAGGCCGGGGACGCAGATGACTGTAGCCGACTTCCTCTCCAGGAATGGGGGGGGGGGGCTGCAGGCCGGAGGGCTTCCCGGCCTGAGTCGGGCGGTGGGGGTATGTGGCGAGGGGGGCGTGGTTCAGCGAAGTCTGCAGCGGGAGAAAGACTCAGGAGACAGCGGTAAGTAAGTGGGTCAAGTGCAAAATGAGGAACACCTGTGTCTGATTGCAGTAATTGGCATGGAGACCGGATAAAAGCCACCGTGGAACGGGAGTTCATTGAGAGACGGAGTGGAGACTCGGGCGCATGGTCTGTGATGAGAGAGACAGCCAGAACGAACGCAGAGAGTGATCGCTGAGACAACTGAGAGAGTTGATGTACCGAGGACGCGCAGAGTGCGCACCTGTTTAAGTTTATCAAGAAAGCATTAAAATCACCCGAGTTTCCACGAGCCAACCTTGTCCGCTTCCTTCTTTCGTCCGAACTTTGTTACACACACCTTGCATGGGGAATCACTAGGGATGGCAGATGTTGATGGTCGACTGTTCCCTCGCCCTCGGCTCTTCTCTTGAGTAGAAAGCAGTTTCTCTAAAAGGAACACCACTCTATTCATTGTAGCATGTTCACTGTTAGAGGCTATGGGAACTGGAAAAACAGACTGTTGAGGCATGCACCAAGCACCAGAAATTTCTCCCTCTTCAACTTTTGCTATATGCTGAGCTCTGCTAGATTTTGTTGAAAGTTTGTCTCTGTGATAACTATCAACCATTTCTTGAACTTCTCCAACAGTCCATTTCTCAACTGGTTTACTCCGAAAAGCAGCGTAGAGGGCTGGTTCGGGACAGTGTTTTACAAACATAATAGCTGCTTCATGACCTGGATCCTCAACCCTCTTCCCTTGTCTCTGCAAACACTCATTGACAAGATCAATGGTTTTATTAAGTCTTATCCAGTAGTCAAGGCTGCTTTCCAATTGTCTTGGCAATGTTGAGTAAAAATCAGCTAGAGGGGTTGTTGTAGAAATAGACTCTCCAAAGTGCTGTCTGAGAATATCATAGATAACATCAGGGTCTCTGCTAATGTTCACTAATGGGCTATTGCGAATACCAATTCAGACAATATCCTTAGCACGTCCAAGTAGTCTGTCCATTATCTCTGCACCGCGTTCAGACACGCTACAACCTTTCTTGGTCAAGTACAATTGCATAATTTCTTGCCATTCAGTCACTGTACATCTGTCTGAGCCATCACCACGGAAAAAGGTGGTTCCTTTATTTCTGGCTTCAGAATTAGATTTACTTTTGACCAGTCATGATGTTGCATTGTGGTGCTTGACTGTGGAGGGGGAAATGCAGCATCAGACGCCTGATTGCTTGGGTTTGCAAGACTTGAAGCTACTTGTGCTCCTACTTCACTGCCAAGTTGTTTGACTAGATCTACTAAACTTTGTCTCATATCCTGAGGTTGATCTTGAATGGGGGTAGCTTCACTTTGTCGATGAATACCATCAGCCGGCCTGTGTATTTCTAATGGGGACATTTTAGAACTCCTAGCTCTGTGCTCAATCATACTAGCCAACTGTTCCCCCCGCCCCATTCCCACAATATAACCAGCTGGTGTTTGAGGGGTACTCATTATACCTGTAACATTACTGTGACTGTCCATATTTTCCACATTATTAACATCACGTTCAGTAATTGCACCACCTTGAAGTGTCTGATCACTTTCTTGAAAATCACGATTCACTGACATCTTCGTTACACACTCTGTCAAAAGTGCCTTTTTCCCTACTCTGTGTACTTTAGCGTTGTGTTTGCACAGTCTCAAATGTTGTCGGCTGAGTTGACTCAGAATTGTACCTTCTTCTCTTTTAGAAAAGCAAGACGTGGTCTCAAAGTCCAGGTCACAACTGGGTCCCCGGCGATCTGCAGCCGCCGATCTTCAATCCGGGTCACGGCACCAATCTGTTGCGGTTTTCTTATGCACCACAGGACCAAACCCGCCAAGAAAGACGAACACCGATAGAGTCTTTTAAGGTGTGTACTGCAAGCACAGAATGGGACAGTGTTACAACAATCGTCTCTGTTCTGTTTACAATCTCTCCTCAGAGTGCCTCCCGCGGACTGAAGTGTACGGTACCCTGGGAACATACCAAATTCCCATCTTGTATGAATTATATATACACTCTTCAACCCTTCCTTAATGACATGTGGGGTACTCCAATCTGAACTTCTTGATTTGTTCTTCCCATTTGTTACTACTTATAAATGAAATTAATTTTGATGAAATGCAACACATTCACACCATTACAAGTGACAGTGAGTAATATAAGTGCATGAAAAAAAGGCAGAAGAAAAAACTGTCAAATTAAATAGTTTTCAAACAAAGGAGAAGCAGGCAAGTGATTGGTCCGTGGCAACACCGTGTGCACATGCGCAGGTCATTCACATCTATGTCAGCTGCTGTGCGGTCACTGAATGTGCTGCTCCTCTCAGCCGGAGCCAGCGCTGACTGATCAGAGCAGACACAGGGAGAGATGTAACTCAAGATCTCGTGCTCGCAGGACAGTACTGGCGACATTTGGAAAGTTGCTGAGGTTTTTCCAAAAGTCGCAAGATTTGTCGCTAGGCGCTTTTAAAAAAAAAAGTCGCTAAAGGGGTCTGAAAAGTCGCTAAATCTAGCGACAAAGTCGCTAAATTGGCAACACTGGTTGGGAATCCAGCGTCGAAAACAATTCCTGGCTTTTCCACGCCCTGTAGGCTGAGCTTCAGACAAGCCGCCAGGTGCGGGTGATGCATGAATGTTCAGGGATACCTGTGTGACTTTTGAAGGAAAGCCGGTGAAGTAAAAGTCCCCAGTGATGTATGAGGACACAAGACTCATCTGGACCTGCCCTGATTGACCAGAGTGAGCACTGCGTCTCCCCTCCCCCTCCCCTCCCCTCTCCCCCTCCCCTCTCCCCCTCTCCCCCCTCTCTCCCCCTCTCCCTCTCCCTAAAATAATGTATTTTATGACATACAGTGTTGATAAATCATCAATACACAAAAACAGTTTCATGATAAAATAAAATAAAATAATCTTACCAGAAATACTCATTTCAGTAAAGTTAATCAATTTAAAAATGCATTATAGTATACAGTACAATAAAAAAATGCATTCAAACAGACATTGTTACAGTTTTTCAAACTATACATATGTTATATATTTTTGTTATATCTATATTTATGTTATACTTTGATAACTGTTCTCTCTGATGGTGATGAGACATTCTTCCAGACGATACTTTATGTTTAGGCCTTGTAGATCCATCCTGCCTGTTTCAGTCTTCAAAGTTATTCAAAAAGGGCATTTTCCAGAGTGGAAGCAGGAATCAGAAATAGTTATTTGCTCTAACCTTGCTTCAAACACCCTTAAGGCCCCCCACAGGCCCCTGCTGTGAAGCCTGAGCTGGAATAAAAGAATGATCTTTTCCTCTCTCACTTACAGTAAATATGAGATTTGCTCTATATCTAGCTCATGCTGTGACTGAGATTAAGGCCAAACCAATTGTAAATCATAATCAAAGGAAAGATACTGAGGATGGATGCAGAAAATTGTGTTGAGACAACATATTTAAGCCCACCTCTTTCATTAGTTCAATGTTTCCTGCCTGTTTATGCTTCTTTGAAGATTAATGTTTGGCTGAGTAGGAGGAGGATTGACAATAATACCGTTTTAGAATAATGATAGATATAGTGACAAATAATGTTTACAATAAATAAATAAACAAAATAATAATAATAAATAATATACATTTACAAATAGTGCTGTCAAATGATTAATCGCATCCAAAATAAAAGTTTTTGTTTACATAATATATGCGTGTCCTGTGTATATTTATTATGTATATATAAATACACACACAAACATGTATATATTTCAGAAAAAAAGATGTTATGTTTATATATTAAATATATGTATAATATAAATTATGTATATATAGACATGTAAATACATGTAAATATTTTCAAAAATATACAGTATGTGTGTGTATTTATATATACATAATAAATATACACAGGACATGCATATATTATGTAAACAAAAACTTTTTTGTATGCGATTAGTCGCGATTGATTGTTTGACAGCACTAATTACAAATAAAACATAATAATAAAATAAACAATATACAATAATAAACAAAATATATAAATAAAAGGTGTGAACCATGTTAACAAAATTATCTGTTAAATATATTAAATACGTCGCAATAAAATAATTAAAAATAACAAATAAGTTTGCATAAAAAAATGGACACAGGAAACTTCTTAATCTTAATGTTTATTATTGAACTTTATAGGCTTTAATCTGGCCAGATTAGAGTTATTTAACAGACTGACCTTCATATTCCACAGGTAGTCGAGGTCTTTGAAGTAAGCAAGGTGTTTTGCGGCTTTGTCTTCAGAGGACAGTCTGGGTAGCATGAGCAACATCATTAATGCAGTGTCTCTTTAAAATGTTGTTTTGGACCCCAGTGTGTTATTGCAGTGAAAGTGCTCTTGCACGTGTGTGTATGTTGTAGTTGGACTGAGTGTCAAAGCTGAATGATTTAAATAATTCATGACTATGGAAATTAGTCTGTCTGAAGGAAAAGAGTGTGGTCTTTGCCCTGAGGCCTGTAGGGACAGAGATGCTTTGTGTTTTCATTTATTCCCTCTCCCTTCCTCCCTGCCTCATTCTCTCTCAACTCTCCTAAAATGCCTTTCTCAAATATGTTAAAGTGTAAAATGCAGTGAAAAGTTGAGCAAAACACGAGAAATATAACAGGAGCTGGAGCAGCGATGGAAAGACAGAAAATCAGATAAAAATGAGAATAATGATAGCTGTCGGGGGGAATGAGATGGCATTGTGCCTGAGCATGGAACACAGAGCCAGCTGTCATCTGCAACCATTGTTCTATTTTCTCTCAAATACTCGGAGTGTATATGTCACACCTCTTTTACTAAACGCTAAGAAATAGATGACTGAATCATCTGGCAAATCATAAACAAGACCGTACAGACAGAGCAGGTAATTTAATACTTCACTGGCCATGTTTGGAGCAACACTGGTGCGAAGGACAGATATTGATTGCGGCTCACATGTAGTTTCTTCAGCATCCAGCGCAATTCAAGTCTTTTCAAGATATTTTGAGGCACATGTTGACTTCTAATAACTTGAGTTTGACATCTAGACATCTAGAACGAATGAAACGGGTTCGTGACGCGTTCTTGTGGCGCCCTCTACTGTTTGAAATCATAATAGCAACTCAAAATATAAAATCTCAGGGGTACTTTTGAGCTGTGTAACCCCTAAGAGACTACCACACCTCGGAAACCAATAAAGTACAATTTAACGTCGGTAATATTCTCACGGTGTCCGTGTTCAACAAGAAACAGACGTTATTTGCATCCGTCGGTGAGCAGCAGAATTTGGCACATCCAGAATGGCGGCAAAGACAGATGAGCAGAAACAGTTACGCTGTCAGTTGGCAGAGAAAGACAATATGCTGCGAGACAGCAAACAGAAGGAGTCGTGAAAAGGAAGGGAGGGAGGGAGAGGGGGGGGGGGGGTAAACATGAACAAAAGTGAGCAAGAGCGAGAAATAAACGAGTTATTTTTAGCGCGTGCGATGATTAGATTTGCTTCCCTGTTGCACCGAGCCAAGTTTGGTCGGGTGGCTGTCAATATGAGTTATTACATAGACCTCTCTCTAATCAAAGAGGTGTGTATGCGTGCTTGTGTGAATGACAGTGTGCGTGTGTGTGTGTGTGCGTAAATTAGTGCATGGTCCATCCACGTATCTGTGTGTGCGCGTGCATGAGCTAGAGTGATTGTCTGTGTATAAACTGCATGCACTCCTATTACTTAGCGTCTGGAGTTGTTGGTTTAGCTTGGTGGATGGTATCCGGTATTCCCTGCAGTGCCAGTTTGGTGCAGAGCCACTAATGAGCCATCTGGTGCTCTCGCCATCAATCCCACAAGTCCTGGGACCAGGGCCGTAGCTAGAGGATTGGGGGCCCCCTGAAAAAATATTGATGTGGGCCCCCACAACACACATATCATATACTGTACAATTTACAAACATGGAACCAAACTGCATGCTTTTTTGTGGTTGTCATAATATCTCAGTTATATAACTAATAAAATATTATAATTATTCACAGAAAATGGGCCTGTATAGTATAATTCCAGGATTTCGTGGGGCCCCCTGGGCGGTGGGGGCTCCCTCTTCCCTCTCCCCTCCCTCTCCCCTCTCCCCTCTCCCCTCTCCCTCTCTCCCCTCTCCCTCTCTCCCTCTCTCCCTCTCTTCTCTCTCTCTCTCTCTCTCTATATATATATGTGTGTGTGTGTGTTCGATTTAAATTTAAAACAGAGGCCAATTATATGGTTATTTTATAACTTTTTTACAAAATGTTGTATATCTTCATACATGTGTGTTTGTGTGTGTGTAGATATACAATATAAAGATTGTAAAAAGAAAAAAGAAAATTACTATATAATTGGCCCCCTTTAAAATGTAAATCGAACACAATTTAGTGAGGTTTGAATGATTAAAATAAGAAAAGAAAATTTGTAATAACATTTATTAAATATTACAAAAACTGTAAAAATACTTTTACATTTTTACCATATTTTAATAAGTACATATTTATGATTGTTATATGTATATATATATATATATATATATATGATCAAATAACTGTATCCATGGCCCATTAAATGCTTAAAAAATTGCCATTTGGTTAAGAAAATATTGTTTTGTAAATTACTCATCTTAGTAGGCTTATGTATGTATCTTACTTAGATATTTTTATAAAAAATAAAGAGAAGACAATCCTTAATTCTTTCGGCTGGCAACTTGAGCCGTGCAATACCCAGTTCTCATCATCAAGCTGATTACAAGTGATCAGAGATGTGAGAAAGCTAATGAAGCCACTAATAAAGACTGAGAGCCACTCTTTGAAGGAAGACTTTGTGCCAGAGCATCCAATGTGGTTGATCAGATTCCCAGATTATTCCTAATGCAAACAATGAAAATGTTCTCAGCATGCTCAAAGGACAATTATTTAAATAATTACTTTGAAGTTCTTTCAAGAGCCACATCCATTCTTGGCTTTCAATAATCCCGCTTTGATTGATTAATTGCTTGGAGTGTTGCTTACACACGCACACGCACGCACGCACACACAACTGGAAGCTCTTTTTTGTAATGATTAAAACCTGATTCTATAATCTATTACATCAGTATGTGATTACATCAGATCCATTAATTTATGTGGTTTTACGGCTGGTTGGTATCAAATAATAAGCTCCACAGAGCAGAAAAATGCGATAGGAACTTCTGAAATTGTAATTAGGGCAACGCTCTTTCACATAACCTTCAGAAGTTAGAAATCACACATTTTTTTCATAATGGGGTTGTGCTACTGTTCCCAGAATAACAAATTTCATTGGCTATGGAATACTGAATAACCAGCTAACAAGAACATTGTTTTTTGTTCAGAAATTTGAGCAAATAATTACTCTTATGGAAACTCATTTTTTGTCTCATTGCTAGTATAATTAGAATTGCCCTTGGTTTACCCGTCACTAGGGCCGTCGCTAGGAATTCTGGGCCCTGTGCACAGAATTTGCTATGGGGTCCCCTCAAAATTTAGAAAAAAATTAGTTTGGTTGGTATGAGTTGCAATCGGAAAATGTAAAATAATGTTCAGGGGTGGGGGCTGGACACTGGGGTTAAAATTTGGCCCTGGAAAAATCAAGCCCATCCAGCCCAAATAATTCCCCCTTGAATGTTATGATGGGTCATAGGGACTTAAATCTGAGTAAATAAATAAAACAGGACAGAAATGAATACTGATAGAAATGACTGAATTCACGACAAATGCATTAAGTTTGTTGCATTTGTCGTGACTTAATTAATTTCTATCAGTATTAATTTCTGTCAGTATTCCGCTACTGCCTGTCATTGGATCATAAGGAGTGCCTCGTTGCGTTTGCATATCTGGTCTCAGTATGCAGTATGACAGCCACAGTGGACGGATAGGCTACCAAACCACAAACTATATCTGAAACAATGGCCTCAGCACCTGAAGGGTTAGGGATAGAGTGGCCAGACGTCCTATTTTTGTCACATAGTAAACACTTGACAGTTAAGCATTGATTTTGAGCTAGACTGCTGGAAAGTTACTGCTAATAAATTCTGTCATCATTCCAAACGACTTTCTTCTGTTGAATACAAAAGAAGATTTTGTATGTTACCAAACCATTTTGATTTCCCTTGATTTCTATGGACCAACATTTCTTGAATTTATCAAATTATGTTCCACAGAAGAAATCAATTCATACAGGTTTGGAATGACATGATGTTGAGTAAATTATGTAAATTTTCATTTTTGGGTGAATCTCCCGTTAAGAATGTTATTATTTGTAAATAATAAGCACTTAATTTATGTTTATCTTTAATCGGGCCCTTATTGAATTAACATTTTTCTTCAATTAAAATGCATTAGAACTAAACATCTAAAAAGAAAGATCCAGAGTTTAGCTGACTGGTAAGCCTATTCGATGGTGATCACAAGAATAAAACCATGGTCCTCATTACCATGGGTTAAATGGCTTTTAAAATAATAAGTAGCTTAATATTAAACTATACCATTTGTAGAAAAAAAACCTAAACTAAACGTGAAGAAACTACAAAATATTCTATAAAATGTAAGTATTCCCCAAAATGTAATAACAGTAACATTTACAGTAGCAACTGTCCTGAGCCCCCTGCTCTACTCTCTCTACACACACGACTGTGTGTCCTCTCACGGCTCCACTTCTATTGTCAAATTTGCTGATGATACTGTGGTTCTGGGCCTCATTTCCAACAATGATAAGACCGCATACTTGGATGAGATAGAGAGACTTGCATCATGGTGCCAGGACAACTGTCTCTCTCTGAATGTGAGCAAAACTAAAGAGCTGATTGTGGACTTCAGGAAGAGACAGCAGCGGCCCTACACTCCTCTTTTGATCAGTAGGAACCCTGTGGAGAGGGTGAGCAGCTTCAAGTACCTCGGTGTAAACATCTCCGAGGACCTGACTTGTGGCGCTTTTCCACTGCATGGTACGGTACGGTTCGGCACGGCTCGGTACGGTACGGTACGGCTCAGTTCGGGTCGGTTTGCGTTTCCACTGCAGTTTAGTACCGCTATAGAGTGGGCGGGATTATTCACGCGTCGTTATAATTGCGCCGCCTCTACTGCCGTGACATCATCGTAAACGCGCCACAAACAAACTCACAACAAAGAAAGGAGACGGAATAGTGTTCTTCATTCTCGGCATGTGGATGTTTTAACAGCAATGGAGAGGTCTATGAGAATGCTTGTGATTTACCCCAGCAGCAGAGACTGTGGTGACAGTGACACGGGCTGTAGATGAGGAGAGCAGGGATGTTCGTGCAGGTGTGCTGCGTTAACGTTACTTGATTAGTTAACTATTCATGCAGCGTGTTCTGTAAAGTGAATTATCAATAAACTTTTGAATATTTCAAAATATACAATGTATCCCTTGTTTTTTTTATTTATGTGATGGTTTTTATAATCGTAGCATTAATCATTTGTCTTTTTCAAGAGGTTCATTACGTGCTCATACAATAATACATATTTAATATAGTCTGGAGGTACACTTATTCGATCAGATTGTTTTTAATTGAAGCAAAACACAGATACAAAAGCTAAAAATATAAACAGAAAACATACTCTGAAAATATAGCACGTTCAAAAGTAACGTTATATACATAAGGTTTTTTCCTTCGGCGTCGCGCCATCAAGCTCTCACTGGATCCGCTCCTTGGCTATCAACGAGAGGAACGTCTGTACTTCCTCAACAGACAACGACACTGCTATTTTGCGGTTGATGCAAAAATGTGCGTTTGTTTAAACAGAAGTTGCGTCCGATCCGTCGCTGGCTGTGCTGATTTAAATCTAGCGGGTAGGGCTGTAGAGGAGGGTCTCATGTCGCAAGTTCAGTGACGCAGTAATGACGATTTTCTCCGGCCAATCAGTGATCAACAGAGTTTACACGTCACGTTTTGGTAACGGTACGGCACTAACGGTACTAACCCCCCAAAAGTGAACCGTACCGAACCGTACCGTGCCGTGCCGTACCATGCAGTGGAAAAGCGCCATTGGACTTCACACATTCAGACACAGGTTAAGAAAGCAAGGCAAAGAATGTACCATCTGCAACAGCTGAGGAAATTCAGGGTCTCGCCAGTTATTCTGAAAACTTTCTATTCAGAGGCCATAGAAAGTGTACTGACTCATCTCAGTGCATCTCAGTGTGGTATGGAAACGTCTCCAATCAGGACTGCAAAGCTCTGCAGAGAGTCGTGCGCTTCTCAGGGTCTGCTCTCCCCTCTCTGCAGGACATCTACCTGCTAAAATCATCAAGGACTCAAATCACCCCAGTAACCGTCTTTTAATTTTACTGCCATCTGGCAAGCGCTTCCTTAGCATGATGGCAAAAACTGAGAGACTTAGGAGGAGCTTCTTCCCTCAGGCCATCAAGCTCCTAAACTCAAACTCGGTCTAATAACATTAACAAGACTCAATTTAATAAACTGAAAGATATTCACTATTCTCCATCATCCGTATAGATGCTATGTGTATATACCCTGTACAACCTGTTTGCATATTCCTCTTGCACATCCCTGTTTATATTATTATTTATTATCTATTACCTATATTTATGTTTATCCTCTTGTGTTGTGTTAGATATTTTGCTCTGTCCATTGAGCGGACCTGACCTGATTTACATTTCACTACTGATTATATTCTGTATAATTGAGTATGTGACGAATAAAAGAACCTTAAACCTTGATTTATAATAAATACATTCTGCCAACACATAGGCTAATAACTTAAAGTTAAATTACTATGGAACTGAATTGACAAGCCATATGGACGTTTTCCAATATACCTCATTGTCGTGGCTGTTTTCAGCCAGCATCACTATACAGAACATTTAATGTTCTCATATCACGGTGTTTAACCATTTTGGAGTATTTGCTTTATACGGTTTCGCATGCGCTTCGGCGATCGGCCCACTACATGGGAATGTCCCGGTGCTCCCGACGGCCAGGGTTTGCAAATAGTGTTGTTATTCAATCACTTAAAAATTATTTAAGTAATTGAAATAATGCTTAAATTAATAAAACAAAAATAATAATTTAAAACTTTAGAAATGCTTCTTTGAAAACTAACTGAAATAATAAAACCTCAATAAAAATATTGTTGAGGTAGCCTACTAAAATTATTAAAAAAGAAAAATGAAATAAAGCAATTAAAGCTATAGAAATATTTATGTAAAAATAGCAACAAAAACATAAAAAATACTAAAACATAGCATAACAAAATTCAAATGAGAAGTAAAAATACAAAAATCTAGTTCAATTAATTAATTTGTATTTATAATTTATATTTATTTATTTATATATTAAATAATTTATTTTAAACTGTTGTTCCTTTGTTCATAACATAAAATATACAGTTTTGCAACTTAAGTGTACGTTAAGTGTAAAACCACTAGATGACAGCATATGGTCACCGATGCTAATCAAAGAACCACAGAGATAAATGTCATTCTGCAAGACTTTAAACAGAAATCTTACAAAGTTCCACAATCCAAGCCACTTAAATAAATACTGGCTGTTCTCAAGTCTAATTGTCGCTCAAACATGTACTGTAGGTGTCCCATATGATCTGCCAACATTTAGGCTAACTTGGCTTAGGTTCCGTTTCAGGTGGATAATTTGCTGGTTTCAAGTATTTAGCATACAGATATAACTAAACTAGTATTTTCAGGATGCTGTGTCTGGCTTTTTTCTTTCTTTCCCTCTTTTTTCTGTTGAGCTGTCTCACATGGCCTGTAGTGCACACATTTATCACATAACACAAATTTACAATGTCCAAAAGATGCTATTTGAAGAAAATGCTATAATTTAGCATCCATGCTATTATGTACAGTGTACCATATCTACTATGTCACAAAAAAAGGAAATTCAATATATTCATTAAAAGGGTATTTTCTAAAACTAAGGGATAAATATTGCACTGAAAGCTAATTGAAAACATCCATACATATGACAGCAGTAAAGGGGTGTTCAAGAGTTCCAGGAACAGAAGAACAAACTCAAATCTATTTTCTGAAATGCCCCTGTGGATATACTGTAAACAGGATATTGTTTTATCAAGTTTCTTTAAATTTGGGGCAAGGTATATCAGATCTCAACATCACTGAAGCTGTAGTAATGAAAATCACCAACATGCTTAAAAACTAAGCTTAAATTAATCGTATTACACTTATTTTCAAATATTTCCCTGTAAAATGTACTTCATTATCTTATTTGATCAATTCAATGGATCCTTAAATTAACTCAATTTCTCAAAAATCATAATGGATACATTTGAATGGTACTGTAAAAATGACAGTCCTCATTATAAACAAATTAATCATCAACTGCAATGTTCAGTGAAGATAGTTAAACTGTTTTATTTAATGGGGGGGAGGGGTGGAGAATGGGTAGGAGGGCGCTAGCCCAAAAAAGGTTGAGAACCACTGATGTACACAGTAGAGGAAAGTAAGATCAGTGTTAGCAAGAATGTGAGTTCAGGTGTTTAATTGTGATTTGAAATGTAATGTTGCATGTTGCCTACCTGGGTCTGTTTATTGTATAGGGCTGTTTATGTGAGAGACAGAGAGTGAGGGAGAGAGAGTGTTTATTCAATGGAGGTACGTGTGCAATTTCATGTTCGCAATCTTTCACTTGTTACTTTCTCAGCTTCCACCATCATCTGTCTCTCTGTATTTACGCTGATTATTGAGATGTGTAAAAGACTTCCTGTTTTTTTTGCAAACCACCTCAATGAACCCAGCATACTGAGCCAAGTGACAACACTGGGACAACTCGATTGCTACATAAGAGCTGAAGTAAAACCAAATTTTCTGTCTTAAATTTCACAAACTCAAGGATTATAACACAGGGAAAGACATCATCATTTTCTATTTGTTTACTTAAGACTTAAGAGATAAAACTATTTCCTACTCGATGTCCTTTTAAAGGTCTACCACATGTTCCAGCATTTCCTTGGAATCAACATTGGCACTGTGGTTATGAATATTTGACTGCAGCTAAGCTTCTCTTCAGAAACTAATTCATAAAATGTTTGTTGTAAAATCCATTTTAAACAGGTAGCTGTGGTTTGGATCATCTAAGTTGGTTTCTAGCAGGTTTAAACTCATAATTTGCTAGTTCAAGCAAGTTATTAGTTGTTTAAAGCTCAGAATTAGATGGCCCAACCTGGTCAGTAGCTGCCTCAACCTCTTAACCTGGTGATTAGATGGTTTTAGCTGGTCAGTAGCTGGTCCGAGCTGGTTTGAGTTGGTTATTAGTCAGTTCAAGCTGGTCAGTAGCTGGTCCGAGCTGGTTTGAGTTGGTCATTAGTTGGTTAAAGCCCATAATTTACCGGTCCAACCTGGTCATTAGCTGTGTTCCTGTGGCTCAGTGGTAGAGCATTGCGTTAGCATAGCAAAAGGTTGTGGGTTCAATTCCCAGGGAACACACATACTGACAAAAATAAATGTATAGCCTGAATACACTGTAAGTCGCTTTGGATAAAAGCATAAAATGTAAATGTAAATGAGCTTTAAGTCATTAGTTGGTTCAAACAAGTAATTAGCTGGTCCAAGCTGGTTTGAATTGGTTTAAGCTGATAATTAGCCGGTCCAACCTGGTCATTAGCTGCATTAACCTTGTAATTAGATGGGTTGAGGTTTAGCTGGTTCAATCTGGTCCTTCCTTTGTCCAAACTGGTTCTTAGCTGGTTTGATCTGGTCATTACCTGGCTCAAGCTGATAATTAGCTCAAGCTGATCATTAGCTGTTTCAATCTATACTGGTACTTAACTTGTCCGAGCTAGTCATAAGCTGGTTCAGACTGGCCATAAACTGGTCCATGCTTGTCATTAGCTGTTCAAGCTGGTCATTAACTGGCCTTACCAGGTCATTAGTTGGTTTAAGATGGTCATTAGCTGGAGTTAGTTGTTAGTTGGTTTATGCTGGTCATTTAACTTGTTCAAGCTTTTCCTGTTTGTCCGAACTGCTCATTATCAGGTCTTAGCAGGTCAGAGGCTGGTTCAACCTGGTCATTAACTGGTTCATGCTTGTCATCATCTGGTCTAAGCTGGTCTTTATTATCTGGTCTTTAGCTCATTTAAGCAAGCAATTTCCATCAATTTCATGGATGATCCAAGATGGTCTACTAGCATGCACTAGCATAGCTAATGAGCCGTTTTGACCAGTATAGACCAGTTTAGCTTCTATGTTCAAAAACACAGTGTCTGACAGTTAGAGTTATAAAATACATGTAAGTGCAGTACAGTTGTAACGCTCTTACAACACAAAACATGGAATATATATTTCAATTGCTAAATGTTTTGTACAATTCTTTAATACTGTGAAATAGTCACAGTTCCAAAGGGAGAAGATTAATTACAAAACAGGATTGGATAACCTTAATTACACCAGTGTCATTTGATGACGCACACCACATGCATACGTGTGGAAACCGCTGATTCTCAGCTTAGTTATGGGAAACTGAAACTTTCTCAAAGAGGTTGTGTTTGACCCCCTGGCCTCTAGAATCCTTCAGCTTCAAGTGCATCCCTCTGGCCCCAGCCACAGCACCTCGTCCCAGGCTCTGGGTGTCACCACAGGGCCTTTGATTGCTCACACATGGGCTGCTTCCTGTACTACTTCCTGTTGTTAATGGGGGAGAGGTTGAGTCAGGGCTGCCCCCTTCTGGTCTCTAGGGAAACACAGGGGATGTGACTGTTTGCACACACACACTCACACACAGACAAATACACTCCCATAATCCCCATTCACCCCAGCGCTTCTTCAACCTCGCACACACCCTTACTTCCCTCAGTCACACACACACACGCACCCTGCAGCAGTTCTCATCACACTTCAGCCTTCAAACCATCTGTGACCTTTGAATTCTGTCTCTCTGGAGTTAAAGTCCTGCTTCCCATGACGTCTCAGCATCAGTCAAACAGTGGCTTTGAAGATCATTAACATTTTACACATGCCAACCAGGTTTTCCCCAATATTTAGATTTTTCATCGCTAAATTTACGAAACAAAGTAACAGATTAAAACAACTATGGACAGACAGACAGACAGAAAGACAGACGGACGGACGAATGGACAGACGGACAGATGGACGGATGGATGGACAGAGAGACCGACATAGATAAATAAAAAGACATAAAAAAATTGTCAAACTACAATCGTGAACAAAAAGAAACTACAACTCCCATGATACTATTTCTGGCTGAAGATCAGAGACAGCATGAACTGACAGGGTTAATATTTTGTATGGGTCATGAAAAGAAAAGCACATGCAGTAAACTAAGAGTAAAAGTGTTTATTTTTATTTTATTTCATTGCTTCTGGGTCTTGTAACTATAGCCTGCATACGAAATCCCCCTTGATGAATGAAATTAGTATGCATGACTTCCAATTCGTTATGCGGCGTAATATACCGAACATCCCACATTCTCTCTTTCTTTTAGCTGTCCAGCCGCCAGTAAATCCTCTTTATTTTAGGGAGTAATATTAGGCACCTGTCTGTGAATCTTCAGTATGATCCAGTTATTCTTGATGTGACCTAAATCATGAGCAGACGCGCTCGCGCTCGGGCATCCCTCCTTTATATCTGACGCCATAGCAACGCTACGCCGAAGCAGCGATGCGCGCTTTCTTCAATACCGCAACGACAAGGAGATATAACACCATCGCGTTCACCGCGTTCACCGGAGCGTATTTACTGCGAGTTTCGTTTACAAAACCTACAACCGGAGACATCTAGGTGAGTGTGTCCGCAGTCTTGGCGCATTACATCTTAAATGAATTCATTTAAATCCCGGAGGTTGATTCTGAATGACGTTCACTGCCTTATCTTATTAACAATGGCCTTCTATGAACGTGATGATTTATGCTGCATTTAATTACATTTTACGCGCGGTTGTAATATCATAAGCTGAATGACATTGTTCACTGTGCTCATGTAGAGGTATGTCACTTATAAATGATTAAAACTAGGTTAAATTGAGGTTTCATTGTGTTTCTTTGTCAGGTAAGATTGAAGCAAAAACCATGTGACTTGGTGTACCGATTACAGTTACTGTAAATACAGTATTTACGAGTAACATTGATAACAAATTATAAGCTAAATTAAATGCAACTACGTTTATAACATCAAATAAGCTCGAGTCATTTCAACAAGAACAATTTAGTAATTGTAACAAATACCTTTAGATTAAGTGACTCTAGAAATATTAAATAGCATAAAATCTTAAAGAGTTACAGTATATGGTAATATATCCTATTGTTTATGTTTTGTGCATTATTATGCATCTCTGTCTTTTTTACATAATTTAAATGGAGAGCAAAATGCACATTTAAACACAAACACTCTTCAATGGCATAATAATAATAATAAAATAATAATAATAAATCAGACAGTTAGAAGAGCCACACAGATCTCAAAACCTCATGTACTAAACATGGCAAGGGTAATTTAATTAACTAACAAATTATTTAATAGAGCAATAAACACATCTTGACATCCACAAGACAGTAATCTACTAAACTTGATGACAAAATTAAGAACAAAAATGTAAATCAAACTGGCAAACTAGTAAAAATGCTGCCATAATCGATTATGCCTCAGTGCATGCTGGGAAAACAGAAATGGTAAATGGTACTATTGCCGGAAACTGAATGAGCAAAAGGTGCACTTAGACCGGATGTGCTTGTAAACGGTTTATTAACATCATGTTGAACTCACTCAATCATTTCTGAATAATTGTATGCAGAAATTAAGCAGAATGGTACAAAATTATAATAATAAAATAAATATTTTGTTTAATTGTCAAAAAACAAGAATATAAATCTGTTAAATTATAATAATAAATAATTATTATATTATAATAATTATTACTGCTATATTAATTATTACTGCTAACCTGCGCCCCATCTCTACATCTTCTACTACACCACTTTCTTTCTCTATGGCTCTCTGGAATTGTCAGTCAGCTGTCAACAAAGCAGACTTCATTTCCGCTTTTTCTTTACAATCCACTCTCAGCATCTTGGGCTTGACTGAGACCTGGATTCGTCCAGAAGACTCAGCAACTCCAGCTGCCCTCTCTAACAATTTCTCTTTCTCTCACACCCCACGTCAGGTTGGCCGGGGTGGGGGCACTGGTCTGCTCATTTCAAATAATTGGAAATACTCAACCCACTCGCCCCTATGCAATTACAACTCATTTGAATCCATTACATTATGAAATCTACACAGAATAATTTTAAGTACATATTGAACATTTTAAAAGGACAAGTATTTGTTATTTTAATACATTTGTTGAATATCTTTTTTATCATTTACATAACACATTTTGACAACATCTGAACTTTTTAGTAAATTACTAATCGAAACAGTGCTATCCTATTCAACTGTGTTTCCTCATTTCTCTCTGTTTAGACAGCTTGTTTGGGCATCACACAAAAATGCTGTGTAGGCAGGCAGCTCACAAGATTTTGAGACGCAGCCACAGTGTCATAGTCTATCTCTGTTTTCACAGGAGGGTCCGTACATTCATGCCAACATTCCTGTTTAAGTTTGGAAATACGATCCAAGAACTGAGAGAGATAGAGAGACCATGAGCAGCTGATACACTGCAGCTAAAAATAATAATCCCATTTTAATTACTCTCTCTAACACCAGCAACGGGCATGAAACGCTACTAAAGCAGAGCAATTATTTTGGTAAGTTCTTATTTAATAATTACATATGACTGTCACTGTGTGTTTTACTATTTTATTTACTATTCGTGCTATATAAAGCTCATAAGTAGAGGAAAGACAACGTTTGGCTGTCAGTGAGCATGTGGAGGGATTTGTATAGCTGTCAGAGTGGGTGGTATCCTATAATAATAATAATCATGAAAAGCAGTGTTTTACACAATAGTATTAAGTATGAATGAGGAGACTGTTGTACTATAGTCTCTTTAATGCATTTGTCATGGGCTTTACTTTGTAATTCACTTAATTTCACATCAATAAAGATGCAGCAATTTGTTCTTTGGATTCTGTAGCACATTGTGTTAATAATATAAATATGACCATCCATGATTTTTTAAGTTATTAATAAATGATGACATGAAGATTCTAGTCATATCAGTAGCCTAAGCTGTTTTGTTTTTCATGGAGGGTCGCCTCATGAGGGTAGACATGTTGTGATCATGTGACCAGCCAAACACTATTTACTTTACTTGTAGTCCTTTTTATTGGCCACTTTTGTTTGCGGAACAAATTAAATCAATATTTAATAGGCTTTCACAGGCTTATGTGCTAATAATATTAGCATTTATAACTAAAAACTTTACTTTTCATAGGCTTGTGCAAGTTTTTGCAAAATGTAAGTGCAAACCTTTTTTCTGCCAATATAGTAATTATTATATGTGATATTATGATGAGATGGCCAGGGTTATTATAGTTAACTAAAAATAAAACTATCAAACTATTTTTGCAATGCAATAAAAATATATAAAAACTTTATTTCAGCTTGCTAAAGCACAATCTCTCATTTGTAATTAGTTTATCTTGATGTACTAAAATAACTCAAACACAAACTGAAATAAAAATCAATGAAATTAATGAAACTATATAGACACATTTTGAAGGAAAAAGAAACTGATACAAATTCCCAAAACACACAAAATTACTAAAACTTTAACTAAAATTGAAATGAAACCATGCAGAAAATATACAAATAGAAACTAATTCAACCTATTACAGTAATAACAGTTATACTAAAATATCCATGGATATAAGCATACCATAATACAGACATTTTCTTGTAATTTAAATGTCAAATTTTGTATTTATTTGAATAATTACTTTTATAATGTAATGTATACATTTTATAATGTACAAAACACTGTACAACACACACTTTGATGGGTCCCCTGAGGATACACAGCATGCAAGCCTTAATCTACCAGAGTATATTCTGCCCAAGCAAACATAACTCTGTTGTGATGTTGTATCATGCAGCTATCCTGTATGAGAAATGAAACTTTGCTGCTAAATGAATTGGCTGAGAGGTACAAGCAGTGTCCCTAGAGACGGTTTGTTAATCTTGCTCTTACACTGATTGTCAGCAGAGGATCAATGTAGTCAAACACTTTTTCAGACCTCATTGTCAATAATGATTACAGGAATACTGCTTTCAATGCTGTGAGTTTGGGCTCAATGCTGGCAGTTTAAGTACAAATTAACACTTGATTTTTCATTAAATACATTATATTTTAGATTATAGTTATCTGTACTGAATGCTATATATTCAAATCTAACATACATGCTTTTGTAACCATGCCCAGGCTCCTTCAGCTCAGTCAGGTGACATGGCCTTGTCTTTCTGTGGGAACGACAGAGGGAAAAATGCCTACAGTGTGGACAATGGAGTCCTGGACAATGGCTGCTTCGTGGACGCCCTCAACCTCGTCCCTCATGTTTTCTTCTCTTCATCACCTTCCCCATCCTGTTCATTGGTATGAATGCCCTTGTCTTTTTTCCCTCTTAAACAACCATTCACGTTCTGCAGTTGGTTATAGGGTTGTGTTCCATTCAGAATTTAATATGGATTGCGTTTTAATTAAGAATTATTGTGTTTTATTTTATTTGATGATATGACAGATTTTTTTATTTTATGTCTTTAATGATATGATTTTGTATTATTATATTTTATATTTAATTTATTTACCATGCTAGAAAAGCACATCATTGTAGTTCTTCATTGAGGAAGTAGAATAAAAATGGAATGACAAAAAAAACATCTACATTCACTGTAATTTTTCATAATTCATTATGATACACAGTATATTGAGAATTCTTGTTTTATTTTTATTTTAATGTATCTTATATTATTAATTAATACATGTATTTATTTGGAGCCACACAACAAAGCTTACAAAGTGGAACCCTTAAATTGAATGCCTGTTGTGTGACGATATGTGAATTTCTTTGGATTAAAGCTCAGTAAATTCTAGTTCTTGTCGTTCCAATTCAACTTTCTGTGACATGTAGCAAATTTTCAGTTCTTAAATGGTTTATGATTTATGGTATATGTCATGCCTTCAAACGCTGAGGGGCCTAGACACTGTATCAGAACTAAATTGGCCAATTCATTATCTGTATTGTCTCCCCAAAGAGCCTTTACTCAAATCCTTCTTTAAAAATCCTTTATTCTGACGCCACAATGGTGTCAGTGCCATTCTTCATTCAGTCTCATAATAAAAACATGTTTTCCATAGCAGAATTACAACACTATTAGTTAAAGAAAGGAAAACAATGAAAAACCAAGACAGGCGGGGACAGATACGGGATGCTGATTGACAAAGGAAATGTTAACTGTATCTTATATTAGACACACAAGAGAATAATATAATTACACATGTGTGTGTTTGTGTCCAGGCTGGGGTAGCCAGAGCTCAAAGGTGCAGATCCATCATAACACCTGGCTGCACTTTCCTGGCCACAACCTGCGCTGGATCCTCACCTTCACACTGCTGTTTGTGCACGTGTGCGAGATCGCCGAGGGAATCGTCTCCAATACGTGGGTTTCAGCACACATTCTGAATATTTGAGTGTTTATGACCGTTATACGTTTATGTTTCTTTGTGTATGAATGGATCATTGTAGGCAGATGGAGTCCAATCACTTGCACCTCTTCATGCCAGCACTGATGGGCTTCATAGCAGCCACAACATCAGTTGTGTATTATCACAATATAGAAACCGCCAATTTCCCCAAACTGCTGCTGGGTAAGTCAATGTCCTTTCATTATGCAAATGTGATGCTGGCTGTTAATAATAAAATGTACTTTGAGTGTTGCTGATTGATCTCCTACATTATATAACCATTAGTATCAGTCCTCTAATTTAAATAAAACACTTCAGTCCGGGTGTTGCTTGGCAACATATAATGGTTGATTCATATTTTAGTTTGTTTCTGTTCTTGTTATTCTGTATGAGAAAGAGAACTAACCTCAGAATTTTTCTTTCACAGCCTTATTTATTTATTGGATTCTGGCTTTCATCACCAAGATGATAAAGTTATGGAAGTTTGCAGAGGCGAGCTTGGGGATGCAACATCTCCGTTTCTGTATCACAGCTTTGTTGGTAGTGCTGTACGGCCTGCTCATGGCTGTCGAGATCAACGTTATCAGAGTCAGGGTGAGTTGAAAAGGGTCATGTGGGAAAATGTTTATTTTTTTATTTTACTAATGTAATATTTTATTTTAAGGCATATTTTTATACATTATTTGTAGATAGTTTTATAATACTAATAAGTCACTAACCTGCTGAAATAAAACAGCTTGAACTGGCAGGGATTTCCATTATTGTTCAGGTTGGTTTGTGATTGGTTTTGACGCTGGATCAACTGATAGACATATAGCCATGATTTTCACCATCAAAACTGCTTGACCAATATTCTTTCCGGTTGACCAAGGTAGTCAGGCTGTTTAAGTAGTTAAAGTAAACACAAAATCAAAATCCAGCATCCAAAAGACAATGTGCTAGTCTGTTCAGTAGAGTAATTACATTCTACTAACAAACCATATGACCTGTATCTTTTATTTTTCTCTTACCTGCAGAAATACGTGTTCTTTGCGAACCCCCAAAGGGTGAAGCCCCCAGAAGACTTGCAGGACTTGGGCGTGCGGTTCCTCCAGCCCTTCGTCAACCTCCTCTCCAAGGCAACATATTGGTGGATGAACCCGCTCATCATTGGAGCCCACAAGAGACCCATTGAGCTGAAGAAGATTGGTAAACTGCCAATCGCGATGAGGGCCTTGACTAACTATATGCGTCTGAAAGACTCCTATGAGGAACAGAGGGTATGTGCAGATGATCAATTGTTTAAGAGCAAACATTATAATATAAAGGAATAACATTTTCATATTTGAAGACATGTTGTAATAATGAGAAGTATCAGTTGACCAGTGTCTCTTTGCTTGTATAATTCTGACAGCAGAAAACAGACCCAGACCCAGAGAAATCCCCATCCATCTGGAAGTCCATGTACCGGGCATTTGGGGGGTCAATACTACTCAGCAGCACTTTCCGGTACATGGCGGACTTGCTGGGCTTTGCCGGGCCACTCTGCATCTCTGGAATTGTGGAACACCTGCATAATTCAACAGAGATTGACAGGACAAACAAGGTGTGTGTTTATCTAATTTTAGAGTGCTAAATATGGTTGTCTTGTGTGTGTCGCCATCTTTGATAGTCTGTCAATATGGTTACAGATGCTATTCATGGTATTGTGAGAATATAAAACGTAATATGTAATTCTCGATTTCCATTAAGAACATGTAATTATTCAAAGATGCATTTCAAGATACATTTATTTGAGAAGAAAAATGACAGAAGATATCAAGGGCCAGATTTACCATACAGGGTAAATTAGCATTAGAGCACAATTCCATAAAAGCGCCGATGGGAGGGGAACATTCTGCAGGTGATTTACTGACAATGTGCACATTAAAAAACACAGACGCAGCCAGATCAAGAGTACCAAGAGTAGCGAAAATTACCGCCTGCTTTAAAGGTGGGGTAAGTGATTTCTGGTAGCCAATGTTGATATGTGAAATCACCAAAACAAACACGACCCTACCCCAAAAAGTTATCGCCCCTATTTTGATAGCTCCACCCCACGCATACGTAAGCATGCAACATGACAAATCTCTGACAGTAAACTGCTGCCGTGTTCTATTTATGACATATTGACACAAATTTCAAATGATTTTCAACGGTCGCTTTGTCGCGTCCAATGTTGACAGACTTTAGCTGTTGCGGCATGCCGTCTGCCATCTCTATCTTTCTGTCATGTACACCGAGCGATCTCGCCTCCTTATCATGAGTAGACACGCTCCTTACAGCTGATTGGCTGCAAGTTTGTTTTAGTATTGGGCCCGAAAAAATACATACCCCACCTTTAAGACATGCTTTTTTGGGGCATTAAATAATGGCGAAAATACCAGTGATTTGACCAGCGCAAACCTTAGTAAATCGCATTGTGTGATTACTTTTAATACTCTCCTCCCATAAATGATGTGTCTGAAAGGAAAACTCCTACAACTGCATATTCAGTAAGGTCAGGTGCAAAACTAACTGTCCACGCTTTTTCAGCGCTAATTCTTCACTATGCGTCTGGAGCAAATCCTGACAGTATTTTAATGCCAAATGATGGTTTGCACTGGCGCAAGTGAATCTGGCCGCAAGTCTTGCTTTTTTAACAATATTTTGTCCGGTTAAAAAAAATTAAGAATTCAATATCTTAAGTAATTTTGCCTTCAAGTACTGTTTAGGTATTTGTACTGCAAAACCAGATTGGGAGGCATGATTTTGGTTATTCGATCAATTGAACAGGAAAATTCAAGGATACAAACAACTGTCAATCCCAAACACATACCAGAGAGATGGCAAAACAGGGAAATTGAGGGATAAAGGAAACTACACTACTTATGTAATGGAAATATATCACAATCCAGTCACTGTCTCACAGCACTTTGATATTATCTCATTTATTTTGGAACCCATTCATACTGTGCCTTGTTAAATCATTTAGGATGTTGATTGGGATGTTGAAATAGCTGTCAATTAAATGATTTGCTGCAGATATTGGTCTGCTGGTTATGCTACTAATCACATTATATTTAATTTTCCTGGGTGAGACATGACAGTATGTTGTAGAGAATGATCTACTGTCTTATATCTGCTGTTTTGCCTTGCTATTTATTACTTCCTTTTGTGATGTCACAGAGGCGTCAATGCTATTTCATGACAGGACTGTATGTCATTGTCTCAAGATGACAGCAATTATTAGATTTCACACAGTGTTTTCCCTGCTCAGATGACCATGATGGCATATGTGTTTGAAAAACACTCATGATATTTAGATAAGGATGGATTCAATGTGAAAACTCAGGATCGATAAAACTCAGCTGATTGAATGAATGATGTCATTGCATTTCTCTTGTCATAGTGTCTATGAGCACATGTCTGCAACTAAGTGTTAGCAAATACCTTTTGTTTTACATTTGAACAATGTGCATTACTTAAAAAAACAATAATAATACTTATTTAGCGAGGATGCATTACATTTATCAAAAATGACAGTAAAGGCTTTTACACTGTTACAAAAATAATGTCTATTAAAATAAATTCCATTACTGTGAACTTGGGGGACTGGAGACTGGAGTAACAGCTGCAGAAAATTTCCGCTTTTTCATCACAGGAATAAATTACATAATAAAATATATCAACATCGAAAACATTTACTTTAAACTGTAATTAAATGTCACAATGTTACAGTATTTTACTGTATTTTTAATCAAATAAATACAGCCCTGTTATACATAAGAAAAAAAATAACAAAAATGTCCAATCCCAAACCTTTGAACGGCAGAGTGTGTTGTTTATTTTATAGTGTATTATAATTAAAATAATTTAGCATTTTTAAGTGTGGCTTTAACCCAAATACATTTTGGGGTCGCTGTATAAATGAGTATGACAAAATGAAACCAGAACAGACTTACATATCTGTGTGACATGGAAAATTCCCCTCTCAAATCGCATTTCCTCTCATACATACGTTGCTGGCAGCAACACTCTGTTTAATTGGCTCCTTCTTTTATTTTAGTGTATGTTTATGCTTGTGTATGACATCAGTGAGGGCTGAAATGCCAAAGTGTTTTCATGTGTGTTCATACTCTGTTTATGTCCTGTCAGACAGCGGACATGACTTTCGGGGTGTACTTCATGTTTTCCACTGAACTGCTGCAGAATACGTCTGTTCTGGCGGTTCTGCTGTTCCTGGCACTGGTTCTGCAGCGAACATTCCTGCAGGCCTCCTACTACGTCACTATAGAAACCGGCATTAACCTGCGTGGGGCGCTGCTTGTAAGTTTCCTGTTTACTGAAAGTCAAACATGAAGTGAATTATCAGACAAATTTATATTTCATCAGTATGCACTACACACTTCAAGTTGTATTGTATAATACAAAATATTATATCAGAAAAGTTCTTACCTTAGCAGGTAAGTGAAGTTGCTCTATTCTATTCTATTTTTATTCTGCTTTGTCTTATTTGATTCTGTACTACTGTACTTTGTCCCATTATTCTTTTCTACTCTGTCCCACATTGTCACGGATGACCCAGGCTCTCTCACCTCCCAATTACAACGTGCACCTTCCCCGGAATACTGACTGGACACACCTGTTCATCACTAATCATCTCCTTATATAAACTAACATCTCACCTCCACTCATCGTCTGGTCTCACATGGAGCAATAGACTCATACTTTTCACTCGTGTTATTATTCTATTACTGAATTACCCGTTTCCATCCTACCTGGATTCTTCTCCATTTCCGCACAGCATCCAAGATCTCCCAACCTGCTAAGCAAAGGACAGTATTATTACCATCTCCCATATCCTTCCAGTATTACTCTCGAGTGCTGCTACACTTACCAGTTTGATTGTTTACTCCCTGCTGTGAATAAAATGGTATAAACTTACCTTCACCTCTCTGAGTCATTATGTTACAGAAGAGCAGACCCACAACAAAACTACAGCAGGATGAACACCCCGGATCCGTTTCAGGAGATCGTTGACACTCTCAAACAAGTACTATCCGCTGCCGCTGCGGCAAACCACTTCTCCACCAGTCGCGCCAGTCCCGTGGCCAATCCAGCAACCTACTCTGGCTCGATGGGGGATTGGAGCTAGCAGCTGGAACGAGTGCTCTCTCCTTACCACTTACCATCAAGGTTTGAATCCCCAATTGCGGCAGCATCTTGCCAGCTATGGTGACAGCATTGGTTTGGAAAGATTCATCCAGGCTGCTATCCAGGTTTCCAATAGAGTACAACAATGTAATGAAGAACTCCTGGTTACTCTTTCCCGCCAGCCAGAGCAGGAAAGTGCTCCAGAACCCATGCAACTTGGCAACACATGACTTCCATTAACTAAGCGGCAGAGGAGGCTGACACAGGGTCTCTGTTTATACTGTGGAGCTGCCGGACATGCTATCCTTTCATGTCCCATTCGCCCCCAACGACCTGTGGCGAGTTTTATCCAGGAACCTTTTGTTGATAAAATTGAATGTAGGAGCCCCACAGGGTTGTGCCCTAAGTCCCCTGCTCTACTCTCTTTTCACACGACTGTGTGTCCTCTCACAGCTCCACTTCTATTGTCAAATTTTCTGATGATACTGTGATTATGGGCCTCATTTCCAACAATGATAAGACCGCATACTTGGATGAGATAGAGAGACTTGCATCATGGTGCCAGGACAACTGTCTCTCTCTGAATGTGAGCAAAAATAAAGAGCTGATTGTGGACTTCAGGAAGAGACAGCAGCAGCCCTACACTCCTCTTATGATCAGTGGGACCCCTGTGGAGAGGGTGAGCAGCTTCAAGTTCCTTGGTGTAAACATCTCCGAGGACCTGACTTGGATTGCACACATTCAAACACAGGTTAAGAAAGCCAGGAATAAGACTGTACCATCTGCAACAGCTGAGGAAATTCAGGGTCTCGCCAGCTATCCTGAAAACTTTCTATTCAGGGGCCATAGAAAGTGTACTGACTCAGTGCATCTCAGTGTGGTATGGAAACGGCTCCAATCAGGGCTGTAAAGCTCTGCAGAGAGTTGTGCGCTTAGCTGTGCGCATCTCAGGGTCTGCTCTCCCCTCTCTGCAGGACATCTACCTCAAATACTGCAAAAGTAGAGCTGCTAAAATCATCAAAGACTCAAATCACCCTGGTAACCAGCTTTTAATTTTACTGCCATCTAGCAAGAGGAGCTTCTTCCCCCAGGCCATCAGGTTCCTAAACTCAAACTCAAACTTGGTCTCTTAACATCAACATGACTCCATCTAATAATCAATAAGATATTCACTATTCTCCATCATCCGTTTTGCTGCTATGTTTATACCCTGTACAACCTGTTTGCACATTTTTCTTGCACATCCCTGCTTATATGATTATTATTTATTAAGTCTACAGTATGCTGTCCTGCACATTTTATTTGACCTTTTTACCTATATTTATGTATATTCTCTTGTGTTGTGTTACATATAATTGTACTGTCCATTGATCGGACCTGACTTACATTTCACTGCTGATTATATTCTGTATAATTGAGTATGTAACGAATAAAACCTTGAATTGAATTGAATCCACTCACCACTCCTATATGGCTTTCGGTCTATGATAACGCTATCGCTCTCTCAGCTCTCCTTGACTCTGGGTCAGCCATACTTCATCTCTTGGGAACCTATGCCATCAGCTCAAGCTTCAAAAGACTGTCATCCAAACCTGCTATCAGGTTAAATCAATAATTGGTAAACCCCCTTTGTCATCGTGATGCAAGATTCAAAGTGAGAACTTTGGTGATTCAAGTCGGAACTTTTCACCAGGAAATCATTCATCTGCTGGTTCTGGAGCACTCCACTGTGGATATTATACTGGGTCGCCCGTGGCTCAATCAACATCAGCCTGAAATATACTGGAAGACAGGATAAATCTTGAAGTGGGGTGATCAATGCTTTCCGGAATGATTCCCTGCACTAACCCTCGACTGTCCATCACTCCATCCACTCCTGTCTGCGCTACATCCATCGAGAGTCCCCTAGAGAAACGGTCCTTGAACATACCTACCTGCTACGCCCCCTTCAGTGATGTGTTCTGTCCCAAAAGGGTGACCAGCTTCCACCACATCGGCCACAAGACTGTGTGATTGACCTCATCCCAGGTGATCCAGTGCCCCATGGTAGAATCTACCCGCTCTCCATACCTGAGCAGAATGCCATGGAGGAGTACATTGAGAAAGCTCTCCACCAAGGCTATATCCGATAATCAAAGTCCCTGCTGCTTCGAGCTTCTTTTTTGTCGCCAAGAATGATGGAGGTTTGCTGGCCTGCATTGATTACAGAACCCTTAACACCATTACTGTCAAGTTCCGTTACCCATTTCCCCTCGTTCCAGCTACATTGGACAACTGTGTGGAGCTGCCGTGTTGACTAAGTTGGATCTCTGCAGTGCCTATAACCTCATCCAGGATACATGAGGGGGATGAGTGGAAGACCGCCTTTGTAATACCTGGTTATGCTGTATGAATTGGTCAATGCGCCCTCCATATTCCAGGACATCATGCATGAGGTACATTGGTGTTCCTGTGGCTCAGTGTTAGAGCATTGCGTTAGTAGCGCAAAAGGTTGTAGGTTCAATTCCCAGGGAACACACATACTGACAAAAACATGTATAGCCTGAATGCACTGTAAGTCGCTTTGGATAAAAGCATCTGCTAAATGCATAAATGTAAATGTACTCCGGGATTTCCTCCACAAGTTCATGTTGGTTTATATAGATGACATCAGGGAAAACCGAACATCGCCAGCACGTTGCGGAGGTCCTCCAGCACCTGAGAAACTTCAACCTATTCCTGAAGGCTGAGAAGTGCTCATTCCATCAGTTCTCAGTGCCCTTCCTAGGATACATCATCAGTTAGCAGGGCATCCAAATGGATGAGGGGAAGGTTAAGGCTGTTCATGAGAGGCCCATACCTACTTTCAAAGAACTTCAATGATTTCTGGGATTTACAAACTTCTACCGACGTTTCCTCAAGGACTTCAGCTCCATAGTTCACTGCCTTACCAGCCTGTTGAAGGGTAAACCCAAGTCTCTGTCCTGGACTCCAGCGGCCACTCAAGCATTCGAGAAGCTGAAGGAGACCTTTACCACCGCACCTCGTTCATCCGGATCCCTCAAGACCCTTTGTGGTGGAGGTTGATGCCTCTACCAGTGGCGTTGGAGCGGTGCTGTCTGAGCAGCATGGGGACTCAGCCAAACTCCTACCATGTGCCTTCTTTTTCAGAAGGAAAAAATTATTTCCCCAGCTGAGATTAATTATGACATTGGGAATAGAGAGTTGCTAGCCCTGGAAGAGTGGAAACATTGGCTGGAGGGAACCACACATCCTTTCACCATGTACACAGATCACAAATACCTGGAGTATATTAGAAACGCCAAGCGTCTCAATCCCAGACAAGCTCGATGGGCTCTCTTCTTTACGTGATTCAATTTCTCCATAACCTACCGACCTGGTAACAAGAATATACGGGCATATGCTTTGTCACGACTATTTGCTCCAGTAGAAACTTCTCCCACTCCAGAGATCATTCACCTTCAGAAGATTTTTTCCTGCCCATTTCAGTGCTCCTATACTCTCCTCCGCCAATGCTCCCTCTAACACTCTGCCATGCCTGTACATTCCACCATCTCAACGTACCATCTCTATCCACTATCCAATCAGTTCACTCCTCCTTGGGCACTGGCCCAGGGGCCAATGCAACTCTCTTGCTGCAACGCAATCGCTGCTGGTGGCTAGGCATGGCCCGTGATGTTAGAAGGTTCATCCAAGGCTGTAAGGAATGTGCCATTTCCAAGAGCCCACGCCACTTACCAGCAGGCAAGCTCCAACCTCTGCCCATTCCACATAGACCCTGGTCACACCTAGGACTGGGCTTTATCACCGACCTGCCATTCTCTTCTGGTAAGACATGCATATTTGTTATAGTAGACAGATTCTCAAAGTCATGTCGCCTTATTCCTCTGAATAACCTGCCTACTACAATGGAAACATCAGAACTGTTATTTATACACGTATTCAGATATTTCGGCATCCCAGAAGACATTGTGTCAGACAGAAGACCACAGTTTGTATCCAGGGTATGGCAGACTTTCTTCTATCTCCTAGGTGTTACTGTAAGCCTGTCCTCAGGATACCACCCTCAGTGGAATGGGCAGATGGAACGCAAAATCCAGAAGATTAGGCACTTCCTCCAGACCTTCTGTCACAGCCACCAGAACTCCAGGAGCCAGCTCCTAGGCTGGACCGAGTACGCCCAGAACTCTCTATGAAACAAGCCACTGGACATACCCAATTCCAATGCTACTCGGATACCAGCCACCATTGTTCCCATGGTCCGGGGAACTCACGGACGTTCCATCTCTCGATTACTGGTTCCGGGAGAGCAAGATCATCATCATCTTCAGAGGACAGTGCAACGACAAAGGATCCAGGCAGATGATCGATGGGCCAACACTCTCGAATACCAACCTGGGCAGTTGGTCTGGCTCTCTACGCGGGATATCCGGATGCACTTGCCCTGCAAGAAGTTAAGTCGCAGATACATTGGTCCCTTTTCCATAGTCTTTCAAATTAATCCTGTTATCTACCTTCTCAAGTACCAGAATACTTACCGTATTCACCCAACATTCCATGTGTCATTCCTCAAGCCATTTCACTCACCTCAGTCTACTTCCTCCACAGAGCCTGGCCAGACAGTGAAACCCCCTACTCCTTTGGATTTGGAGGACGGCATAAATACTAACTGGACACACCTGTTTTTCATCACTAATCATCTCCCTATATAAACTAACATCTCACCTCCACTCATCGTCTGGTCTCACACTGAGCAACGAACTCATACCTGTTCACTCGTGTTATTCTTCTATTCCTGGACTACCCGTTTCCGTCCTACCTGAATACTTTTCCTGTTCTGCACAGCGTCCAAGATCTCCTAACCTGCTAAGCAAAGGACATTATTATTAACAGCTCCCATATCATTCCAGTATTACTATCGATTACCAGTTTCCTTGTTTACACCTTCACCTTTCTGAGTCGTTCTGTTATACATATTCTGTCTTTTTATTATTGTGTTCTACTAAATTCTGTTCAATTTTTATATTCTATTGTTCATTTCAATTATGTTTCTAATTATGTTAATTTATTCTATTTGGGTCTGTTCTGTTATTATCTGCTTTGTCCAATCCTATTCTATTCTGTTATATTCTATTCGGATTTGTCCTGATTGATTCTATACTATGGTACTTTGTCCATTTATTCTTTTCTACTCTACTTTGTCCCGCATTCTTTCTGTTTGACTTTTTACACTGTGTTCTGTTGAATTCTATTCCATGTATTATATTTATTCTATTCTATTCTATTGTTAATTTCAATTATGTTTCTAATTATGTTAATTTACTTTATTTTGGTCTGTTCAGTTATCATCTGCTTTGTCATATTCTATTCTACTCTACTTTTTTGACAATTTTGTCCAATTCTATTTGGTCTGTTTTAATATTTCTACTCCGTTCTATTCAATTCCGTGCAATTCAGTTATGCTTTGTTCTGTTTGAGTCTGTGTTCTGTTATTATCTGTTTCTATTTTATTCTGTTCTGTTCTTGTAACCTGATACTGAAAGCTTTAAATATTTTTTTAATTGAAATGAAGCTGAAAAAGTATCAATATTATCAGAAAAACATTACATTAAATGAAGTACTTGAGGTTCTAAAATTACTGAAACTAATATTAAATAAAGCTAAATATAAATATTTAATTAAAACAAAAAGTAATAGAATTTTAGGAAATATTATGTTATATAGATATTACCACAATAACACAGATGACTATATATTCTATTAAGTCTGTTCGGTTATATGATAGGTCAAATTGCATTGTATTCTAGTTTAGTCTAATCTTCTTTTCTGTTTTATACAAGACTTAAAATCAAAGTTAGAATTAAAGTTTTTTTTTAACTGTTCTTATCCTAGTTTTTTGTTGGTTCTCATCCTTTAGGCAATGATCTACAATAAAATTCTGCGTCTCTCCACTTCAAACATGTCCATGGGAGAGATGACTCTCGCCCAGATCAACAATCTTGTTGCCATAGAAACCAATCAGCTAATGTGGTTTCTTTTCTTATGCCCCAACCTGTGGGCCATGCCAGTTCAGGTATATCATAGCAAAAATCCTGCATTTATGAAAACAATACATCATTTGTGTCCCTAAGCAAACAACTTATTTCTGTTCATAGATTATTATGGGAGTGATCCTTCTGTATTATTTGTTGGGTGACAGTGCATTGATAGGGGCCGGCGTCATTTTGCTGCTGGCCCCGGTTCAGTACCTCATCGCTACCAAATTGGCAGACACACAGAAGAGCACACTGGTGAGCTTTACTTACACCTTTGTGCATGTGCATGCTGTCAACACACCAACAAGTTCATGTTTGTAACTTCTAAATATTTTCTCAGGACTACTCAACAGACCGTCTTAAAAAGACTACAGAGATCCTAAAAGGAATAAAGCTGCTGAAGCTCTATGCATGGGAGAACATCTTCTGTGACCATGTAGAAGAAACCAGAGGAAAAGAGCTGAACAGTCTCAAGACTTTTGCTCTCTACACTTCAATGTCCAGTATGAGAGGCTCTTTCCTCCATCATATGCCCCACCCACATACACAAACCCCTCCCCTTACAATTGCTCCGCCCTCAATACACATTCTCATTTATTAAACTTTCGAAATCAGGGTTGTTTGGTTCTAATAGCTAATATTATGTTAAGTTTTTGCATCATTTTGAAAATAACTGCTGGCTCTTTATCTCCACAGTATTTATGAATGCCGCCATCCCCATTGCTGCAGTGTTGGCGGTAAGAGATGCATCATGAGAGCTTTAATTAGCTGTATTTTATCCACCATGTAAACCATAGTACTCTTCTTGTTCTTGTAGACCTTTGTCACACATGCCTATATTGAAGAGGTCAGGCTCAGTCCAGCCAAGGCGTTTGCCTCTTTGGCTCTATTCCACATCCTGGTCACTCCACTCTTCCTGTTATCTACAGTGGTCAGGTTTGCTGTCAAGGCCCTTGTCAGGTATGTGGCTTAACTGAACAAGTAATCAAATCCAACATTACTTCATAATATTGGCTTTCCTGGGAGGATCTGATCATCTGGTTGATGTCCACAGTGTACAGAAACTCAGCGAGTTCTGCAAAGTGATGAGATTGGAGAGGACAGCTGGAGAAACGGAGAAATGTTCATGTCTCTAGAGGTCGGCAAGAAATACAAATACCATGGGGATGTGAGTGCTCACACATGAATTTGCATCTTAAATGTGCGGCTACATTTACAATTGCTTGGTGAATTTTCGTGGGTGAAATCCAGTCATTTCAACAGGAATCGACAAAATTGTGAATTTTACGTGAGGGCAAAAGGTTTCCACTGAGAGTTCGCAACAGGTCCAAGTTGGTTATGAGAATTCGCTGTGTTGATCAACAGAAAGGTTGTGCTTGGTTTGAAAGCAACTTGCTTTATTTCTGCAATATTGGCAATGGACCTATTATGCCCACAAAATTTCACCATGTGACTGCACCTTAAGACAATTCTCAATACTATTCCAAGCCTTAACTTTCAGCAGAGCTGTTTTCAGAGGAACTGTTGCTGATATAGTCCGTTTGGGTTATGTGGGAAACCTGAACTAGTTGGGATGCCATGTGATAATCTAATTTTTATATTATTTTTAGTTTTTTGAAAAGCATTCCGAAATATCTTTGGCATCAGAGCAGCATTTTATTAAGTTTAAAAAATGGATGGAATGTTCTTGGATCAGTTTTAGGGGATAAATAGGCTATTATATGTTGATTAACTGGGACTTTTCTTGCCCTGTAACTAAACAAGAGAAACAAATTAATATAGTTAACAAATTAAAGTTTATATATTAATCTCACTGGAAATTCAGTTTTTTAAATACCAAACACTGAGAATATATTAAATAAGTGGCTATTCATTTAATTTACACATTTTTTATTTTTGATGAAAATTAGTATTTATATAATTAGAAGGGTTTTTAGCCAGACAATTTAATAACATTTTTGATATTTAATTGCATAATTTAAACAGTTATATTTAGCAACTTACATTTATTGTTTAAATATTATAATAAAATTGACAATTTCAAAGTTGTTTCCTTGTTTTATTAAAGATAGAAAAGTGAAACTTTTTCTTTGCTTCTAATCATGTTTATCCTCAAACTGTCTTTTCTATTCAAAATGATATGCATGTCACAAATATTGGAAGAATCTTGTGACAGTTTGTAATGATCTGGACTCCTTTGTAGTGATCTGGGTTTCTTTTAATTGTCTCTACATCTCTCTTTTTGTCTTTATCATTTTAGACGAAGGCTATTAACAGGAAAGGTCGTTATCGTATGGATAACTACGAGCAGCCCATGCGCAGGCAGCTGCGGCCCACAGAGACCGAAGATGTCGCCGTTCAGGTCAGATAGCAGACACTGATTCTCAGGCGTTTCTCGCTCACAGAACATGTGCTAAAGTTCATTAAGACAACTCAGGATCTGCATGTTCTCATCCAGATGCCAGTAACCTTTAAGTCCCAGCTAATAGGTTGTTTTACTCCTGCTGTGCTGGAGAAAGTGTTCAAAGCCTATTTCTTACACACAGAAGTTTATTTTAGTATTAGTTTTTTTTTTTTTAGCATGTTCTTTCCTTTCTTAGCTTTTTAAAACTCGCCATATGTGGTTTGTGATAGTTTCTCAGACATGATGGTTTTGGTTCAGCTTCCCTCTGAGTGCAGTTTGGGATTCTCACGAGAAGAAAAACTGGGACTAAAAATCAGAAGGACATTAATTTATGTGTTTATTTTTTTGGTTTCGCCTCTGTCTCTCGGTCCCCCGAAGGTCTCACTTCCTTCACCATCCCCCTAGACTAGGGGTGGAAAGTGTAAATAATTTAAAATGAGGTCCCACTTTATATTAGGTGGGACTGTGTACTTACATTTAAATTAATAATTTGGTACAATTGATTAACTTTAATTTTATTGTCAAGTGGGAACTTACAAATACAAATTATGCTCAGATGAGCTTTATTTGTCACATACACAATTATACAGAGTATAATGAGGAGTGAAATGTGTTCTCTGCATTTAACGACTGCATTGTACACACTTGGAGCAGTGGGCAGCCGACTGTGCAGCGCCCGGGGAGCAGTCGTGGACTTCCTGTCGGAGCCAGGATTCGAACCCACATCCTTGGGTTACCTTGGGTTTCAAGTCCAACGCTCTATCCATTAGGCCAACGACTGCCCTATTAGGCCAACGACTGCCCAACGAACTTCTTTTCCACAGCACTGCACTTATTTGACACACACAACATAACAAACATAAAACATTTTTATACATACACAGACACACACACACACACACACACAGTTAAGATAACTTGAGCGATGTCTGTTGTTGAGATATGTAATGGCTGAAGGAATCAGGCTTCTTCCAAAGTGGGCGCTCCTACACCTCATAGCCCTATACCTGCGCCCTGAGGGCAGTGGGGCTATATACTCATTAAGTGGATGTGTGGAGTCATGTTCTATTGAAATTGCGATGCATGTAATAGCTCTGTTATTGAGTTCTGTGAGGTTGGGTGTTGAAAGACCTTTAACTTTTGCAGCAATATTGGACACCTTTGAAAGTTTGGTCTGGTTTTTAACAGAAAGCATATTGTAAAATCAAGAAGAACAATAAAATAGAATTTTCCGAATAATGCTTTGATAAAGTAGCAATAATACAATGCAGTTATTGCATACATACATGTTGTTACTTTGTACTGATATTTTAAAAATAACTTTATGTAATTAAATCTGTAAATAATTTCTGTAATTACATTTATAATTACACTGTGTACACACCCCTTAGACCTTAACCTACCCATACTACCAAACCTGTCTCTAAACTTACCCATATCCCACCTCAATAGCAGCAAATGTGTTTTGCAATACAATATGACCACAATAAGTACATTGTACTTATTTTTTGATGCAAGTAGATAGTGGTTCAGGCCACCTAATATAAAGTGGGACCAAACAAAGAATGGAAAGAGAATGGACTGAAAAATTATTATTATCGTGTTCACTAACTTCATCTTAGTAATTGCACTTAAAACAAAACTAAATAAAATAAAAACTAATCACATTTGAAAGTTTATGTTTATTCATGGTGTCTGTTATGACAACTAAAAGCCTAAAGAGTTGTTCTGATGCATATATTGCATATTATATTATGAGGGAAGAATATAATTTATATATTCATTTTTTTAACTGGTTCTGGAATTTGGGGTTTAGTGGCTGCACACATAAACACACACGTCCTCATGGACTCTCCCACAGTGACATCCGCTCACTTTGTTATGAATATGTTCTAATCTACTCTGACATTTACACTCCTTCACTTCAGTCATTCTCAACCATTACTCTCATTTTACCCTCTCTCCCTGCTCTCTTGTTCTCACAGATGTTTTTGATTGTTCAGCATTCTCCCTTTTCCCAGTATTCTGTTCTGGCCTACTGTACTGCTCTGATGGATGGGAGTATTATCATTATTGTAAATAAACATTTAGAAAATAGAATTCAGGGCGCATCCGGAATATGCAAGCGTGACAGAAGCAGCTTGTACGGACAAAGATGAAAAGATCATATCATGTGCATTCTGCTCTGTGCTGGTATGTTTCCATCATTCTAACCCCTATGGCTTTGGTTTGTATTGGTGAATGTGTCATTCAGGTGAATGATGGCTACTTCACATGGGGAAACAACTTGTCGACGCTGACGGACATCAACATCCAAATCCCTACAGGTACACAACGCTTACTACTACTTATTTTCTCTCAGACAATCAATGACTTCGTATTTAGTTGTTTTTTTTAAATACTTAAATATAATAAATCAATGCTCTTAAAGATCAAGAGTGCTTGTTATTTATTTATAATAAATAAATATAATAACTAAATACACACACATACACATACATACTCTTACTCATACATACAAAATATAACGTCATTAGTCTTTGGTGATGAGCTTTTGGCTCAAGATCTGCATTTAAAGTCACATCAGAGGTGTTCAGCTGGTGTTCAGACCAGTCAAGTTCTTCCACACTGACTGAATCATCATTTCTCTTCGATCCTTGTCTTATACACAGAGACACTGTCATGTTAGAATAGAAAAGGGTCCTGTCCAAACTGTTGCTATAAAATTAGAAGCACACAATTCAATAGAATATCATTATATGATTAAACATTAAGATTTGTACTCATGGAAATTACTAAAGTAGTCAAACATTTCATTAAAAGGGGGTGACCCAATACTTTTGACAATATAGTTATAAAATTATAAAATATAGTTAGTTATATCATATATATTAGTTATATATTATTAAATATATATATATTTTTATTTTATTATTCATCTACAATTCATGAAGGGGATCATAATCAATGAAGATCAAGTGTAATATAAATGGTTCATTTTTATCAGCAAGTTGATATTAATATTCAATATTAAAAAGAAAAATCATATAAAAATAAATCAAAAGGCTGAAAATATGAATTCTTAATAGATATTGTGTTGGCTCAGTGAGCTGAGCACTAACTAGCTGTTGCCAACTGAACAAATGGGCACTCTACTGCTGACATTGAACATCTATAAAACCTGTCCGTAGGGGTCAAACCTTTTCATATATAACTGTGATTAACCTTCACCTTGTTTCGCACTTCAGGTCAGCTGACCATGATTGTGGGCCAGGTGGGTTGTGGGAAATCCTCCCTGTTATTGGCCATGCTGGGGGAGATGCAGACAATCAGTGGGAAAGTCTACTGGAGCAAGTGAGAATTTACATATTTGCATAGTTACTGTCAAAAATATTGTGATGTTTATGAACATTAATGGAGCTTGTGATTTGCATTAAAACTCAAAGGAACCAAAACTCCACCTCTGTTGTCTCTTGACCCCTAAAGCAGTTTAATGTTTGCGTTAATGTAGCAGAAAACAGGGGAGTACATCTGCTTGCCAGATCCATCAGATGCTAATCAAAGTCTTCATCTGTACAAACACATGCACATAAATAGCCCACTGTCCAATGCATCCGCTATTATTATGATGTATGTACCACTGTGTGCTTAGTCCTTGTGTGTGTGCGTGTGCGTGTGTGTGTGTGTGTGTCTTAATCCATTCATTACTCTTTACACTGCTCTCTTGATATCTTCTGTCTTTTTCTCCCCTCGTCATTCTGTCGTCTGTGTTATCAGCACACAATGGAAATGCTTTTCTTTCTGTCAATCTCTCCATCTCACCGCTGGAGATGGTCTCTGATTAGCATTTGGAAGCAAAGCCATTACAGAAAGACCAAGACCTTAAAATGTATATACAGTGGCTCCAAAATAGTATTTACTCGAGTCACATTTAAAAATGTTAATTGTAATAGATAACTGAAAACTAAACCATCCAAATGATTTGTCATTTGTTGTCTTTTTCAGAACTGATATATTTAGAGCCTTTTATTTTTGGTCCAAATATTATTTGGTTGGATAAAAAAGATAACTTCAGTTTATTATATAAAAAAAAAAAAAAGGATGTAAAGTTAAATAGTTTGTAAGGTTAAATTATTTTTATTGAAGAAAATACAGAATCAGAATAATGGACCTTCGGCTAATTAATTGAATATTATATATAAACACGTATAGTTTGTATACTTATAGTCCAATAGTTTGTTGCCCTTGTTTTGTCCTAAAAATTAATTAATATTTGTGCTGATTTACTTTAACATAAATGTGTTTTTATATATATTTTATTATCTAATGCAATTACATTCCTACTTTTTAAATGTGCTTTAAAGAGAACTTTAGACAGTTTCTACTTTTCAATTTTTTTATAATTATTTGTGAAATTTATTAGCTTTTTCCAAGCAAATTGTTTTTCAAATTAAACCCTATATCAAATTTGTATTGTATTTAAAATGTACATACAATGAAAGCAGGCCCAGCGTAGCTTTGGTCCCCATTGACTTTCATTGGATAGACAGAAACCACTGACAGTCCAAATACTTTGCGGAGCAACTGTAATTAGTTCATATTTGCATTAACATGGTGGAAAACAAATTTTAGACCATTTATAATATTGAATTAAATTGTGTTTTGATACAAATTCAGTCTCAGTTAAGGCATTAGCTACTGTCTTTGCAACCAGTGCAATGAATGTTGGTCTGCGTTTTCCAGTTTCAAGTTCTCTAATGACAATGACATTACTCTCCAGTTAAAATATAATGCTTATATATTACTAAACTATTATCTGGAGCACATTTATATCTCAAATTATCACTTTTGCCCTCATAAGGAGAGTATGTCAGTGTTTTTACAGAACAGCATGCATCCTGAAGCACTCACTAACTCTAGTCACGTGTGTGTGTGTGTGTGTGTGTGTGTGTGTGTGTGTGTGTGTTTCTCTGTATCCTCTTCCCGAACGGTGTGCTCAATCAGGCTGCCTGATTATGAGATACTCTTCGATGGGAACAAAAGGTATTTCACCGGGGGTCTTCACATGCTTACATGCTACACAGCCACACAGTGACCTCTATAAACCAACACTGAGGATATGTTGTAACATGTAGCAAATGGACAAAAATGGATTTTAGCTTGTCAAATTTAAATGTGGATAGCCTATAATGGTTCCAGCAAGGTTATTTACTTGCTAACGGCTTACTAGAAGCATTGCGATATATTTCTGTGCTGTTCTGGGATATAATGTCTTCTAATGTACCTGACTTGCAGCGGGCACGATACTGGTCTGTCTCACGAAGAACAGAGGTACACGTTTGCAAACCCTTTCAGCAGATGTGCCATCCACCCCACATGCATTCATTTACCAATACATTTATCTATTTACATTTGTCTGGCTTCGATATAATGGGTGTTGTTGTTTGTTTTTGTAAGATGTGTCATGGAAAGTGTGTGAAAATGCTGGGAGTCTTCACTTCTCTGGGACACACTGGGGTTTTCGCGTACAGATATTGATTTCAAACAATATTTGGTTTAGTTACAGCCAGATCCCTCCAATGGAAAGCAAAACAGATCTGTTTTGTCTAACAAGAGGAGGCCGTTCTCAATATCATGAGGTTTATTTTGGTTGTCTAGCCATTAAAACTGTGCAATTTATAGTGGTTGTAGTGTAATTGCAAAACATGAATGTTACCAAACAGGTTTGGAAACTCGTGCCATTGGTTGACCCAATGTTGGGCCAACATTGAAAGAGAAAATGTTGGAAAGACACACATCAGCTCTCACAGTGAAGGGCTCCCTGCATTTCTTTAATCTGTAGCTTGTATAGGTGTATAGGTTTATACTGTTTTACTTTGTGTTGTATATCTGTATTTATGTAGCACCGTGGTCCTGTGAGGCACGACATCTCGTCCCATTATATGTCCACACATGTAGCGGAATGACAATAAAGCTCAACTTGACTTCATAAAATCTTTAAACATTTTTTTTTTTTTCATTTCATATCAGAACCATTAGTGCTTGCTGTGATGGCAAGCTGAGTGTGTTCTTCCACATTCCTGGTTATCAATTGTTTGCTTCTTTCTCTGTTTCTCATCCTGTCATGGCTCAGTAAAAACAGGTACTCTGTGGCCTATGCAACGCAGAAGTCGTGGCTGCTGAACGCCACTGTAGAGGAAAACATCACGTTTGGAAGTCCTTTCAATAAACAGAGGTGTGTTTAAAAAGATCTCCATCTTCAATTTGGAAAATGCTATTATTTTAGAACATCTTTATCTGTTTAATTTGTCAAAATGTTATGTCATTTCGGTCATCTGTCAAAATTGACCTAATTTACTTTCTTGAGGCATAATTCCTTAAAGGGTTGGTTCACACAAAAATGATAATTCTGTCATTAATTACTCACCCTCATGTTGTTCCAAAACCGCAAGACCTTTGTTCATCTTTGGAACAAAAATTCAGATATGTAACATCAGTGGCTCATCTTCAATTTTGCGAAGCTATGAGAATACTTTGTGCACAAAGAAAACAAAAATAACAATTGATTTAACAATTCTTCTCTCCGAGTTACCGCCATTTTGGAGAGTACCGCAATGCATGTGCTCGCTTTCCCCAGAACGTAATCAGCTTTGCTTACATTAAAGAGAAAATGTGCATGCTGGACATAACGCTGATTACCTTTTGGGGATGAACTATCCCTTTAATGCATATTAATAATATGCATATTCCTGGTCTTATTGGGAATGATTCACTGGTAAACATTTTTTCAAAATTGTTACATCAAAAATTGTCCTCGTAATCAATAATCAAAATAATAACTTGTAATTTTGTTGAAATTACATAATTTAGGCTGTGTGGGATATTAGTTTCCGTTGTTTGTGTCAGTCATTTCCTTAAACTTTCTGCAATCATATTCTAATGTTACATAACTGTATTGAATCAAATCAAATTATTTTCATCAAATATATTTTTTCTTTACTCAGAATCATACACAGAAACCTTCAGAGCCATTATATTAGAACAACATCTTTCTTTATTATTTATTTTAATTTTTTACTTGATTTTATGTTTTAACTTGAATGTGTTCATCATAAATTCAACATAATTGAATTTATGTTGAACTGAATTTATTATTCAGTTTCTTAAAGCATGTTCCTGAATTTGAACAATTCATCAGTGCACATTTTTCCTAAGAAATTGACATTCTGCAAAGTTTTAAAGTTGCATAACTTTTTAGCATCCATTCAATTCTCTCAATAGGTAAAATAAAGGCATATTCATATTTTTTTTCTCATTGAATGTCCCTTTTTACTTGAAATATGTCATATTGTGGAAATAAAATTGGTTGTGATTGCATTGACTTTTAAGCCAAAAAGTGCTGTGAACTTGTCATTGCGGATTGTAGCTTCAACACCACTTTGATTTTAAATCAGTCAGTACTGACAAACACTGACAGCATTCAGAGCTAGATCTCAACTATATTAAAACTCGCTGTGGAAACTCTGGGTCATGACATCGTTGATTTTCGCTCCCTCGAGAGGTCATGTTCAAGATTCCTATCCTTATGTTTTTGAGTAAACATTCTTATGTTTTTGAACTTTGAATCTGTCTGATAGATACAAAGCGGTGATTGATACCTGCTCGCTTCAACCAGATATCGACCTCCTTCCTTTTGGAGACCAGACTGAAATCGGAGAACGGGTAAGACAGGACTGTGCACTGTGTCTGGGCTTGAGACCAGCTCTCTGACCTCAGCTGCTGTGATACTAATCAAATAAAGAGCTGTTATTGAGACTACCATGACTTTTACGTTATGTCATCAGAATCAAAAGTGTTTAATTGCTGTTTTTGCATGTTGTAATACTGCAGGGTATTAACCTCAGTGGTGGTCAGCGACAACGGATCTGTGTGGCCAGAGCTCTATATCAGAACACCAACATTGTTTTCCTGGTAGGAACCAACTTTTCTAATACATATAACTTCATGATAGTTTCTTACCTCCACCCTCCACTGAGATATCAGTATGACCACAGTTTTAATTTGATTTTAGAGGTCTTCCCAGAGGAGATTTCTGAACTGACACATGATAGCACAGGGTACATTGTGGTAGTGATAGCAGAAAACACAATAACGTGTAAGGGCTGTTATTGGATTACTGTAAATAACTACACACCCTTCTGGACAGGATCACGAATTCACCTCATTCCATTCCTTGGAGTGACGTTATGTCTCACATCCTAGAAAGTCAACGGGTTGTTTTGGTGTCTTTTCGGGTCAGTCAAGAAGTGATTATGCACATTTAAAGTGCATTTATATTAAAATAGTTACTCTCTGCATTTTAATAGTTTTATGAATTGAAAGGGTCATTTCTTTTGTGTTTACACTCTTAAAAATAAAGGCTCTTTATTGGCATCTATGGTTCCATGATGAACCTTTAACATCCATTGCACAAAAAAAGTTTGAAAAGGTTCTTTATAGCTAAAAAGATTATTATTACTTTACACTTAGAATTTTTGTTTTTCTTAAGAGCCACTGAAAGGTTCTTTGGGGAAACCAAAATGAATCATCTATGGCATCACTGTGAAAATTCCCTTTTGAAACCTTTAATTTTAAGAGTGTAATGAAGCAAACATTAAGCAAAGCTAATTGAACCCAGGTTCCTAAATGTCTAGATCAGTCTTGATCAGTTTGAATTTATTACAATTTAAGTTTCTTTCTTTCTTTTAAGTTTAATTTATATTGATTATTTGTATGATATGCCTAGTTCTGGGTTTACTTACCTATAGGATGACCCGTTCTCTGCCCTGGACATCCACCTCAGTGATCATCTGATGCAGGAGGGGATACTGAAGTTTCTTCAGGATGACAAACGGACAGTGGTTTTGGTCACTCATAAGCTGCAGTACCTCATTCATGCTGATTGGGTAACTTCAGAGGTTTCTTTGACATTTTGAGGCTGGTTCTTCATGATACTCTGAAAAGGGGGATGTTTATTTAATTAAAGATGAATTATTAGAAATGAATAATAAAAACAAATGCTTTAGACTTTGTCTTACTTTCTCTGTGTGGTAGATAATAGCCATGAAGGATGGTTCAGTGCTGAGAGAGGGGACCTTAAAGGACATCCAGACGCATGATGTGGAACTCTATGAGCACTGGAAGACCCTGATGAACAGACAAGACCAGGAGCTTGAAAAGGTCCTCCTGCTTTAAAACCCAGCTCATCCATACATCTTTTACGTATTTCAGTCTTTAAAATACTTATTAATACTGAACAGAAACCAGTTTAAGAAATATTTGAAAAACCGTTTCTGACTCTTTGTTTTAGGAGACTGAAATGGAGAGTCAGACCATGCTGGAGAGGAAGACTTTGAGGAGAGCGTTCTATTCCAGAGATGCTAAGAACCAGACTGACGATGAGGATGAAGGTAATTGTTCATCAACATTTCAGCACATTTCCTTTTTTCCTTGGAAAACATGTTGGACACCTTTTTTCTATTCCATAGAGGAGGAAGTAGAAGAGGATGATGACGATAACATGTCCACCACCACCAGCCGCCGTTCTAAGATCCAATGGAAGATGTGCTGCCGTTACCTTTCCTCAGGTGGCTTCCTGATGGTGTTCCTGATGGTGTCGTCCAAGCTGGCCAAGCACTCGGTTATGGTGGCCATTGACTATTGGCTAGCGGATTGGACGTCCTCAAATCCGCATAACCAAAGTCTCGCAAATACATTTCTCAATGCAACCAATTACACATGGAATGATGACACACAGATTGCTCAGGTGAAACGTCACTGCTGTTTCCTCTTTGAAATGTTTTCTTTCATATTATACATTATAGTTATACTGAAATTGAGCTTTTTGGTGTTTTACAGCATCGCTCCTATGTGCCAGTCTTTATTATCCTGTGTGGAGCAGCGATAGTACTTTGTCTCATCACTTCCTTAACTGTGGAGTTTCTAGGAGTGGCTGCAGCTACAAACCTCCATCACAACCTCCTCAACAAGATCATTCACGCTCCCATCAGGTACTTACACATTATTATGAAACTTACTGTTATTTGAAAGTCAAGACGACAATGAGATATCGACCGTCATTATAAAATGGTTTATACCATCGTTAGATTCTTTGATGTCACCCCGCTTGGACAAATCCTGAACCGTTTCTCAGCAGACACCAACATCATCGATCAGGTGAGCGAAAGACAGACAGAAAGAGATCTGTTTGATTCAAGTGTCAAGTACGTCTCTTTCATTTTAAGCCCACTGAGATAAGCAGCCTTGGGTTTCCACACAAACATGTGACCTCAGTTCTGCGGTAGTCAACATTATCGTATCAATGAGATTAAGAATGTGGCGTATGCGTGTTAATGTGCGTCTTCTTCGTTCTCTCTCCACAGCACATTCCCCAAACACTAGAGTCTCTCACTCGCTCCACTCTACTCTGTCTCTCAGCGATTGGGGTCATTGCTTTCGTCACCCCTGCCTTCCTAATTGCACTGATGCCACTTGCTGTGGCTTTCTACTTTATTCAGAAGTACTTCCGGGTTGCTTCCAAGTAAGTAATTCACTGAAGGATGAATGCACTCTTTGGCCTAACGTGATGGATTTCACACGTTGGAAATATGTCATCTCTAATCAAGGACACTGAATTAAGTATATGTGGGTTTTTTTTGGCTTCATAATGTTTAATCAAAATGTCATAACTTGATCTTCGGGTAAAAATTACAGACTTCCCTCTGTTGATGTACGCTGGACTTTCCCAATCATTTAATTTGCTTAAACCGAACCTTTCTTACAGTTAATTGCAAGCTTGCTTTCATTTTTGAGCACAATGCCCACATCTCAATATACAGCTAAAAAGAATCAAGACCCCACTCCACATTTTTTTTCTTTTTCAATAAGTGAAAGTCACTTTTATTTCTATAGTGCTTTAAATTATACAGATTGTGTCGAAGCATTTTCTCAGAGATAAACAGGAAACCGCAGAATCAATTATAGAAACTCAACTATTGAGACAAATCAGATTCTACTCTAAAGCAGTTCTAAAAGACAATGGGGTCATAACTACAGATAATAATTAAAGTCCGCAAATCCCTTAAAATCAGCTATGATTACAAGAATGACATTTTTACTTCCAGAACCAGATTAAACTCTATCATCTGTTGCTGTTCTTTTTCTCCAACAGAGATCTGCAAGATCTCGATGACTCCACTCAGCTTCCTCTTCTCTGTCATTTCTCTGAGACTGCAGAGGGTCTCACCACCATTCGAGCATTCAGGTCAGTGAACTAAGGGTTTTCCAAAAGCACGTGGCTGTTTGAATAAACCACACTCTCTCTGTGTTCTTCTAGACTGGAGGCAGAACTAAGTAGTTGCATATGAGTGAAAACAGAATTAAATGCGTCTTCATGATGCAAAGCCAATTTTGTACAATATCAGCCATGCAGAAGTGATGCAGTCTCAGTGGCTCCAGGCCATTTATTATAAACACATTGTGCTTATTCACGCATCCTTGACTTAAAGTAATCCAACAATAAACATTAAGAGATTAAGCTTTCATCTCGTCTGTTAAGTCTCCTGAGTTTACGTGAATGAACTGAATGCTCTTATTCGTCACAGCTGTGTTAGCTCTAGTCAGTCATGGTTCTGTATCACATTCTAAATGGTCTTGACAAAGTAAAAGGTCTCTGTTTGTAGGCATGAGGCTCGCTTTAAACAGCGGATGTTGGAGCTAACTGACACCAACAACACAGCCTACCTCTTTCTCTCTGCTGCCAACCGGTGGCTGGAGGTCAGAACTGTAAGTAAAGTTAAGATTTTACTGTAGTATAGGTTGTAAAAAACCATTTCCAACTGACTTTCAAACAACGTTAATATAAAGAATGTAGTGTATGTACAATTTAAAATTAGAATATTGCTGATTAATTTATCATAATTATATAATTTAATAAATAACATTCACTAGCTGGGTTTCCATCCAAAGTTACGAATTTAACTTACGTGCAAAATTGGAATAAAACATTTGCAAATAGGCACCGTTTCTATCAAACTAATCATAACTAGAGTACAAAATCGTCACTTCCTGATAAACAGGCACTAAAAATCACTAAGAAAAGTAGTTTTCACTTTTTCATATGAATTTGTACGATACGTTTGTTTTGTACAAAATGCTTATGCCCCACTGAAGATTAAGTTTAGGGTTAGAGCTAAACCTAAATTGTATGTTTTGTACGAACCACATCGTACAAACACATCCTACAAGTACTAAAATACCACTTCGTAAAATAGACACAAACCACTGAGAGCATCGTGAAAGATTGTTTACTGCATGAACACCAACACCATCTCATAACTATTTTACATTTTGGCACATTACTGGCTAATTCATATTAATTCATACGATCCAATTTGTACAATATGCTTACGCCCTACTTAGGATAGTATTTGTATTTTCCTCCAGGATTATCTGGGTGCTGTGATTGTCCTCACTGCTGCAGTGGCAGCGATCTGGTCCACATCTCAGTCTGGACTGGTTGGACTTGGTTTAACATATGCTCTCACTGTGAGTTATCCATTTAAACAGATTTAGTGAATTTCTAGTGGTCATCTGTTATTTAAAAGCACTTAAAAGTCCTCAACATGATTTGTGTTAAGGTGACAAACTACCTGAACTGGGTGGTGAGGAATCTGGCAGACCTGGAGGTCCAGATGGCTGCGGTAAAGAAGGTCAACAGCTTCCTTAGCACAGAATCTGAGAACTATGAGGGATCCATGGGTAATAAATCCTTTCCTGACACTATTAGTATAGTTTTTAACGATTATCCAGAATATTATTTAGACTATAAATTAAGATTTATACCTACTAGATAAATAGCCATATTTCTGGCTTCCAAAATACTGCTACATGTGCATTTAATTTTCTCAAATTTTAGTGCATTAGGACAAAGCGACCTGACACAACCACTGAGAGCATCATGAAAGGGCGTTTAGTATGCAGAGTCTAAACACTAGAGACGAAGCAGGAATGAGCTGAGAAAAAGTTTTAGCAATAGCCTGTTAGCGCCACTGTTAGACTGAAAAACTAGCTTATTCTCCATCTCCTGCACAGTGACATAATGGAAAACTGGCCTGGATAGCAGTAGGTATAAGACTAAACTTAAAAATTTGGACACCATATATAGCTGTGTTAATTGCAGCTTGTTAAAGTGCTCACTTGCAGTTTTTTTGTTACATTGATGTATCATTGTTATGTCTACTTTATACTCTCCTCAGATAAAGTCTGACTGGGCAGAAAGGAACATTCACCATTTGTAAACTAAATTAACATGTTAATTCAAATCCATAAACATGCTTTAAAGGTGCAGTACGGTTTTTACACTTAAAAAGGTTTTGTGCCTTAAGAAATTAATGATATGCACTCACATGTAATAATGCCGCAATTGGTGGCCCAGAAAAACTATTTCATTCCGCATGAACATGGTGGCCCTTCATGATGGCGTCATGTTGAGATCATATCACCAGTCGGATATGTCAGTTGTGCTATATTTTATCTCATAACATCTATAACATATTGAATATAACAATATTCTCTTTGATTTCAGATGTCTCACAGGTACCGGAAGACTGGCCGCAGCATGGAGAGATAAAGATCCATGATTTGTGTGTCCGTTATGACACCATGCTCAAACCCGTCCTCAAACACGTCAATGCACACATCAACCCTGGGCAAAAGGTACACAATAAGCCACTCTCTGTAAATTATTTGCTTCTGCATCGTCATCATTTACTTTATCCAAATTGTTTCTCAGTTTTAAAGTAAATATTTAATTAATGTTGTATGAATAGGCAAGGATGGTTAAACAGCTATTCAATATGGGTTTACTAAGCAATAAATCAATGCTGTTAATGTTAACTCAAACCATATTAAATATGGTTTTCGATTATTGAAATGAAGTGAAAGTCAAATATACATACATTATATTTTTAATGTAAATTTTTATTTAAGCTTGGATGGAAATTAGAAATGTTGTGTTGGCAACTAAAAATATCTTCATGGAGCATGATCTTTACTTAATATCCTAATGATTTTTTGCATAAAAGAAAAATCGATCCAATCATACAATGTATTTTTGTCTATTGCCACTAATATACCTGTGCTACTTATGACTGGTTTTGTGATCCAGGATCACATATACACATATTATAAATAATGTGTGTGTGTGTGTGTGTGTGTGTGTGTGTGTGTGTGTGTGTGTGTGCGTGCATATATCTTAAACATTTTTGCTTGCATAATAAATGTGTACTGTCTCTATATGTATGTATATATAAATAAACACACATCCTATTTTGAATGCGATTAATTATTATTAATCAATTTGACAGCCCTAGCTAAAACAAAACACATTATAAAATTAAAATAAAGAAATTAAAGTTTAATTAAAATTATTAATAAATACTACAATAGTATATTAATAATGTTAAAATAACAGTTCAATAAATAAACAATAGTATTACTCTCAATCTGTCTAATGTATGTTGCCCATTACCCTCAAATGGTCCTAGATGTCACAACATCCAACCAAAGCTGGCAATGAGAATTTGGTAGTCCTGATACCGATCGACCTGTTGTAGCACATAACACGCACTTGTGTTTTGTCACTGTAGCGTTTATTTTCTCATTGCGCTGCGAAATCACAGTTAATCTCTGCCTGAATATCAATTACACAGTGTAACAAAACCTACGCAATTTGCAATTCTGTCATAAGCTTTTATCTTTATTAGTCTAACTTGTTTTTAATAGGTTCCCTGGCTCTCAACACATGAGTACGACAGCACAGATGGCTTCTTGTTGTGGCATGGGAACTGTAACTGTCCGCACTAGTTTGTGTAATTTAGGAGAGCAGCCCTGAGCGTGTTTATACAAAAGCAATCTGAAAATGTCAGGCTGTGTCAAGTGCTTACGTGTTGTTCTTTTGTCCCAGGTGGGCATCTGTGGCAGAACGGGCAGTGGAAAGTCTTCACTGTCTCTGGCCTTCTTCAACATGGTGGATGTTTTCGATGGTAGGTCTTCCCAGGACATCTTCCAAGTCTCGATTTAATGAAATATTATGGTTCACTGAGCATTACTGCGCTCAGATGTATGTCAGGCTCGCCGCTGGGGAGAAGCTGACCCTGGATCTTTAAAGAAGAAAAAAAGAATTTGGAAAATATGGAAAAAATGGTTATGGTTACTGTCACTTTGACAAGCAGCCATGATGTTATATTTAGACATCATCCATAGAGATTTGTTTAGTCTTACAGTCATTATTGATTGAGTGTCTTAGTCTGGTTGATTTAGAAGCAAAACTTCATTTGTTGTGAGATATCAAACAGAAAGTGTATAACAAACAATGTTATCTAAATCATGCAATACATGTAGTACAACGTTCACTGATACATTTAAAGAAATATCTACTGCTTTCCTTACTAAAATTAAACAAAAGTATTCATGCAATGCTATAAATAACAGTTATAACTAAATAGGGATATTGCATTTATTATTATACACAAAAATACATCACATGTATTTTCTCTGAGTTTTATCATATATTTTCAGCCTGCAGCATTATCATATTTCTGTTAGTAAAATAAATCTTTAGCCAAATCAAACATTTCTTGTGCACATGAGCACGGCTGATAGAGATGTTTTAGATCCGAAGTGCACGGACTCTCTCTTCACTGTGTCCATATAAAGGTAAAATGAAAATCTTAAGAGCTGTGTTTGGTCTCCTGATATCCACTACAGACCACTATGTATTAAAGTCAAGTTATTGTAAACTGGCCTGAACACCCAAAGCTAATAAAACAATCCTTCAGGGAAAGATGATCAAATGTTATTGTGATTAGTTTGAGATTTTGCAAGGAGTTAAATATAGCTTTATCTTATATAGGTGTGTTAATATCTGGGAAGCTGGCGCAAAACACTATGTTTTATTACTATATTATATTACTAACACTATATATATTATCTATGGAGATAATATTACATTTGTATGGGTATATAATAGAAAGTGTATGTTTTATGTGCTGTAACTCATTGCCATTTTTAAACACCTTTTAAATGGTTTAACTAAAAATAAATAAATACAAATATTCAATGTAGTTTCTCAATTAATTTGAGCTAAATATAAAATATAAACCAGAGATGTTATTGTTAACGAAAACTAAAACTATTACAATTTTACAATAATAAACAAATAAAAATGTATTAAAGACATTTTTTAAAGAAATAATAAAATAGTTCTCAATATTCGCAATTAATATTATTTAAAAATAAAATAGAAACCAGTGTTGTCATTGTTAACTAAAGTTATTTAAAAAAAATAATAATAATAATAATAAATAAATACAAACATCAGTGTAGTTTCTCAGTTAATACGAGCTAAATATAAACCAGTGTTGTTCTCTTTTTTGCTCTAGGAAAGATTGTTATTGATGGCATTGACATCTGCAAGCTTCCACTCCAAACCCTGAGATCCCGTCTGTCAATCATTCTACAGGATCCAGTGCTGTTCAGCGGCTCCATCCGGTATAAACACCAAACATGCTCGCTCAAGCATACAAACAGACACCAAAATACGTTTGTATCTGCGTAATGCATGCACCTCACACACACTCATTAACACTAAACTGACCCAAACAGACAAGACCAGGGACAATAAACATGCACTTCCTGCCTGACATTTTTAATCAGAAGTTCAGCATAAACAGATCATTTACAAAACACAGGGACCCCCAGGATGTGAAATAGAGGGAGTTTTGATATACTGCCACTGGATAACTCTGCTCTTCTCAGAATAAGCTATACATTCTTATGGATTTAGTATTTTATTCCCCTATATGTTTCTTTTCAAACAGTGTTAAGTATTTATTTCACTCTATTTATTTCGGCTCCAAGCTTGTTTGAACTTCTCACGGACACTAAGTGTCATGTTTGTTTCTGAAGACAGTGAGCATATGGAGTTTGTTTAAAGAGGCCGCCAAGGGATAAGAAAGAAAATAAAACTGAACCACCATCACAAGTCGTCTGGGAAAGGCTTTGGGCAAGTTGTTGTCATGACAATGTTTATACGAAGCAGGCCTAATGGACCATTGGGCCCAAGAGACAGAGCGTATGAATTATTAGTACAGCAAATCTTTCCTTGATTTTAATTTCGGAAAATGTAGGGCCATAAAGGAAGAAGCTGTAGTTGGAATCCATTTCCCAGCATGTTAAACGGATGTGAATATGGGTTCATTAGCATTTCCTCTTATGGTCATTGGGTGCATTAACACTACGTCCCCTGAGTGTGTTATTCATTAGAAGGTAAAAGTTCATCCAAAAAAACTAAATTCTGTCATATTTATTCAGGGTGATGATGTCCCGCATCTTTCTTAAGAGGAACAAGATAAGAGTTATTTTGAAGAATATCCTAGCTGCTCTTTTCCATACAATGAAAATAATGCTTATTTTTTACGTTTTTGAAAGAAGTCTCTTGTGTTCACAAAAATATTATTAAAATTTCAAGTAACTGTTTTCTATTTTCATTTATTTAAAAATAAATTCAGCAGCCATTACTCCAGTCTTCATGGTCAAATGATCTTTCAGAAATCCTTGTAAAATCCTAATTTGGTGCATTATTATTAATGCTGAATTTGTGCTACTTTATAAAAATGTCAGAATTAGAACATTTTTAAACAGCATGTATATTAACTTTTAAAATACCACGAATCAAAACCGATGATTACTGGTAACAAGACACTCAATAGCCCTTGACTATTGAATACAGATACTTGCACAAAATGATCAAATAACTTCAGAGGACTTGAATATAGCGCATGAGTCATACTTTTATGGTGCTTTTTTACCCCAGTCTTCTTCACTTCAAAAAGAGCAGCATGAACATATTGCTAAATGTCTCCTTTTGTCTTTTTATGGGTTTGTAACGACATAAGATATGACGAAATGATGGCAGTTTTCATTTTGGGATTTGAATGTCTGCTAATTCTTTTATTTGTGCTTTTGTTTGCATCTGTGCATTTTTAGGTTAAATCTTGACCCCGAGTGCACTTGCACTGATGACAGGCTTTGGGAAGCGCTTGAAATCGCTCAGTTGAAGAATATGGTGAAAGCACTCCCAGGAGGACTGGGTAAGAATGATCCTCTCCAACTGTTCAGCCCTTATCAGGATCGGCTGACACCATGATGTCAGTCACCTCATGATGTTGACACTGAGTGAAAATGTTCTATTGCAATGAAATGCTGGGGTTCTCTGACCTTTTCATGACGACCGAAGCATTTGGTTTTATTCAAAAGTGATATTTGGTCTGAACAGCTGTAAAGCATCATGTACGTATGTCTTTCCCCAGACGCTGTGGTGACAGAAGCAGGGGAGAACTTCAGTTTGGGACAAAGACAGCTCTTCTGTCTTGCACGGGCCTTTGTCCGCAAAAGCAGCATCCTAATTATGGATGAGGCGACAGCTTCTATAGACATGGCCACGGTAAAACCACATCTACAGCTACGGAAGACTATTTCAATTCCATAAGAAAAAAAATCATGATTTGGTCAACCATAATATGACATAAAAAGTCAAAATTATGAGATACTACATCATAAGTCAAAATCTTGAGATAAAATCAGGTTTATGAAAGCGTTGAAATTATGAGGGAAAAAAATTTTTGACAGCATTTGGACTTCTGAAAGTCAAAATTCTGAGTTTTTTTCTGAGGTCATCATTTTGACTTTATTCTCATAATTATGATTTAGTATCTCATAGTTTAGGTTTTCTTTTTATCTCATAATTATGACTTGCCCTAAGATTTGTAGGCATTGGGAATAGGCTTAAATATACATCCATTACATTTTATATAAGTTTATTTACATGATGTAATTATTATAGATTGAAACAAAACAATATTTTGAGTTGATAGGATTGTATTAATATGAGGTCAATTTCGATTTCCTCTTGTTTGGGTCGTGTTTAGGAAAGAACGCATCATTTCTGAACACTGAATGCTGGAAATACATTTTTTGTATTAAAATGTTTTTGTGGTAAATTTAACAGGAAAATATTCTTCAGAAAGTGGTGATGACTGCATTTGCTGATCGGACAGTTGTCACTATAGCGGTAAGTTACCCTATATCAACTTTTTTTGCTGGTCTGTATAAGAAATGGGCATAGAAATATAATACAGAAATAGATCTTTAAAGAGATAAAAGGACTTTTAATGCTTGCCAGGCTATGACATCTTCAATCCTTTCTCTGTTTTTGTCTTTCTTCACCACTTCTGACAGCTGATAATCAGTCGCTATCAATCTCTTGGCATTAACACAACGGCTCATAAGAATATTATAAGCCTGCAGCCACTGTAGTCTGTACTGTAAACTCAGAGCCACAGACACAATAAAACAGCCTGTCTGCCTCTGTGTCAGAGAACACGATTGAGCTCTGAATAAATGCATGATCTCTGTCTGCTGCACTTCTTCACCCATTTTCCTCTCCTCACCCTCATCATCCTTTTCCCCTCTCTTCTTTGACCACCCATCTCTCTTCCTCTGACACAGCACCTGGTTTCCTCCATCTTGGAGGCGGAGCAGGTGCTGGTGTTTTCCTCTGGGACTCTGGTAGAGTGTGACAGCGCTCCTAACCTCTTGGCACAGGAGAACAGTCTCTTCAGCATCTTAGTCCGGACGCACAAGTAACCGTGCTTTGGCTCCGCCCCTAGGTGCCTACGCCCTGCCACATTGGTTGGTAACCCAGAACTTCCTTTGTGTGCAACATATTAGAACACTTCAGCTCATGGTCAGTAACCCTACACTCTAAAAAATACTGGGTTGTTCAACACAACTTTGGGGCAAATTGGACAAACCCAACTTTTGGGTTAAAAATTGAATGGAGAAATGTAACCCAGCAGCTGGGTTAGTCCATTTTTGACCTGAAGTTTGATTGAAACAACCCAGCATTTTTAGAGCGTATTCTAAAGCCAGCTTACTAGTCTTTTCTTTTCTTTTCTCATTTTATTCAACTGGTTTTAACTGTTCAACATTTATTTTAGATTTTTTTTATAACCTTTTATCTTTTCTTCTGACAAATAAACACAGTTTGACAGATATAAAAAAATATATATATATATGACATAAAGGCCCTTACATTACCAGGTATACCAATATATATATATATATACACACTTAAAAATTTTCACAAAAACTTGAAAAATTATGTTTAGTTGTCTATGTGTTGTTAACTACAACTATTAAAAAAAGTAAATTAATATAGTTTAAATAAAATACAAAATTATATATAAGCGATTAATCTTGAAGAGGCAAACATAAAGGAAGTTCCAATAACACCAAGATACTCAATAATTGTTGAAGGTAGAGAACTAAAATTATTAGAACTAAACTGACATAAAAATTGTATTAAAACTGATAGAGATATTTATTTAAAGACTAAAAATGAAAAAACATAACAAAAAAAAAGTAAATGAATATAGTTTAAATAAAATACTAAATTATATAAATAATTATGAAAAATTTAACTAAAATTAGCAATATTGCCTCAGATACTAATTGTTGAAAGTAGAGAACTAAAATTATTAGAACTAAAACTGTTCAACAATTACTAAAACTACATAGAGATTTATTTAAAGACTAAAAATGAAAAACACATAACAATTACTAAAATTTTTACCAACATTTTAAATATTAAACTAAAAATTAAACTCAAATTAGCAATATTGCCTCAGATACTAATTGTTGAAAGTAGAGAACTAAAATTATTAGAACTAAAACTGGCATAAAAATTGTATTAAAACTACATAGAGATTTATTTAAAGACTAAAAATGAAAAACACATAACAATTACTAAAATTTTTACCAACATTTTAAATATTAAACTAAAAGATAATTTAAAATGAATAAAAATGATTTCAGGGCCCTTTGTGAGTTTCACTGAATTAAAGGCCTGCACCTGCTACTGTTTTGTGCGCCGTAATGGATACGATGATTGTAACGTTTTCTCAAGCTGCTTTTCATTTATCCTGTAAACAGCAGCTTGATGTTTTATTCTGATTACAGAATCCTGCAGCGATTTAAGCAACAAAAGGGCACAGTTAAACAATCTCGACGACTAAGGTGATGCTTTAATAGAAATACATTTGCCTGTTTTCCACAGCATCGTGTCCACACTATCCTGACGGCTGATCTAGTCATTGTGATGAAGCGAGGAATCATCATGGAGTATGAAAAACCAGAGATTCTCATGGAACAAGAGGACGGCTTATTCGCATCCTTCGTCAAAGCTGATATGTAGAGTCACTCATCTCCGTCACCAAATTGGTCTATACCACTTTTGGCCTTATGAAAAAAATGGCAGCCATTTTTGAGAGTTGCATTGGAAAGCACTCAACTACACACAGACTCGGAACTATTATTGTTTTATATGAACCCTAAGCACAGTATTAGACTTTTTTTTAGCCTTTTCTTACCTTAACACTCTTTTTCTAAGTTAATGACACGTGTACTCTGAAAGGCATAAGCAATAAGCATTTATCTACTGTGTTTTGATTAGTACCAACACTGTACAGAGCACGTCTGTCCGGTTGAGGCCTGACGCTCTTGTCTGTCTGTCTGAAGTGCATTGCTGATACAGATTTAGGGAAGGAGGACAAATATAGCTGGCTCCCCAAAGCCTGCACCCTCACATGCCTGTGGTTGTACTCTCGGCAGAATCATGAGCCCTCGCTTTCTGGGGAGTCCTGCAATGTCCACCAGATCAAACCTAATGTGTTATTCACACCCTATATACAAAACTGATTGTATTTTATACTTTGTACTGTATTCCTCTAATGCTAATTACTTAACCAAAACCTATTTTTAGTGGGGGGGGTTTTCTTTGGTGATATTGTTGTGTTAAGTCTTAGTTAAGTAATATTCTGTTTTAAACATTTGCTCCTTATCTAAAACCCTAGGGTGACTTTCAAAATAACTGTCCAGGTCATATTTCACCAAGTAACTAAAAATGAAATGAAATAAAATTGAAGACTATGCCTTTTTAGGAACATTTCTTTTTAAAAGTCAAAAAAAAATGTGTGTGTGTGTATTTGTGTGATATATATACACACGCAAACATAAATATTTAATGTAATATAATAATACATTTATTATTATTGTATATGCATACATGCATATTTTAATAAATTTTTCCACAATAAAATAGAAAAGTATGGCCCTTTTTTTAAGACTGTTATGATATTATATATCTATTTTTTGACGTTTTTTCATGAGATTCACCCTATAAAAACATAAAATATTTACCATAGATTTTAATCCATACTCTAGTCTAAGCAAACAGGCCTACACTTTTTTTCTCAGTACACTACAAGTTAAATATCATTTCAAACCATGTCATTTCTCTTTTCTAAGCCGCTATGACATTTTATTATGGGAATGTCAAAACGAGTGTACAGCCAAGCGATATATTGTACACATAACGCCCTTTGTTTCTCTCCTCGCCCTTTAATGGAGTGCCAGTCTGTACCCTCACCTCTCTTTCACCTTTTAACCTTCAGCTTTCTTTATTTGATCACTCTGCTTCCTGGAAGTTACAACCAAAGATGATCTAAACAATATGCTGTAAGTGACACTTTGTCCCTGCAGTAAAATGATGCATAGCTGTAACCGCTGTGGGAAATCGTTCTGTTCACTGACGCTGACTGATTTGATGAATATTTGCAGTGAGTTGTGATGTTACACTCGAGCAGGGATGTTCCAGTAACTTGTGAACGCAACCGTGTGCGTAAAACACGCTTTACACACTCTGGTGATGTGTAAACATGACGTAAAACTTAACTAAGAGCCAACAGCAGCACATTTCAGTCAAATACATTTCCAGTTTTTTTACCTACTGAAAATTTCTGGTATTTGCATGTTAGTCATGATGGACTGTTTTAAATGTACATAGGCCGATGTAATTAATATGGTATTTTTAACAGCATTGTTCTGTGTGCCTAACTTTTTTGTACACAATGAAAATAAAATGGCTTGGTGTATACTTATCTCTGTTTAGTGACTTTGTATAGCCAAAACATGGAAACTATTATAATATATATATATATATAAATAAGGGTAAAAAAAAAGTTTAAGTTGATTTATTTTTAAAGGAATACAATTGTCGCATTGAACTCTTACTTCTAAGAGTTCTTCTTCGTATTACTTCTAATATTGTTACTTGTATTATCTTGTATTACTTCTAATATTATTACTTGTATTATCTTGTATTACTTCTAATATTATTACTTGTATTACTTCGAAGTCATTTGGGTAGGAAAAAAATAGTTTGCTACACAGCGCCCCTTCTGTTCATATTTTGACTAATTCATGGAACTTGATGCCAAGGACTCCCAAACACAGTTGTATCTTGCCTCTTTCCTAGATTATAAAGGCAGCTATATATTTCCATATACATAAACCCCTTTATACTGTAAAAGAAAGACATTAATTGTGATATTATAAAGACAACAAACAAATAGCTGCCTTTTAGATTGTGAAAATGTACTGAAGCCAAATCAAATCTGGATAATGTTTACTTTGTGAGTTGACAGCGTCTTTTATCCTGCTCTCTATTATGATAAAGTTGGATATATAAACCTGAAGAAAAACTTTATCAATTCAGATTTATTTATAGCACGTTTCACAATAAATAGCACACCAAAGCACAGAGAACATTGCCTTAATCAGTAGGGACAACATCGAGGAGAAACTCCTCAGATTCAAACTGTTCTTAACTTATTCTTGTGTGTGTGTCTGTCTGTGTGTGTGTGTGTGTGTGTGTGTGTGTGTGTGTGTGTGTGTGTGTGTTCTATAGAAGAAAACGTTTAGACATCAAAATAAAAAAACAGGCACATTTAGGTTTATTGTTCAAATAGGACAGTCAACTAAACAAAGCATTAACAATTAATCTCATAATTGCACGGTCCTCAGAAAGCACGATGAAACAAAAATGTGCATTCCTGTCGAATAATATAAAAACATAAAATGCTATATAAAAATACATGTTTTTCAATTAAAAAGTAAACTAAAATATATTTTGTAGTCTTTCTAGCGTCCCCTTGCGGCCCTCGGGTGTCTCCGGACGCCAGTTTGAAAGCCCTTGCACTCTTACAATAACTCATTACATTGCACTGGCACAGACACACACTGTATTTTCTCCATTTAAATTTCTCATAAATGTGTCTGCCAGCTGATTTGTTCCTATTGGTCTATTTTATAAAGGCTATAGTTTATCTATGACTAACTCTATTTGAGGCTACTTCAGTTTATATGATATAGTATTTTCATTTTTATATATATCAAATAATGGCAGATTTAGTTGATTAAATCTTTGAAAGTGGTTTTAGACTCTTCTCTCCAGAGTGAATGTTTCTCGGAGGCAGCAGGACAGTGATGTACCGCCCATGTGTGTAAAGTCCTGTAAAGCGCAGCACAAATCATCATAAAGATTCTTTTTTGAAGCCTTTACGCGGTGAGTGTGTGCTGATGTTTGTGTGATTTTATAGTATAAATTGTCACAAGAACCTAGATTAAGGTCTGATAGATGCTAAATAACTTTCTTAACTTGAGTTTATGTTAGCTGAACTGAGTTAGAGTTTAGATTCAGGATGGTAATTGATCTGGAGCTGCGCTTTTGACAGTCGTTGAATGGAGTTTTTTTCTTCCTGACCGTTTGCAGTGACCTGCTGAAATAATGCTGCCGCGCAAAAGCATCATTCCCGAAGAGTTCGCGTTCTCCCCGGCGCTCATGTCGCCGATTCACCGCAAGCCCGTGTTCAGGGACCGCGTGAACAAAGCGCGCTTCATCGCCAAGAGCGGCGCATGCAACTTGTCGCACAAGAACATCCGCGAGCAGGGCAGATTCCTGCAGGACGTGGTCACTACTTTGGTGGATCTCAAGTGGCGTTTCACGCTGGTGATTTTCTCCATGACGTTCCTGTGCAGCTGGCTGCTGTTCGCTATGGTCTGGTGGCTGGTGGCCTTTGCGCACGGAGATCTGAACCCTATCCGTAAACCTGGCGTGGAGCAGTGTGTCACGAATGTTAAGTAAGTGTGCACAACTCGTTTTAGCTATTGTAAAAATAATATTTAAGTAGCCTAATAGACATGAGAACGGTCTGCCTTGACTATGTTTATGCAGATGGAGACTAATAATGTTCAGACTAAATTAATGTTATTAAATTCGTACGATTAAATGTAAATTTATTTATGCATCTATTTATTTATTTATTTATTTATGTTAGTACATTACAGAAAACATGATGCATATTTTAAAAAGAAGCTGTCTTAACAAATTAAATAAATGTCCAAACATTTTTACCGTGCATCAAAACACTTACAGATTTATAATGGCAAATTATAACTGAAATAAGATATATTTACATTTAATCCCAGTAAATATATTAAGTTAAAATAAATAATAAATGTTGTCTCCAGTTTAGCTCCATAGTACATCATAAAGCAAAACTTGTTAAAAAGGAAATATTTTTATAAAGAATTAAATTACTATATAATAACTCATTCTTTATTCCTACAATGTGCAAATGTTACTACTTTGTGTACATTTTAAAACAAGAATGATAAAATAATTATATTAATACAATTACATATATGTAATGATATGGCCTAATCTGTATAATCATTAATAAAACTATTAAAGAATATTAAAATATGTCTGTTTTAATAAAAAATTGCTTAATATATAAAAAACTTCATTAACAAATAATATAAAATAATAACTTTAAACTATATATACACATACACACACACACACACACACACACACATATGAGTAATATTTCATATACAAATCTATTGCCTATGAGCCTGCAATACAAGTAAGATGTTTCTACATACCTACTCATTCTTTATATGTATTTTCCACAAATTAATAGTGAAAAGCACTAAAACTTGACATTTATGTAATATACATAAATTGTGGAAGATATTTGTTTATTTGAATAAAAAAAACAATTGCAATATGCATAATAATCATTAAAGAACCATTTTGTTCATAAAATTGTTCCTAGGTTTTTATTCTCTTTATTTGAATAGTTCTAGAGGCCTAATATTCTTTGGATCATTTCTCTTTTCCAGCTCTTTCACCTCTGCCTTCCTCTTCTCCATCGAGGTGCAGGTGACAATAGGATTCGGAGGCCGCATGATAACAGAGCAGTGTCCCACAGCCATCACGGTGCTCTTATTACAGAACATCATCGGCCTGATAATTAACGCTGTCATGCTGGGCTGCATCTTCATGAAGACCGCCCAGTCCCACCGGCGAGCCGAGACCCTCATCTTCAGCCGCAACGCCATCATCGCCGTGCGCAACAACCGCCTTTGCTTTCATGATCCGGGTGGGTGATCTGCGCAAAAGCATGATCATCAACGCAGTTGTGCGCCTCCAAGTGGTCCGGAAGACCACTACGCCAGAGGGCGAAGTTATACCCATCCACCAGATCGACGTCCAGACAGAAAGCGCAGTTGCCAGCAACAGCATCTTCCTATTGGCTCCCCTGATCATATGTCACGTCATCGATAAGGACAGTCCTCTGTACGATCTCTCGGCGATGGAGCTGCAGTGTAGTGATCTGGAGGTCATTGTGATCCTGGAAGGTGTGGTGGAGACCACAGGCATCTCCACTCAGGCTCGTACCTCGTACGTGACCGAGGAGATCCAGTGGGGCCACCGATTCGTGCCTATAGTGACCGAGGAAGATGGTGTGTACTCGGTGGACTACTCTAAGTTCGGGACACCAGAACTCTTTGCGCAAGAGGAACTCCATGCGCCGGAACAACTCTATGCGCAAGAACAACTCCATGCGGCGCAATAATTCTGCCCTTGCCGTGCCCAAAGTGCAGTTCCTCACCCCTGAGGGTGGACCAAATCTAGCAGTCACATGACAAATGGCCTGGTTAGCGATTTTCACCTGTCTTTCTTTAAGTCCTTGTCTTTCTTTTGGTCCTTGTCATGCTTTTTTCTATGGTTTCCTCTATTTTTTTATCATTCCTATCATTTGCAACTCTGGCCCTCCAGATCGACTTTTCTGCTGAGTTTAGAATCAAACCTTATAAAATACACCAGAACAAGCTACTTGGTGGACTACTCAAAGTTTGGGAACACTGTTAAGGTGACCACCCCACGCTGCAGTGCCAGTGAGCTGGATGAGAAGCCCGTCCTCATCCAGATGCTCTAGAAGAGTGAGCTGCTGCACCAGAAATATTTGCGCACGAGGAGCTCTGCGCAAGCCGGAACAACTCTGCGAAAGAGCAACTCCATGCACCTCAACAGTTCCACTCTCGTCATGCAAAGTGTGGTTCCTTATCCCTCAGGGTGGACCAAATCAAGCAGTTACATGACAAAATGCCTGCTTTTCACGAGTTTTACCTCTATTTCTTTAGGTCATCCCATCTGGACTTCTCTGGCCCTCAAGATCCAATTTTCTGTAGAGTTTAGCTTCAACCCTAATAAAATACACCAGAACAAGCTAATCAAGATCTTTAGGATTACTAGACCCTGTCCTAAATGGTACCCTAAGCCTTTGTGGTCTTCCTTTAAAATCACTCCTTTGTGACGTAACGGAGCTCACCTCAGTGTCGGCTGAGCAGAAGTGTGCATTGAGGACACATACAATAGTGGCCACAGAGAGGTACGCTAGCGAGCACACTTCTGAAATCTAAAATGCAGTGGTGGTCAGTAACGAAGTAGCTTTACTTCGTTACTGTACTTAAGTAAATTTTTCAAGTATCTGTACTTTACTGGAGTAGTTTTATTTTGAGTAACTTTTACGTTTACTTCACTGCATTCCAAACCATAAGATCGTACTTTTTACTTGACTATATTTCATAAAACATGTCTTTACTCCTTAAAATATATCACGTCCCCCGAGACGCAGAAGCGGTGTCTGATTCATGAACAAACTGATTATTTTCAATTAACCTGTTAAATCAGTTCGCAAATTGCTCCAAATGATTCATTCACAAATTGGAATGATCCAATTGCAGCTGTTCTGGAACTCACGGATTCAAATTATCCATTTAGAGCGAGTCTCCAGTGAACTGAACTCAAGTAAGAACCGCAAGATCTTTTAAGCAATTCACAATTTCAAGTTGACTAAACTAAACAATTTTAAGTCAGCGGGGTACAAATTATTTTAAATTGAAACAACTTTTGAAACATTTTTTTACAGTGTGGTAACTACAGTAATTATAAGTGTGGGAAGCAGTGGCACCTCCAAGGGGGCTGGGGGTGGGGGGGCACGGCCACCCCTAAAATTACACTGGCCACCCCATTGGCCCCCCCAACCAGAAAGAGTTTTTTTTAGAATGATAATTTTATTTTATAAATTAACACGGATATTGACGAAACACTTTATTAAAAATAAATGTGTATAATTGATGTGTACTAATGTAGAATATGCTCTCAACCCCTCCCCTTCTTTACCTGCTTTGCGGCGACTTCGCGCACTCACACGCACAGCCGTGGATAATAGACAAAATAGCTGATGTGCTGTATATGTTTTTTTAATATTATAGGTTGTTGCACATATACAATGCGCTTATATAACCTACTCCTTATACCCTATGCACAAATATGCAATATAATAACTGTTGTGTAATGTTTCTTTGTTAACTGTAATTTGTCCATGGGGTCATGTGTATGGTTAATTTTATTTTGAATGGGTTTTCTTTTGACTTTACTTTGGGGGAAAATGTGAACATTTACATTTACTTTAACAATTGTTTTGATGAAGTGAAGGGTTAAACATCTATGCGTTCTTGTTTACTTTTACTCTCATTTGAAATTAATTTGCACTTCAAATAAACATGAGGGTACTTGTAGTTGAATTGGAAGTACCCTCATACCCCCACACACACACTGGTGCCACTGGTGGGAAGTGATGCTCTCTGGGGGCATTTGGCCAGGAGTGTTTTTACACCACAGACAAGGTTTGACATAATAAAATCATTATGAAACAATACTTATATTTTCCTTAAAATGTTCTTCCTAACTTCAGGCCTTATTCTCATGTCATATATAACTGTGACGTTCTACAAAACAACAAGCTTTAAAACACTTTTTTCTTACTGGTGAAAATTAGATGATCAAATCTGTTTTCTCTCAGTTACGTCGCAGTGTAAGCTTCATAGGGAACAATACTAAATCACTCTAGTCAACTTAGTCCGTATCAACAACAAAATATGTATCGATGCCATATAGTGGTTATTTTGGGAAAATACCAGGTATTTTGATCAGTAGGATTATTAAAAATATGTGCTAATATAAAAATAAACTAAGTAGTCTATTTAAAATTGCAAAAATAAATCTATCAGAACTTCTTTACTTAAGTACATAAAAAATCTATTACTTTTGTAATACGTATCTGTACTTTTACTCAAGTACTTGATTTGTGTACTTAGTCCACCACTGCTAAAATGCTGAATGGGACACTCTAGTGCAGTCTTTCTCAACCCTGTTCAAGGAGGCACACCAACAGTGCACATTTTGGATGTCTCCCTTATCTGACCCACACATTTCAGGTCTTGAAGTCTATTGATGAGCCAATTCCTTGAAAAGATATGTATATGAAAATATATAGTGTTGGTGTGCCTCCAGAGACAGGCTTGGGGAACACTTGGGAGACACTGTTTTTCATATTACAATTCTGATTATAATAGATGGTTTCCTGTAGGACTGTTAATCCTCAAATAATGCGCAATTCCAAAGAGCTCCACAAATAATTAGGCATATTAGTCGACATGACATTTTCTAAAAGCATATTACAGATCTTATTGTGCGAACAATGTTTCATTTTATTATATATTTTTTTACATCATAACTGAACCTTCTTGACTTATCTCTGTTTATGTATGCAAGTCCACACTTTTTTGATAATCCATTACACTTAGACGTAGATCACTATATTGAAAAAAAGAGATCGGTCACTATGCTTTAAGAAACAAGATTCCAAAAGAGGGTTTTCACAGTGATGACATCTTTTTGGTTCCTTCCCATATAACCTTTTTTTCTTAGTGTGAAGATCATTTATTTCTCTGTGAAGATCATTTTGTGAAATGGAATGTTTCTGTGGATGTTAAAGGTTCTTCATGGAACCATCAATGCCAATAAAGAATCATTATTTTTAAGAATAGGCTACTTATGTTGCATGACTTATCACTGCATAACTCTGTATTTAAATTGAATGGACTATAGACTATGACAATATGTTTCACATTTAATTACATTTTATCAAACTGTCATTTTTAAATTTGATTCACAATAAAAGTTTTCAATCATCTCCATCAATGATGCCTAAAATAAATTAGGGTTATTAATAAGGCTGAAATGATCCACGAAAAAAAATCAATAACAAATAAAAACTATACAAAAAAGAAAGCAATTCAGTATAATATTAGGGGTAAAAAGAAATACCTTCGCTGTCCTTAACTTTACTCTCTTTTCCCTAAACTCTCACCGCCTGGCTAGAATTTGCTCTGAACAATGCTTGGAAATTTGTATGACAAGCACTTCCTGTGTCTGTTTGCCTCTTTATAATGTATTGCTCATTGTATTCCTCAATTGTAAGTCGCTTTGTATAAAAGCGTCTGCTAAATTACTGAAACTGCACGTGATGGTGACATCTGGTGGTGAACTTGTGAAACTGCACGTGAACTGGTGAAACTGCATGTGATGTGACCTCTGGTGGTGAACTGGTGAAACTGCATGTGATGGTGACCTCTGGTGGTGAACTGGTGAACCTGCATGTGATGGTGACCTCTGGTGGTAAACTGGTGAAACTGCATGTGAAGGACCTCTGGTGGTGAACTGGTGAAACTGCATGTGATGTGACCTCTGGTGGTGAACTGGTGAAACTGCATTTGATGGTGACCTCTGGTGGTGAACTGGTGAAACTGCATGTGAAGGACCTCTGGTGGTGAACTGGTGAAACTGCATTTGATGGTGACCTCTGGTGGTGAACTGGTGAAACTGCATTTGATGGTGACCTCTGGTGGTGAACTGGTGAAACTGCATGTGAAGGTGACCTCTGGTGGTGAACTGGTGAAACTGCATGTGATGTGACCTCTGGTGGTGAACTGGTGAAACTGCATGTGATGGTGACCTCTGGTGGTGAACTGGTGAAACTGCATGTGATGGTGACCTCTGGTGGTGAACTGGTGAAACTGCATGTGAAGGTGACATCTGGTGGTGAACTGGTGAAACTGCATGTGATGTGACCTCTGGTGGTGAACTGGTGAAACTGCATGTGATGGTGACCTCTGGTGGTGAACTGGTGAAACTGCATGTGAAGGTGACATCTGGTGGTCACTTGCAGTTCCGACATTAAAAGTGGGCTGCATATTATAGATGTGAAAAAGAAACAAGGAATCACAGCAGTGCATTGCCACTAACTGCTGAGAAAATGTACTTTTATTTACGCGTGTGCGTCTATGTTATGAAATTATTTTGTAAACGATTTGTGGCACTGTGCTCTCCGTGTACTTGAAAACTACTGTATATCCCAGCATGCATTGCGCGAGGTTAATAGTCTGTATATATCTGTTTAAAACGTTCATAAAACACATGTTTCACGACGTACTTTTGCTGCAGCATTTCGATTGCGTTTCCACCTTCGCAGTGACCCTGTCTACAGGAGAGGGAATGGTAAGAGTGCGTACCGTCGAGGGAACTCGTGTGTGGTTTGGTCAGGACCCCTCTCCGGACTCAGGTGCATTAGCTTTGCGCAGTGGCAGTATCGTAGCCTATGAGGTTAATCCGAGGCGCGATTATTGCTAATTGAAAACTTTACCCAATACCCCGCCGTGACGACTTGAAATATAGTCGGCATTGGCAATTTTTGACGGTCTCTACGGAGACTGATATTATTGGTGAATTTAGACAAGAAATATACAAGGAATAAAATGCATGTAATTAAATGTGTAGTTTGAACTGATTAATTACGGAAGTTCTAAGCGGCCATGCATTATTATAATTTTTCCGTTTTGTTTTCTCGTGATCACGACATAACGAAAGTTGTTTTGTCGATATCACGACTTAATCTTCTCGTGATCTCGACATAACGAAAGTTGTTTTGTCGTTATCACGACTTTTAATTTTCTCTGTGTATTCGGCATCATGGATGATCGTATTCGCTTTTACTTTTGATCAGGGACTCACTCAAACTGAAATAGCTCTGTGTCTATCAGTGATTGACGGCTTACACATAAGTGTTCTACACTTGAGAAGGAGGCTGTCGGGTCTGCAACTTTATTGTCGAAGGCAATATAGCAACCCTGAACGTGTAGTCACGTGTAGTCAAATTCAATTTCCTCGGGGAAGCCCCTCTCTCTCAATGCAGAGATAAAGTCCATATTTGCTGCAGGAAATTAGTAACTTTATGAATTAATAAACAAAATGTAAACAATGTGTATCGCAGTATCAACGCTCTTAAAATAATTATCCCCACTTGAGTATATTGAACTCTTAGTGACTAAATGTTAGCTGTTAAATGCAACACACTGCGTGTATAAAATATGTTTGCTTGTACTTTGAGACAAGCATTTTCTTTTACATTTTTGAAAGAAAACTATGAAATTATTAATAAACCACATTAAGTTCATCCCACTGTAATAACAATAAATAAGCTTACTGTCTGAATGTAATCACTTGTCTAATGGCAACGAATTAGATAGTTTTGTAGCAGATGTTTGTTTTGATTTCCTGGTTGTAAACGACTGTAATTATGCGCATGTTTCATTTTCCCAATACGTACTTTTCCCATGAAGGCACGTGACTTGTTTACTTTTTATTCATAGTGCATTGTTTATTTGATTCAGGTCAGTATAATTGCATATTTGTACAATTATACAGTTAACTGACAGTTGAAATATATTGCGCGTTTTTGTCTGTAATTACGGTGAATTATTAGTGACGACGTGGCGCGTTGATTTCTACATTTTAGCTGTGCACTTTATGGATTATTTGAGCAGATACATTGCTTCTTAGATATGCAGTTAAAGTATAGTACGAGTGAAATGAAGTGTTTACTCAAACAACATGTGAAGAATAGATGGCAGAAATAATGGGAAGAAGAAAGAACAGGGAGATGGCTTTATAGCATTCAAAGAGTTGTTACATTATTAAGTAAATATAGAGTAACAGGAAAAAATAGACATGAAGAAACCATATTCTCAAGGCTTAGATTTGGTCCTAATGCTCTTAGCTCTTTGAATAGAATAGGGAGACATGAAGCCAGAAAGTGTGCGTAATGTAATCAGGAGGAAGATGTAGAACATGTTATAATATAAGGCGATAAAATCTTTTTTAATGCGGTATTTAAAGGACAGTGAATTCAAGGGGTAGATCAGTCACGTCATCTACGCCGAAACTTTGTTGCGCGTCTACAAGGCGTTGCGTGGCAGCTTCGAACCCTTTGAACATTTTAAAGAGTGGGTCAGATTGCATATCAAACGAGTGGCTCCAGAGCAGTGGTGGTCAGTAACGAAGTACAACTTTGTACAGTCACTGACGTGACTGATCTACCCCTTGAATTCACTGTCCTTTAAATACCGCATTAAAAAAAAAAAATTTATCGCCTTATATTAGGCCTATAACATGTTCTACATCTTCCTCCTGATTACATTACGCACACTTTTTTGAAGTACAAGTACATTTTTCAAGTATCTGTACTTTACTGGAGTAGTTTTATTTTGAGTAACTTTTACTTTACTACATTCCAAAGCATAAGATCGTACTTTTTACTTCACTACATTTCATGAAACATATCGTTACTCACGTGATACATCACGTGTCCGAGACGCAGAAGCGGTGTCTGATTCATGAACAAACTGATTCTTGTTCAATGGTTCGCAAATCGCAACAAACGATTCATTCACGAACTGCAATGATCCGATTGCAGCTGTTCTCGAGTCGAAAATTCACTGATTCAAATGATCCGTTTAGAGCGAGTCTTCTTCAGTGAACTGAACTCACAAGTAAAGAACCGGGAGATCTTGTGAGGGCGCGCTACTGATGCTGTGAAAAGTACGTTACTAATGTCGAATTTTAGGATTAATTATTGTAACTGAAAATAATATTTAGGTCAAAACTGTCAGTTGTGTGTGAACTAAATCTGCTGTAAAGGGTGATCTATTTAAGCCCACTGAAATGCTTGAATGCAGAAAGATCAACATCAGTGTCTCCAAGGTTATGTTTTAGGTCAAAAACAAAACATTAAAATAACACCGATTAAATAAAATAACTCATGCACGTTCATATTCCCCGCTGCTCATGCACGTTCATATTCCCCGTAACGTTCGCAGTTTTATTAAAATGCTATGCATTTAGACCTATGTGACGTCTGTTTTTATATTGTTTATCAACAGTAACGTTATACATTTTTATATTGTTTAGATCAACTAGCCGAGTAGACAGATATGAATGTTTATTCATAACCATACTGAAAATAAGTAAATATTAGCTGATGCTAACTGTCTAGCTAACAAGCTTGCTGGTGCTAAGTTGAGGAAATTTTTAGATATAAAGTCCAAATATTTTTATTCAGCCACCTAGATAGATTCCATCTGAGGGAAAAAGAAAGGATGTGATGTTCAGAACATAGTAACTACAGTAATTATCAGAGTGGGAAGTGATGCCCTCTGGGGGCATTGGGCCAGGGGTGTTTTTACACCACAGAAAAAATAATTATGAAAATATTAGATATTCCTTAAAATGTTCTTCCTAATTTCAGGCCTTATTCTCATGTCATATATAACTGACATTCTGCAAAACAACAAGTTCTAAAACACGTTTTTCTTACTGGTGAAAATTAGATGGTGAAATCTGTTTTCTCTCAGGTACATGGCAGTGTAAGCTTCACAGTGAACATTACTACATCACTCTCATCAACGTAGTCCATATCAACAAAATATATATCTTGACTATATAGTGGCTATTTTGGGAAAAACCCAGGTATTTTGGGCAGTATGATTATAAAAATATGTGCCAATATAAAATTAAATAAAGTAGTCTATATAAAATTGCTAAATAAATCTGTCTATCAGTACTTTTTTACTTAAGTACATAAAAAATTGAGTACTTTTGTACTTTCACTCGAGTAAAATTGAAAAAGCAGTACTTTTACTGGAGTAATATTTTACTATACGTATCTGTACTTTTACTCAAGTACTTGATCTGTGTACTTTGTCCACCACTGCTCCAGAGTGCACCCTGGACAATGGGGCAGGGCGACATGTGTCGCTCCGCCCTGCCCCAATTTCATTGGTTTATATTATAATACAGCAGAGCTTATTGGTGTAGAGTCGTTTGTGCATAAGCACTCTTTTATATTCATTTTTATGAATGATCTACGCTGTTTGGCTGTACTACAGAAATATTAAGTGCTAACAATAGCGATTTTATTTAGAATCAATTAGCAAATGTTTGTTTTTTAAACTTATGACAAACTAGTTAGATTAAGTTCCTATCAAACGCTTGGTGGCGACATCTCCGAGTACTTCGGCAGAACAGAGCAATGTAATATGAGCAGCGCACGAATTAAGTCTGGAGAACAAATTCTTAATTTGTGGCTATGATATAGTCTACCTATGCTATAAATAGCCTCACCTATGAGAAATATTAATTATATTTGTGTGATGAACGTAAATAGAGGTCCTCCTTAATCTCAACAGGTGGGTTGCACGTTAAATTAGTTCAGATATTATTGCACTTTTCACTGTACACGAAGCAGATTGAGCAGTTTTAGCTGGGCGATGTTGATAAAAATGACTGTTTGAGATTTAGCTGTTTTGTATAATGTATATTTATTATGTAGCCTATAGGCCTATTGTTTATTTTAGGATCGTGGATAAGCAAAAACTTAGGATATGGTGATAATTCATTGTAGTTCAGGAAGACATGGGATAAACCCGCAAATGTTTTTATTTTAAAGAACAACTGCGGTGACAAATAAGACAATAATAAATAGCCCATCAGCGTGAACTGAGGTATTCTGTGTGGATAATGGGATATTTTTTTGCATATAGGCTTATTTTAAATGTTTTTGTTTACTAAAACCGCTGTTATTAAATCTGACCTACAGCGAATATTATTATTAATGTGCTTTACTGTTTATTTAAGCAATACATGTTAATATATTTTCTCTTTGTATTTATACTTTATATATAGGCTATATGCACAAATTAAATTACTGGTTTTGTGGCTCAATCCTTTAAAAAGAACCAGGAATCACCGTATTATATTAGGCCTACTGATTTAAAATTTGTATTATAGTCTTTAATAAATACAAAAATATTAAATCACACTTTTATTAAAAGTGCTCACGTACCTGTTGCTCAGATTTACAGCTCCGAGTGATTTTAATATTCGACATTGATCGAGTGTTAATAACTAAATCTAAATTCATCCCGTACACAGATTAGAGCATATGCACACACAATGAGGGGGTGGATACATAAATCCATATAGATTTTTAATTTGATGTCACGGACACTTAAGATAGAGGCCTTTAAAAACTGTATGCATCAATATATGCTTAAATATTTTAAGATATAAACAAGGAAACATGGAGCTTCTCATGAAAACATTTATTTGCACTTTATAACCCACAAGTTTGTGACACATTGAGAAACTTAACTCATCTCTTTAAACAACAACAAAAAACAGTTGTGCTTTAAAATGCAAAATCATCCACTTATGTTCGTATTTGTCCCTTTCTAAAATACAGCAAATTATCATTATTTGCATATACAATCCCAATTTAGTGCTGATTCGCGGCCTGCCGATCCTCAAGGAAATATGAATGAAGAAACCCGGAGGTGCCGTCATCAAGAGTTTATTTGTAAACAATGACTTCATCGGACTAAAATTACCATTGTTACTAAACTGATTGTAATTAAGATAGGCGTATAATTCTAGAGATAGCACATAATATTTCCGTAATATGGCCAAATCAATTTGACAAAATCGTACACAAAGGAATGCACATGCTCGGGTCTACACCAATAAGATTTGCCGTATAAACCAATGGAATTGGGGGTGGGTGGAGCGACACGTGTCGCCCCGCCCCAAGTGTCGCCCCGCCCCATTGTCCAGACTGCAGTCTGGAGTACTTGCGTTGATCTCTCGTGGCCACCGTACCGGTCTGCAGTTATAACCTACTTGGATGCTGGTGCTGCGCAGTGTACTCAAGTGCAGACCACACTCCTAATCAGTAGGTCGCGGTAATGCACCTAAAAGTTGTGTCATCCGCAAAAGAAACACAGAAGGACGAAGACAAATTGCAAAAATAATGGAGATGGAGAACAAGAGGCCCCTTTTAATATGGGAGAACTGCAAAGGGCATTGAATAGGGTGGGGAAAACTGCGTCAGGGAAAGATCAGGTATGTTACAGTATGCTAAAATATTTAAGTCTGGATAGTCAGGAGAAACTTTTGATGTTGTATACGACACTGCATATGCAGTGTATACGACACTGCATATGCATAATCTGTTGCACCTTTGCACATCTATCTGCTGCTCAACCAACCAATCTGCTGTTAATTTATAATCTGTTGCACCTCACATTATTACTATGCATAGACTACATTATGTATAGATACTGTACATATAATGATGTGCCATACACGGTGTATAATGTGTCGTTGATAATTAAGTATGTCTTTATAGTACACTATGTGTACTGAGTATATGTATGTGTATTTTGCACATTGTCTTCTGTACAGTCTGTAAATATGTACTGTCCATATGTAAATTGCTGTTGTTTTTTTTTGCACTGTCTGGAGCACTGTAAATGCTCCAGTGCAGTTTTTTGCACTGTCTGTCCATATGTAAATTGTCTGTTGTTGTTTTTTTGCACTGTCTGTCCATATGTAAATTGTCTGTTGTTGTTTTTTTGCACTGTCTGTCCATATGTAAATTGTTTGTTGGTTTTTTTTGCACTGTCTGTCCATAGGTAAATTGTCTGTTGTTTTTTTGCACTGTCTGTCCATATGTAAATTGTCTGTTGTTTTTCTGCACTGTCTGGAGCACGCTCATAAGAATTTCACTCACCAAGGCACTTGTGCTGTGGTGATGTGACAATAAAAGTGATTTGATTTGATTTGATAGAGTGTGGGAGGAGGGAAGGTTACCAAAAAGTTGGAAAGAGGCAGTAATTATTCCAATAAAAAAGCCAGGCAAAGATCCAAGTAGGCCGGGAAATTACAGGCCAATTGCACTAACATCACATATTTGTAAATTAATGGAGCGCATGATAAATGAAAGACTTATGTATTTTTTGGAGAGTAAAGATATAATTGATAGATGTCAAATCGGATTTAGAAAAGGAAGAAATACTATGGATCCGGTAATACATTTGGAGGATGAGATAAGAAAAGCTCAAGTAAATAAAGAGACAGTGGGTGCAGTGTTTTTTGATGTGGAGAAGGCGTACGACATGATGTGGAGGGAGGGACTTTTAATTAATTTGCATTTAATGGGAGTTGGAGGGAAAATTTTTAATTGGATCATGGATTTTTTAGATGGAAGGATTATACAGGTAAAGATAGGACAAGTAGTATCAAAACAATATAATGTAGAAAACGGGACTCCACAAGGGAGTGTAATTAGCCCAATTTTATTTTCCATCATGATTAATGATATATACTTAGAGCTTCCAGTGGAAATGGGGAGATCCCTATTTGCAGATGATGGAGCTATATGGAAGAGAGGAAGAAATGGTGATTTTATAAACAAGAAATTACTAAATTGAATTAATCAAGTTGCAGAGTGGGGGATAAAATGGGGATTTAAGTTTTCAGTGGAAAAAACAAAAGTAATGATTTTTACAAATAAAAGGAAGGCTAAGGAATGTAAGGTGGAAATGTATGGAACCACTTTAGAGAAAGTAGAGTGTTTTAGATTCTTGGAAGTATATTTTGACACAAAACTAACTTGGAGGGAACATATAAAGTACACGGTGTATAAATGTAAAAACGTGCTTAATGTAATGGTGTCTTGCAGGATTGGAATGGGGAGCATGTTTTTCAGCTCTGAAATATATTTATATAGCACTAATAAGGTCTAAATTAGATTATGGGTGTACTGTGTATGGGTCAGCAGCAAAATCTGTGTTAACTGAATTGGATGTTGTGCAGGCACGAGCTTTAAGAATATGTTTAGGGGCAATTAGAACTTCCCCAGTGTGTGCACTTCAGGTTGAAGCAGGTGAAATGTCTCTATGGATACGAAGGAAACAATTGGTAGCCAACTATTGGATTAATTTAAGAGGGCATGGGGAAAATCATCCAACGAAAAAGGTGCTACAGAATTGTTGGGAGAAGGAGAGGAGGAAAAAGGAAAGTTTTGGCTGAACAGGAGATTTAATAGCAAAAGAATTTGCTAGTACTGTGGTGTGGACTAACAAACCAATCTGAACAATGGAAAATATAAAGGTGGACATAGAGCTTCTAATAATAAAAGGCAGCAGTGGGATTACAGATATAGTCAGTGAATATTATAGATATATGGACAATATGTACAAAGATAGTATTCAAATTTTTACAGATGGATCAAAGGATTTGCAAACAGAGGCAACGGGATCTGCAGTATATATCCCTAGACATCATGTGGGAGTAAACAAAAGAACATCTGATAGTTTAAGTGTGTATACAGTCGAGTTATATGCTATATTAATAGCATTAGAATGGATTGAACAATCTAGATGGGACAACATGGTAATATGTAGTGATTCTGTATCTGACCTCATGAGTATAAAGTCTGGTGTAACTAGAAATCATCAGGAATTACTTTATGAAATTGTATTTACAAACTCAAGAATAAGTAAACAAGGGAAAATATCACATACATGTGGGTGCCGGCGCATGTGGGCATCCAGGGAAATTAGAAAGTAGACAGGCAAAAGAAGCTACACAAAAAGAACATGTTGACATCAAAATTAAATTATCAAAAACAGAAGGGAAGAGTTTAGTGTGGAAAAGGATAATGCAAAAATGGTAGCAGCAGTGGGATAATGAAATTAAAGGGAGACATCTGTACATGATACAAAATATGATAGGTATGGAAAGTAAAAAGGGAAATAGAAGGAAGGAACAAGTTATAATAAATAGACTGAGGATTGGTCATTGCAAGCTAAACAAAACTCTTCATGTTATGGGAAAACATCCTACAGGACTATGTGATGAATGTCAGGAGGAGGAAACAATTAAGCATATCTTTATATCATGTAAGAAATATATACAAGAAAGGCAAGAGTTCAAGTATCAGTTACGGGAAATAGGTATAGTAGAGTATAATGTTAAAAATATAGTAATGTGTGGAAATAATGACCAAGGATGGAGATGTTTGTTTAGTTTTTTAAGGAGGACTGGAAGGACGGATGGCAGTAATGCAACACTATGGATGCCAACTGCCGTAAAACTCCAACGAAGAAGAAGACGACAACAAATTGCTTCTGAATGGAAGCAACGTATCGCAGCTCGCTCCTGGATTTATGTGTTTGCTTATTATCCGTACAACTGGGCGATATTAATTGATTAGCGACACTAATGGCGGCATTTAGTAATAAGCGACAGTGTAATGATAACGATCTTAAGCACAAGTCCAAACCAAAACGAAGAAAAATCAACAAGGATGATCGAAGACACATCGCTGCTCTTATTCTCGCCCGTGGAGGGAGTAAAGGCATCCCTCTGAAGAACATCAAGGTTCTGGCAGGAGTTCCTTTGATCGGATGGGTGATCAGAGCAGCGCTGGACTCTGGTGTGTTTGACAGGTGAATGAATGAATGAATGACACGGCACTCAGTGATTGGCTGTGCTGTGTGGCAGTAGACTTTACGCTGTTTGTGTTTTTGCAGTGTTTGGGTGTCCACTGATGATGATGAGATCGAGACAGTGGCCGAGGCTCGGGGGGCTCAAGTGCACAGGAGAAGTCTAGAGGTGTCCCAAGACTCCTCAAGCTCACTGGACACCATTAAGGAGTTCAGCAGCCAAAACCCAGGTTGTAGAACAGGCTCTGTTGCAGTCAAATTCCATTGCACGAGTTAGTTCTGTACATAAGAGGTGTAACTGCTTGTAAAACGTGTGTGTCCACTTACTACTGCTTGCTTTTGAGTAAGACAAACACAGAACCAGGGAACACGCCACCTAACCAAGTTGTCATACTTTCTTTTGTATACAGGATAGTTTCACCCGTCATGTCTTTGTTATTTGCATTGTGAAGGAAACCAGAAAAACAGACTCTGCAGCTGACAAATATTCATGCAGTGATGCAGAAGAATGTTTTTAATGTCATTTTATTGTGGTAGTTACCTGGGAAGTAAGGATTTTGTCATTGAAAATGCGGTTCTGGGGAACTATATTTATTGACATTTAACAAAAGTGTGAGACACAACACAGCTTGAAGAACTCAAGGTTGCAAGCTTCAAAACCTTGCTAGATGTGTTATATTTCCCAAAATATAGAGATAAGGATGAACATTCTCTTTAAGGCTTGTGCAATATCCTCTTTTGACCCCTGAAGGTTAAAAAGGTGGTATAGTAAAATATAAATTTTAAAGTTGTAAAAATAGTTAGAGTGCATTTTACAAGTAAACACTATTGCGGTTTATCTACTTGAACATTTCACATTTCATTCAGTGCATTACTTGCCGTTTCTTGGTGATTGTATGAAACATTTTGACTCAGAAACTGCCAGTAAATTTGACAGTGTAGTAAATAGTAGTTGGTGGAGCACAGAAATCCACTCTTTCGAGATTAATGGCTACAAATGGAACAACAAAAGCAGAGTGGTTGCTGTTAATGTAATGTTCTTGCACAGGTGTTGACGTCATCTGTAACATCCAGGCCACATCTCCATGTCTGCACCCCCACCATCTCAAAGAGGCGTTGGATTGCATCACCAAAGAAGGGTGTGATTCAGTCTTCTCTGTGGTGCGGCGACACCATTTTCGATGGAAAGAGGTCAAGAACAAAGGTTTGTTGGAGTGCATTCTGTAAATGTTTGGTTTGGGGTCAGTACGGTATTTTTAAAATACAATTAGTATCTTTATTCTCCAAGAAAGCATAACATTGCTTAAAAGTGACAGTAAAGACATGTACAAAATTAATTGGTTTCTTTAGAACTTTCCATTAATCAAAAATCCTAAAAACAAATGTATCACAATCAGTGTACATTTAGATTTAGTTTTTGTCATAATAATTTGACTAAAATGCGTTTAGTTTTAGTCATTTTTGTCATCTGTCTAGTTTTAGTCAACTTAATATCATAAGATGTAAGTCGACTAACTCTACAGTAAATTTAGCCGAATAAAATCTAATGGGTTTAGTTGTTATGCATTTAATTAAAGGGGTCATATGATGCGATTTCAAGTTTTCCTTTCTCTTTGGAGTAGGACTGGGCGATAATTATCGCAATATAATTTCATCGATAAAACAATATAAAGAGTTCAATAAATGTTCGATATAATGTTTATGCGCCAAAAGTGGAACAAAACAGCGCGACTCATTTGAAATTGCGCCACATGGACAGTTTGTCCCGTTCGGATCACAGTTAAAATTGCCGTGCAGGGCTAGGTCATAAGAGCAGATGCGTTTACTCGGTCACGCAAAAATGAAGCAGCGCCGTGAGATCCATTGAGAAGTGCTTGAATTCAGCGGAGAACACAAACAACTCTGATAGTGATAGTTTAAAGTTAAGCCAAACGAGAGAAACACTGTGTGCAACGAGACAGTCAGAAAGCTTTTCAATCTACACATCACCATTATTTACTATGGATTTACTGTAACGTTAGTAACGCTCACTGCACCATGGTTTTGTGGCTGAAATGTAGGATATTCACACTGAATTTTATTACAGTAGTAAAGGTATATAATTATTGTAAGTATGTGTGGTTAAGCTATAGCATGCGTGCATTTATACTGAATGTTTTTCATACAAATAGGTTACCTAAAAACTATATGGTTATTTTTTACCATGGTATTGAGGTGCTATATGTGTGGATTTAACTGTTTATCATGATTTAAATGTATGCTACTATGGGAGACCAATGCTTAATAAAAAATTTAAAAAAAGAAACTTGATCAGAATAAATGTATCCATATAAAACTGAGGTTGCTACAATTTTTACATGTTACTGATTTTGATAATGAGCAAAAATGTACATCTGCATCTTAAATCAAGCTACTATCAAATGTGCATTTCTAAGAGACAAAAAAGTGATATTATTATTATTAATATTATATGGCAAACCAAACCTGTTTCTTGATTTTAAACCATAGCCATCATTAGAACATGCAGAAACTAAGAAAATAATTTTTCTGTTTAGATATTTATTTTGTTAAGGAAAATTAATGGTCTGGTTTCTACAACTACAAAAATCTAGCTTTAAACTTGAAAGAAATAAAGATTTGACATTTATCCTGATAATTATCAATTGATATGAAAAAAAATATCGTGATCATTTTTGGGCCATATCGCCCAGCGCTACATTGGAGTGTTACAAGCTGATTGTGCATAGATCAGCTGAAGTTGCAAAGACTAAACTCAAAACCAAAGAGATATTATTTATCAAAGTTAAGATTCTGCCACGCCCCCCTAAAACGGCTCATTCAAGCACGCCCCACATGTCTACGTCACTAGGTGGAAATATTTGCATAATGCAGCCCAAATGTTCACGCAAAATAAGAAGCCGTGGTTTCAATAGCCGCAGTTGTGTTGAAGCAGCCATCACAGAGAAGCTGTGTTTCTAGGCAAAAGCACTTTATTTGGCCTTCCAAAAGTAGATGCATTTAGGAATCATTAAGATTACTTGCAACAGAACAGCAATGCATTTTATGGACAACAGTTTCGTCAACCTAGGAGGATGTAATTCTGACTTTGCTCTGACAATCTGGTGCTTCTGAATCAGCGACTATGTTTTGTTATTAGTTTAAGCATTTGCTATTGGCTGTTCAAATGCAGAGTTTTGTACGTCGTCTGTGTGTCTATAGGGCTACTAAAGTGATCCAGTCAAGAGCAGTGAGTGATTTATATTTTATTATTATTTTTGTTGCTTGATTAACATCAGTGCATAGACAATAGCAACTAAATTCTGCTACTGTCCCTTTAAAACCGAATGCACGGATGCAATGTACTGATACACGTCCGATATTCTGCCATAAACAGACAATTTGACAATTTTGTGTGTATTTCTCCGTTCATGAGACGCGAAAGAATACTCATGCGCTGTGTGAGGCGCTGCTTCGTGTCTGCGCTCAGAAAACCGGACCGAATTGAGATGATCCATTTATCTACATGTCTGCTCTTCTCTTACTACCTCATATTGACATTTTTTTACATTTTATGAGACGTGCAGCAAGTGTATGTTAGCTTATGTCCCACTGGTTCATATGTATGTATCTAACCTCCCTAACCACACATCAGATTCGTTCTGAATGAATCTTCTCCCAAATCATCCCTCCCTAACATTTTCGTCTTGTTTTTATTTGTTGATGAAAATGTCAATAGATTTCCGTCTTAGTTTTTGACATACAAAACAAGTTTTAGTTAGTCGTCTCGTTTTTGTCAGTGAAAAAAAGTTGACAAATAACAAAAAAAAATTGTCACTGATATTACACAAATAAACACTGATTTTGCACCAAAATATTTAACTGTTTTTAACATTGGTAAAAATAAGAAATGTTTTTTTGATAATCAAATCAGCATATTAGAATGATTTCTGAAGCAGAGTACTGAAGTAATGGCTACTGAAATGTTTTATTTGACATTACAGGAATAAATAGTTTTAAAATGTATTAAAATATAAAAGAGTTATGTGAAATTGTAATTATATTTCACAAAATTAGTAAAAAAAAAATCTAATGCAGCCTTGATGGGCATAAACGATTATTGCATGTTGGAGACTCCAACCTTTTTTATATTCCAGGCTGCCAATGTACTAAGCCATTGAACCTGAACCCAGTTTGTAAGCCGCGACGTCAGGACTGGAGCGGAGAACTGTGTGAAAATGGCTCTTTTTACTTCACTACCAAAAATCTTATAAAAAAGGGCTTCTTCAGGTAATATTTTGGGGTTTAAAATGAGTAAAGGCCACCATTTAACTTAATGAGAGACACAATATCTGACCAAAAAAAGAAAGCATTATCAGTATCCTCAATCAATCTCTTTGTATCTTGCATAATTGTGATTTTTTACATTTCACAGGGTGGAAAAATGAAGTACTATGAGATGAATCCTGTGTATTTGGTGTGTGTATTTGATACAGGTAGGGTTACTTCGGTAAGGACAAACCTGAAGCTGTAAAGCTTTTGCTGTGCAACTTGTCAGGATGTCTGACAGATGGTCAGATCTATATCTCAGCAAATGGAGAGGAGATGGTGTCCATCAACACCAGAGACCAGGCTGGCATCGACATGCTGAAGAAAAACAGTGAAGGTGATTCTGTTTGGGAACCTTGTGTTACCCACCCCCGACCTCTAGCAACCCCCACACAACAGTAGACCCTTCCTTCTTTTGTCTGTGCCCCTTCGTATCCCATCATGCAACTGGGATCCTTCTTGTTTTTGTCTTTTAATTCAATATAACTTGGGGATAAAATGCACAATTTGATATTTCACTTGCTGTTTTTAACTGTTAAAGTGGGATGTTGTGCAGTTTGATGATTTTTAGTGGGTTCTGCTGATCCCACCATTGATGAGGACAGGAGCTCAGGCACAGGAGTAATTCAGATGTCTCCTTTGACTGGTTATCTTTGCGCAGTGGCAGTATCGTAGCCTATGAGGTTTATCCGAGGCGCGATTATTGCTAATTGAAAACTTTACCCAATACCCCGCCGTGACGACTTGAAATATAGTCGGCATTGGCAATTTTTGACAGTCTTTACGGAGACTGATTTATTAGTTAAAGAAAGAAATTAGCATCAAAGGATAGTTCTGCACAATAAACACAATTTTCTTGATGAACACTATTTAAAAATTCATATGTTTGTCCCCCGTCTCCTATAGGTTATTTTGATAGAAAAAGACCCAATGGCAGAAACCTTAGCTTGCAAACTCTCAGAGAGAATGAACTGTCAGATCCTGCAGAATGTGGACGACAAACTGGAAAAGGTGCAGGAGCTCATGAAGATAGAAGGGCTGGAGTGGAAAGAGGTGGCATATTTAGGTGAGACAGGATCTCTACGTTTCTCCCAGGCCCAGTTTACAAGTGGTATTAACATGCATTTTCGTCGAACCGATCACAAATGGACAACGCTAAGTACAGGTGTAAATGGGGTGTAAAATGTTTTGAGCTTGTCCACTTTCGACCACATCCAGAGGTGGTCAAAAATGCATTTGATCGGATTGCTGTTGTGTAGACACACATGTGGTCCAATGCGTTCGACCAGCTGCTGAAGACCACCTTCTCTCCACCTACTGACCAATAATCATTGTGGGATGGGGTTTGTTAAACAGGGTTTAAACTTTTTCGGGTTGAACTAGAATGTTTATTTTGAAGCACTAGCGCGAGTCCACATTGTTCTGCAAGGTCTTGCAGGAAGAAAAAGTGGCTGCTCTCCTCGTCCTTTTTCATCATCTCATTTTGCAAGTATACGACAGTTATGTGAGCTTATTTCGTCCACTGGATCAAAATAACTGAAGAAGCCCATACATAAACATGCACAGCACGTTGTGGAGCATCTTCGTTTGATAACACAAACAGCTGGACTCTGGCCTTATATTAGTGCACATCTATATGTAAACATGCGTTTAACCCTCCCACTGTAGTTCCGACGAATGCAGAGGGTCCCGCCCCTCGATGGAATCAGGCCAGAAGTGGTCGAAAGTGGACAAAAGAGACACATTTAAATGATGTCTCCTTTGTCCACTTGTGATCGGATCGATGAAAACGCATGTTAATACTAGGCGTAAACGGGCCCCAGTTACATCAGCCAAATGCCACGAACAGTAACAATTTCGAATGATTTCTCAAAATATTTTCCTGACTTCTGTGTGCTAGGAAATGATGAGCCGGATGTAAAGTGCCTGGAATGGGCAGGGTTGAGCGCAGTACCCATTGATGCCCCAACAGATGCGCGCAATCATGCCAAATACATCTGCCGCAACACAGCAGGTCACGGAGCGGTGCGAGAGTTCGCCGAACACATCATCAAGCTAAAAAGGATGCCAAGTCCCAGAGTGGAGCAGAATAGAATTAGCAGAAACACATTTTAGAAGTTAAATTTGACAAAAAAAGGAAATGTGCAGGAAATTTATTTTTTATGAACATTGCAATGACACTAATTGGCGGTGGCAATTGTATATAACTCAAAAATAAAATCAAGTCGTACATATTAAATTATGAAAAAAACACTTAAAAGAATTAAAAGGCTTTACTCAAGTGAAAACACTTTCATCATCCTCATGAATGTATGCTGTTTTGTGGTTTTATCTCATACCTAAAGGCGGCGAGACACCAGTTTTTGTTCCGTGAGTTATACATTTGAATCCTTAGTGTATACACGATGTTAATATATTAATTGTGCAGTGTGAGATTCATTGGTAATAACAGAACTTAGTGAGATCGTGACGAACAAAGAGTGACAGTTTTTTTTAGAGTCTCTGCGAGCTTTCTAGGCAATCCATTTAAAATGTAGAACTTTGTTTTTCGGCCACACACTTTGCAAAGTTTCGGGAATGACATCGCATATTTATGCGGGATTCACTCTTGAGTGATTGACACGTGATAACCATAGCAATAGATGTACACAATATGTGAAAATGTGCACTTAGACTGAGAACCCTCACTGATTATTTCTGGTTGGTACGCTTTTATTGTATACAAAAACAACAAATGCAGTAAATAAAATATTTTAATAAATGCATATTTACAATTTAAGCACTTAACCAAAATAAGTATTACATAATAAAATATTACGTTATAAAATAACTAGAAAAGGCTGACTATAATCAGCTTGCTTCCATTTAATGACAAAAGCCTACTCTTCACCTGAATTAGAAAAAGAAAAGAAAAAGCTCTTCTGGTCTTCATAATAGAACATACTATTTTATGAACTCACCGCTTTTCACTTCACAAGAGATTGTGTATGATTCTATTGTAACTGATTTTTTATTTCTAATCAAATTTTCATTTTTGGGTGAACTATTCCTTTATTACAAACACTAAAAAACAGTGGTAAAGAATGTATTGGAAGCCACTTTGTGTTCTCAAAATATACACTAGAGGGCAACCTTGTACAAACAAATTATGCAGTTACACATCATTTAAATTCAACAGTATTATATCCAGCTACTAAAATTATACAATGTCAACACAGAAGACGTCCACGTTATGCGAGTCTTAAGTTTACTAAACACATGATAGTTGCTCAAATATTATTTTGCATATAGAAATGCTCTTCCAAAACCAAATCTTTTAAACAAACTTTGAGTCAGTAAACTGCACTAACTGAATAATGGGAAGTAAAATAGCAGAAATAAATTATAAGAGCGCAATTTGTCATTGTATACATCTCTATCATCTTAAAACTAGTGGTAGACAATCCATCCCTGAGATCAAATAAAGGAAAATTAATTCAAGCCATCATCTGAATAGGTTTAATTTTACCGGCTACCTAGACAACTTCATTTATATTTAGTAGGTAATCATCCAGTTTTGCATACTAATATGTATCTTAGACAGTTTCTTCACTCTCATGAATTTATTTATTGTTTGGCAGCTGTACATGACCTTTAGTTGTGTCTGTGTGATAACGATGATCACCAGGGTAAAAGCACAGAGGCCATAATGAGGGTGAGATTTCCACTCACCAGCCACAATTAAGACTCAATAGGTTTGTTAATTTATGATTCCTCTTAATCTATGCACCCTAAGAGAGAGGGCAAACCCAATTAACTCTCTCTCGTCATCCTCTGGCACATTATCATTGTTCGTTGTGTGCGCGCAAAGCAATGCCAGAGGAGTACAATTTAGCCACTAAATCACCCAACGTCAACTTATATAACAAAGAGAGTGGGAAGATAAGACATTTCCCTGAAAATGCAATGTTAACTCATAACTTGGGTTCTGTGATAAAGCAGCATTATCATTTCGATCTAGTTTGAGTTAATCGTACAGTTCTGTTGAATTCAAAGGCTAAACTGGGAAACTGATTAAAGGAAATGCATGCAATGGAGTGCACTGTAAAAAAAATCCAATTAACAAAATGATGGAAGGGCAAAAATATTTCAGTTGAGTTAATTTTATTGCTTGGCCTTGGTTGAGAGGACATATGATATTAAGTCTACACAAATATATTTGAAAAACATTGAATGAATGGTTATTTTCAAATCCTGTCAACAATTGGCTATGCTAATGTCGACTAAACTAGTAAAAGCATGTGCACTATAAAATGTCAGTAAAGGTTGAGCCAACAAAAAAAAGAACAATTCAGGCAACACTTTGAAGTCAGAAATTGACTGAACGTAACATTTCTGTGGAACTAGTTACTAAATAATAATTAGTTGAAACCGCTTCAAATATTTTACAGTGTAGCTTTGCTTTACAGAATCAATCTTTGTGAATTAATTTTGTAATTGACTATCATAAACATTTGTTCATTTGTTAGGACAACCAAGCATCCTCGTTGTTCAAATTAAAGGCTACAGATTAAATAACACTTAATGCAGTGTTGTTATTGTTAATTTAAACTATTAATAATTGTTTTTGGTAACTGAAATGAAGCCGAAATAATATCATATATAAATATCAGATGAAAGACTTTACAAATGTGAATGTTGCTTTGGCAGCTTACCGAAATGAGTAATACAATTACTAAAACAAAAACTGAAATTAAAATAAAGTTTAAAAAACTAAAATAGAAATACTAAAAGCTAATGCAAAATATTAATACATATTATAATACTTAACACGGACTAAAAATATTTAGGCCTGAATTTAAGACCTATTTGAATTGCATATAAAATGTCCACCTATTTAGATTGCAGTTTTCACAAACAAACTAATAAACATATTGTGATGCATATTCTTTCAGTCATAAATACAAGAAATGGGTAATATTTCTGAAATAGTACTAATAAACTGAATGTGTTTTAAATCTACTGTAACTAAGATTATACATTTATCATCTAAAACTCCAAATCTCATACATGTTAGCAAACTGAATATTGCTTTTCCTACAGCTTTGATGTAAATAAAATGAAATAGCTGGAAATAGTTAATTATATGCATATTTTTTAGATTTTTTGATGTTTTTTAAGGTCACTGAACCAACCGGTTTTGAATAGATTTAAAGATTAGAATGGATGAAATAATAAAAAAAAAACACTTCACTGGAGTCGCAGAGTTGAGAGAATTCTTATGTTCAGATGGTTAAATAAACGAGTAGCTGTAAATATAGCTTATTAACTGGAGTTAACAACCTTTCACTACTGTTGTTGGTGTTCTCTAAATAAATTAGCCTCTGACACGGACATTACACAGGACCTTCTTGAAACCCAACGGACTGGAAGATTGTAAGCTAGTGTGGGAATTTGAAGAGTCAGGCAGTAAGTTGCAGAAACAATACATGCAGCGGCACCTCTCTCACTAACTCCCACTTGTCCACTGGAGCCAATTAAACTGGGTCAATAGAAACTGATGAGACCCTCTGCACGGGGCACAGGTGTGCCGGCTCATACTATACACATCATCTCATTAAAAGCCCAAACCTTTCAGCCTGTCTGTTTCCGAGCGCATTCACAGGTCCCTCTACAGTGGAGCCTCAGGTGAGTTTGGAGGGATTGGATTAACTTTGATCGTGGTTTTAAACCCTGGGGGTGTTTTAAATTTAGAATGGCGAGAGATTATATTTCTGCATGCATAGGACCTGTATGTCGCACTGTTATAATTTCATCATGTTAGCTTAATGCAAATACACCTTCAGCTTAATATCAAACCTCTTGGAAAAAAATGGATTAAGGAAAACTTGATACTATAAAAAGTAGCTACTGTGGTGCTGATATGATACAGTGAGGTGCACTGAAATAGGCCAGCGACATGGGCATGAGAACTAACCATATTCAGGCACCATGGTTTTTACATGGTTCTCTAAAGCAGGGTTTCTTAAACTTGGGTTTGTGTTTATGAAAAGCTAATCATTAATTCAATATTAAAATATAAATGAAAGGATTTCAGCTGGAAAAAAGGTTTGGGAATCCCTACTCTATAAGTTAAGTTAAGTTAACAACTTTATTAATCCCACAAGGGGCAATTCAAGCAGGGTAGCAGCATCATATAGCAGACACAAAACATCACATAGAGAAGAAAAAAAAGGAAAAAAAAAAAAAAAATACATTAAGAATTATAAGTAACAACACAACCCAACATGCTTCATAAATAAATTCATAAAAAAAAAATTAACAAAAAAAAAAAGACACTTAAGACTTTGAATTGCAAAAACGAATAGCCTCTGGAACAAAGGTAAATTTATATCTATTAGATGAGCATTTAATGCTTCTAAATCTTCTTCCAGAGGGCAGTACTTCAAAAAAAACCTTCAACGGATGAGAGTCATCTCCCGTGATACTCCGAGTTTTCCTTAACATTTGTTGCTTGTAGAATTCTGCTAGACACCGTAAAGGCACACCAATAATTTTTGAACAAGTCCTAACTAAGGTCTGCAAACGATTCTTGTTCCTAAGAGAGAGTGATGAGTACCAACATAAAAAGGAAAAACTCAAGACACTCTCAATAAAGGTAGTATAAAAGTTCTCAGTATCTTTTTTTGTACACAGAAAGAGTTCAATTTCCTAAGAACATACATTCTTTGATTCACTTTCTTAATAATGACCTCTGTATTCTGCTGGAACTTTAAAGTAGTATCAAATATAGTTCCAAGATACTTATACTCCTGTACCCTTTCAACTTCTTTTCCATAAAGGTACACAGGTTTCACCTTTGAAGCATTTTTCCTAAAATCAATTACCATCTCTTTTGTTTTACTAATATTCAGTTGTAGTTCAGCCGTTTTGCACCACTCAAAGAACTCATTATGCTCATTACTGTCATCACATTCTGCACTAGTTAACAAGGATAGAAAAACTGTGTCATCAGCATATTTAACTACATGACAGTTATCCTTAGTGCTGCGACATTCATTTGTATAAAGTATAAAAAAAATTGAAGACAGTACACATCCCTGAGGAGATCCAATTGACGTAAGTAAGTAAATAACTAAAAACAATAAATACATGGAACATTACCACAAAATATGTAATATGTTGTGGTATGGTAACATGTAAACAAACAACACAAGCAGACATCCACGCATGTTAGCAAACACAGATAACAAAACAGTTATTTACATGTTTTAAATATTTAACAAAAAATTATAATAAAGTAACTTTTGAAATGCTGATAATGGATTTCATGTACATTAACTGACAACAAGTAATTCATCTCTACAAATTACTTTCATTTTTTAATTTTCGTTTGTATTATTTATTTATTGATTCATTCTTAATTTCTTGTAGAATTGGTACACTTTATTTAGATTTGGATATGGAGATAAAATGTTCTAACAATTTTTCCATATATTTTTATGGCATGCCATGGCTGCAAATCAAATATTTCCAGACAAGTAGTAAGGGGACAAAGTAACACGGGGTTAGTTGTAACACGTGGTTTAAATATTTCCACACATGCTAGCATAACCAAATACCATTACAACATTAGAGAAAAAAAGTGTGCCAAAATTCAAGTCTTTTGAAGACAATCGCTGAACATTTATTTCACCATAGTAAAATTATATTTCTGGCTTAAGTAAATTTATCATCTCAGTTTTTATTTCTCATTTAAAATTAGACAAATCTGCAATTAATTTTAATCTCCAATCTGTTATTTATCAGTTTAGATTATTTTTTATTAAATAAATTACTACTTTTTTACTTTGATAACTAGCTGAAGACGCTAACCGGTTTTAAATCAAAGTTGTGCAGATGGTTAGTTGTAACACTGCGTTACAATCTGCCCAGCCGTGCTACTCTATGATATTCGCAATGTAATTCACACTATTTACTTTAATACATTTTTATGAGAAACCACGAGAAACAGGTGAATTGTCACGGTCGTGTAGCGGGAAGGACGCGGGAGACGAGAGGTAAGGTAAATAAGGAGGTTTAATGGAGGAACACAGGATACACAACTACACCAACGTACATAGACGAGTTGACGGACAAAGACTCGGGGAAAACTCAGGGCTTATGAACACATAACAATCACGGGAAACAGCATCAGGTGAGGAGCAAATCAAACACAGATGGGGATGAATGAAACTAATGACAGGAAACAGGAAGGACCATATAAGGGTGTGGAAACACAAGGAAAAGGAAGACAAAGTCTGACATTACCCCTTCCAATAAGGCGCGTCGCGCACGACATCGAAAGGGGAGGGGGTGGGCACTCTGGAGGCCTCAAGGACCTGGAGACCGGACAGGTGACCTCCAGGGCGGTGCCCGCTCCGGGACCCCTGGCGGATCGGGGACTCAGGCGGCCACGGCGGATCCGGGGACTCAGGCGGCCACGGCGGATCCGGGGACTCAGGCGGCCACGGAGGATCCGGTGGCCATGGCGGATCAGGCGGCCATGGCGGATCCGGGATTCCGCGGCCATGGCGGAGCAGGGTGCTCGGGCGCCATGGCGGAGCAGGGTGCTCGGGCGGCCATGGCGGAGCAGGGTGCTCGGGCGGCCATGGCGGATCCGGGGACTCAGGCGGCCATGGCGGATCCGGGATTCTGGCGGCCATGGCGGATCAGGCGCCACGGAGGGTCTGGGAACTGAGGAGGCCATGGCGGAGCGGGTGCTCGGGCGGCCATGGCGGAGCAGGGTGCTCGGGCGGCCATGGCGGAGCAGGGTGCTCGGGCGGCCATGGCGGATCCGGGGACTCAGACGCCATGGCGGATCCGGGATTCTGGGCGGCCATGGCGGATCAGGCGGCCACGGAGGGTCTGGGAACTGAGGAGGCCATGGCGGAGCGGGGTGCTCGGGCGGCCATGGCGGAGCGGGGTGCTCGGGCGGCCATGGCGGAGCGGGGTGCTCGGGCGGCCATGGAGGATCGGGGAGCTTCGGTGGCCATGGAGGGTAGCCCCCCCCCAAAATTTTCTTGGGGAAGCTCCCCATCCCAGGGGGGCGCTCAGGAGCCGTGGAAGGCGAGCTGGACAGGGCCAGCGGAGGGAAAATTGAGCTGGACGGGACCAGCGGAGCTAAGGGTGAGCTGGATGGGACCAGCGTGGGCCCAGGTGAGCTGGACAGGACCAGCGGAGGCCCAGGGAAGTTGGACGGGACCAGCGGAGAAGCATGAGGTGAGCTGGACGGGACCAGCGGAGCTAAGGGTGAGCTGGACGGGACCAGCGTGGGCCCAGGTGAGCTGGACGGGACCAGCGGAGGCCCAGGTGAGCTGGACGGGACCAGCGTGGGCCCAGGTGAGCTGGACGGGACCAGCGGAGGCAATGGTGAGCTGGACGGGACCAGCGGAGGCCCAGGTGAGCTGGACGGGACCAGCGGAGGCAATGGTGAGCTGGACGGGACCAGCGGAGGCCCAGGTGAGCTGGACGGGACCAGCGTGGGCCAAGGTGAGCTGGGACGGGACCAGCGGAGGCAATGGTGAGCTGGACTGGACCAGCGGAGGCCCAGGTGAGCTGGACGGAACCAGCGTGGGCCAAGGTGAGCTGGACGGGACCAGCGGAGGCAATGGGGAGCTGGACGGGACCAGCGGAGGCCCAGGTGAGCTGGACGGGACCAGCGTGGGCCAAGGTGAGCTGGACGGACCAGCAGGGGCTCTGGAGAGCTGGGACGGAACCAGCGGAGGCATCGGCGAGCTGGACGGAACCAGCGGAGGCATCGATGAGCTGGACGGAACCAGCGGAGGCATCGATGAGCTGGACGGAACCAGCGGAGGCATCGATGAGCTGGACGGAACCAGCGGAGGCATCGATGAGCTGGGACGGAACCAGCGGAGGCATCGGCGCGCTCACGAGGAGCCGGCACTGGAGGCGCTGGTGAGGAGCAGGCACTGGAGGGCACTGGCGGTGCAGGCACTGGAGGGCACTGGCGGTGCAGGCACTGGAGGGCACTGGCGAGGTGCAGGCACTGGAGGCGCTGGCGAGGAGTAGGCTCTGGGGCTGGGCTCCAATCCATCCCTCGTATGTCACCAACAAGCCCAGGGCACATGAGCCTCGGGAGGTGGGCTTGCGGTGACTGGCGGACTCACGTGAGCCGCGAACGGCGCTGACTTCGCGAACGGCGGGCTTACGCGAGCCGCGAACGGCCGCTGACTTCCTGCGAACAGCGGGCTTACGTGAGCCGCGAACGGCCGCTGACTTCCCGCGAACGGCGGGCTGGGCGAGCCGCGGGCGGCGTCGAAAGAACCCCGCGAACGGCAGACCAGGATCAGCTGCGGGCGGCGGCGGCGCTCCTCCATCTTTTTTAGGTCCGTCAATCTGTCACGGTCGTGTAGCGGGAAGGACGCGGGAGACGAGAGGTAAGGTAAATAAGGAGGTTTAATGGAGGAACACAGGATACACAACTACACCAACGTACATAGACGAGTTGACGGACAAAGACTCGGGGAAAACTCAGGGCTTATGAACACATAACAATCACGGGAAACAGCATCAGGTGAGGAGCAAATCAAACACAGATGGGGATGAATGAAACTAATGACAGGAAACAGGAAGGACCATATAAGGGAGTGGAAACACAAGGAAAAGGAAGACAAAGTCTGACATGAATAAAGACTGACAGTCAATATTTAATGTTCAGAAGTTATTATTTAAAGACATGAAAAGCATTTTAGCTCATTTATGTGGGCCATCCCAAGCATGGTTGCAATGTATTCATTGTCAAATTCAAAAATCTGATTATTTTTCATTCTTAAAAATTCCCATTATTTTATTTTAAATAAAGAATTATTTTAATTGCCAAAATATTTTAGTTTGACTTGTATATTTGTTTCATAAGATCAGATAACATTTTAAGCTGTCAAATGGTCATTACAACGCGCCCCTCAGATGTTACTATGTACCCCACCTACGGGGCATGTTGTCACATTCACTTACCATTTTGAGGGTAAATAAAGAAAAAGTATACACTGCAATTATGAAAAAAAGCGTCATGTGTACTGGACAAGTGTGAAATTATTGTGGATAAAAAAAATTATACTCCGAACACGAAGTGGATTTACACAATATGACGAAGTCAAAAAGTGTTACTTTGTGCTTAATTCTCCCCTATGTCCGAATTCAGTATTCATCAAACAGTAGGCCAAATTGTCCAGATAACTTACTACGCAAGTGAGATTCTGAAGTGCACATCTAATGGACACTGTATTTTCCCATCCCACCAGGCCACAGGAAAGGATTTGTAAATGGCAGTGAAATAATGCACATGACAATAACAGCATGACGGATGTCCATTACATTCATACTATCTATAACATTCTTTTTTAACATTATGAAATAATTACTTATTCCAAAGGACCGCCTACTTCTAGAATGTGATTTCAGATGTAGCCTGTGAATGTTAGCACAATTTGTTGAATGCTTTTGGTATCTGACGGAGTGTTTGGCCTCGGAAACTGTGACACTTGAAGTCCGATTTAACAAGCAGATTACCAGCAGCGTTACATTTCCAGAGACTTCCACTCCAAAACATGTCAGCTGGAGAGAGAGTGACCTGACAGTGATGAAGGGCTTGCAGTGAGTTTTCACGAAGCCTCCTAGTCATGCATCAATCAGATGCCAGGACTAACTCTCAGTTATGAGTCTCTCAGGTATATTATTGCACAGCGAGGTAGCGGTTTGCATTTTTAAATCGTTTAGAATGAGATTTATGGGATATCTGATGTCCAGTATTTTGGGCAATTTTAGTTCATTTACATTATATACGCTATAGTGTGATTCAGAGCTTTTCTTTTGAAAACGGAGGTTGTGATTCATTCGTAATGTCTATGGTGACAGTAATAATCTGAGCTCACAGTGACACACCCAAGCTTACTTCCTGTTCCTGCCCTGCTGGCATTACACACACGCTCCTATCCATCAAATCCAGCAATGGGACTCATCAAATGTGACGATGATGAATGTTCCATAGGCAGTATTCTTTAGCAATAGCACCCATATCTAACCTGTCCCTCTGAATTACAGTCCACTGGTATTTATAGGTAAGGTTTCTTCCTATGAGATCAGAGCACTTTAATTTGCCACGCTGACATGCTCGTTCGTCAGCCTTGTGGAGGTTTTATTGGACAGTGACAGCAGCCGGATTACTGTTGACAGGTCTGTGATGTCCTAGCAACATCGTGTTTTAGCACAAAGTGTTCTGTGACCCGTGGACCTGCTTCCTTGTAAAAAGGTTTTATTCCCTTGATTACCATCCTTTTATATTGCTTTGGCAATCAAATAACATGATAAGACATCTGTTTAAGGTACCTCGGTACAAATATGATCCAAATGGACCAGTCACTTTTTAAGATTTTGGTTTGCAGTGAGAAACTTTTGAGCAGTTTACACAGATATATACATGATAATTTGTGTTTTCATGAATCTGTGGCTAGTTGATATGACATAAAAAAATAAACAAACATTTGTGTTTTTTATGATCTGCTTACACCCCACTGAGGGTTAAATTTAGGTGGACTTTTTTTCTGAAAAGAAGTGTACAAATGTATTCATTCACTATAATTAACTGCCAAGTTGAGGAGCACATGGCCCATAAAGCCTTTGTTAATTAAACAGTTGTGCTTCATTGACCGAGGTATTCCTGCATGACAGTTTGTTAATATGAAAGCACATCATGCTTTTTAATAATAATCGTTCTAAATCTATTGGGAAGTCAGTTCATATCACACCGCACCACGACTTAAACTAGAAAAAATGCAGGAAAAATATTGGACTCCTTTTAGAGCTATTTCCCTCTGAGCTTATTTGTTTTCCAGCTAATGAACAAAAACATTGACAGCCAATCATAATTCACCCAATTTCAAAGAGCTTGAGAATTGCAATTTCAAGACATTTGGTTTTAAACTGTCAATCTGATCTTAAAAACATGGTGAGCAGGGGGCTGAAAAGAAGATAGAAGCGGCAACATTTAAAGATGTCCAGTGCATGGTTATGGATTCTATGTGAAAGGCTCCAAAAGCTTTTTTACCAGAACACTGCTAGTTTTTATTTGCATATTTCATTTTCTGTATCCATTCAGCGTCCGAAGGGACATAACCTTACACTTTTTGGTGTATTGACTTTCAGTGACACACCTGAGAAATTCGCTCAAGCTAATTTAGCTGCATTACAGAGTTCAAGTTTGGTGAACTTTGACCTATGTATTCATCAAATATTGATGTATTGAATTTGAGTGTCCATAGATATTTTGCATGCTCTGGTGTGGCTATACCTTGAGTCAAATTGATCTTCCACCACAAAGGGTAAAATATATTAAATATTAGGTGGAACAGGAGATAAAATGAATGTACCTCATCCCAAACAGCTTATGCGGTCACAGTGACCTGGAAAATTTGATTTCATTATCTGTAACCAAAACCTAAAACGGCTATTTTGACTATTAAGTGCATGATGCAGGAAAACGAACAATGAAAAAAGCTTGATATGATCAGACAGATTATATTTCCCATTACTTAAACTGTCGTGTTTGCCATTTCCCAAATGAGAGAACAGAGCTCCATTAAATTTCACTCTCAACAGATTAATGCAAATCAATTGCTTCATTCTCGACAGACAGCATTTAATGATTCTGTCCCCTTGGTTTCATCGGTAATACAACGAATGAAATGATTTGTTGCAAATTACAGTAAATTGTACAAGCTAAAACTGAGCATGTTTCTCGATGTCACAAGTGCACCATCCCTCCATCCCTGCACATTTTGTTTTTGTACGTCCTGGTGAAAATAGAATGTTTCCCATTAGCAAAGTGCCCGGTTGACTCATAGCATGGATCTGACGTCCATGTTGTCATCCACTTTCATTGCTTTACCTTTTAAGCATCCCCCTCGGGACCCTTCAGTGCTTTTTGCTTGCTCTGATGTGTTTGTGTGTCTTCAGAGTGACAGGCTCAATAACTTTTGATCTCAGACGAGATGTTCTTTCCCCGAAGAGCCTCGTCCAGTCAACATCTCACTGTACCAAGGTGAACCAACCCTTCACCCGAGAAAAGTCCATTGAATTATGCATGGGGTATTGAGGCCCTGTGGTAAAGAGGTGGAGATGGAGGATACATGACTTCACCGAGAGAAGCTTTCAGAGGAGAAAGCTGAAACCCACCAGGGGCTGAGAGGAGACAGAACGGGTGAGGATCAATATCACGGCCAGGGCTGATCAAACTTCATGATCTGATTACTTTTTCCATCGAACCATGAGAGGGTATAAATAGAGAGGTAGCACAGTCCATCACGGTGCTTGATCGGCTTAAACGGCCTGTGGGGTTCTGCTTTTCCGCTTCATTGGCTAATGGCTCACAGTAGAAGCCTGAGCACGTCCTTACTACCGACACACAGTGTTGGGGAAAGTTACTTGTAAAAGTAATGCATTACAATATTGCGTTACTCCCTAAAAAGTAACTAATTACGTTACTTAGTTACTTTTTATGGAAAGTAATGCGTTATATTACTTTTGCGTTACTTTTTAAATATGAGCAGGACTTGATTGTTTGTTTTTAATACAAGAAGTTCTATTTATAGCAAATGTAAAAGCCTTTCTCACCAAAAAAGTGTAATGAATAAACCTCAGGCTGAAGGAAGAGTAAATCACGTCTGTACAGTAGAACGCAGAAAAAGAAGGTTCAACACTCTTCAGCAATAAAAAAAACAACAACAAAGCACAATTGTTAGATTATCTAAAGTCATTTTTGCTAATTAATATGTTTGAACTGGATCATCAAAGGTCAGCATCAAACACATTAGTTAATAAAATGAGATTAGATATATTTGTGTTGTTTAACATATTTAATTATTGCAGGTTTGCACTTCACTATTTTAATTCATTTTGATGAATAATGAATCTGTTTTTTTGCGAGTGGGATGAATTAATGCATTTAGACATTTAGTCTAGATTAGAACTACAGTAAGATCGTGTTCACACAGCGCACTGTCAGTCAATAAATGGGGAAAAAGTAACTCTTATTTGAAAAGTAACTCTTTTTTGAAAAAGTAACAGATATTTTCTAGTAGATATCAGCAGGTACAGGCCTCAGTAAACCTACCTAACAGACAACTGCAGCTGAGGAGTGGAATAAATGCTTCTGATTTTGGCAGGAAAAGGAGAAGCTGCACAAATAAATCATTTTCGCTCAAGTGATTTGTAAGCGGGCACACAAAGACAGCAAAAGCTTGTGTTGAAAGCTGTCAGAGGTCTGAGTCGATACGTTTACATGCACTAATTTGTGTCTGTTGGTATGAATCCAATCGGTTTTCAAATTCTGAAATGTCGCTTTACATGAGCCCAAAATGTTTAAATCCAATTCACATTAGCATATGTATTCCAAACAAAACTTGAAAAGAGCTACCATGCTTATTATTGTTGCTATTTATTTGCTTTTTAGCAAATATAGGTAAATATCCAGTCTCATTCACTGATCAGTTGATAAGATGACAAAAATAAACATTCACATGTTTGCATGACATAAAATGCATCTAATTCTAAACATATGTTGATCTGATTATTTCAGATCTAAAACCCCCCTTTAAGTTGAAATGTGTCTTATATTAAGCTCAGTCAGATCAACTGAAGCGTTTAACATGTAGGCTTTTCAGTCAGATTTAGCCATCAATCCAATTATAAACAAATTATTTGTGTGCATGTAAATGTAGCTAATGTTGATTAACTGTGTGAAAAATAAATATATAAGAATAGTGTTATCTCGGTTAACTGCCAGTTTCACAGACAAGGTTTAAACCTAATCTCAGACTAAAAATGTAAATCTGAGCGGTCTTGCTTCCATTGAAGCTCAAGAAAATTGAAAATGGTTGTATTAAATGTCTTTTGGATCTCGCTGTACATCAAAACCCATGAACCTCTTGTTTACTCAGAGCAGACAAGCTCTTTAGTTTGAGTCATCCTCAGGCCCAGCACGACACAGCCTGTCCGGGCCAAACCCCATTACTTCCAGCTAACCTTTCTCCAGCCTTCAGAACCACATGTCCCTCGGTTTTGTTGGAAAGCAAAACCTCTTAACACCTCAGTCCCCATTTCCTGGTTCTGTTCCTGTAAAAGCCAGAGGAACTGGAAATGGACTGGCCTAACATCAGTGGTACAGAGAAAATTATAGAACTAAGTCTCAGGTCTTTCACAACAAGTACTAAAGTAACTTATAGGTTTGCATATGTTCCATATGGCGCCGAGGATGGCAGCCGTGTTGCGTGCTCCGGGAAAACTTTGCAGTTTTTCGTATGTTTTATTTGTTTTTTTGTTGTTTTACGTGTTAGATGTTGTTAGTATAACTGTCTACGATAGAGACACGCTTTTGAACATTGGTTCCTCCGTCGCGCAACGCAAACCGGACTTTGAGTTTTTGAATGCCGGTGGATTGCTCACAGACACCGCATCAGAGCCCTTTGTGTGGGTTGCGAAATCGAGGAAACGCCGCCGACGCCGAAAAAGAGGAAAGAGAGCTGGCGCTCTCGTCAGACTGAGACGCCGTGCTTTCCGACCTCCTCTTCCAACCATTTTACTGGCCAACGTTCAGTCACTGGATAACAAACTCTGCGAACTGCGTGCGCGCATCTCATACCAACGAGAAACAAGGGACTGCTGTGTTATTTGCCTCACAGAGACCTGGATGTCTGCGATGGTTCCAGACTCAGCCATCGAGCTCACGGGCTTCTCCGTGCACCGCTCGGATAGAACAAAGGAGCTCACAGGGAAAAGCAGAGGTGGAGGTGTTTGTTTCTATATCAACAACTCATGGTGTAATGAAAGGAACATACACTATTAAATCCTTCTGCTCCCCTGATCTGGAATTTCATGTGCTTCTGTGTCGACCATTCTGGCTACCGAGGGAATTTACAGCCATCATAATCACGGCTGTTTATATCCCCCCCAAGCCAACACAGACCAGGCACTCAGGGAACTGTACAGGAATATAAGTGAGCAGGAAACCGCGCACCCAGATGCAGCTTTTATTATCACGGGGGACTTTAACAAAGCCAACTTCAGAACAATAGCTCCAAAATACTTTCAACACGTATTTGGAGATACATCAACACGCGTGGAGATCGTATACTCGACCATTGTTACACTTCTTTCCGGGACGCATACAAGTCCCTCCCCCGCCCACCTTTCGGCAAATCGGATCACTCTTCCGTTCTGCTCCTGCCTGCTTATAGGCAGAAACTGAAACGTGAAGCACCCGCCCTCAGGACAGTTCATTGCTGGTCGGACCAATCGGACGCTATACTACAGGACTGTTTTGATCACGTGGACTGGGACATGTTCCGGGCAGCGTCTGAAGACGACATAGAGGCGTATTCAGATACGGTCACGTGTTTCATCAGGAAGTGTATAGATGATGTAGTTCCGACCAAAACAATCCGTATCTACCCCAACCAAAAACCGTGGATTAACAGCGATGTTCGATCAGCCTTGTCAGCGCGGACATCTGCCTTTAAATCCGGAAACACTGACGATCGGAAACAAGCCAGTTACAATCTCAGGAGATCCATCAAAGCAGCCAAACGAACATATAAAAACAAAGTTGAAGAACACTTCAACAACAATAACCCAAGAAGCATGTGGCAGGGCATCATCAACATCACAGGCTTTAAAGGGAATAAACCAGCTACTGTGAACATTGCCGCCTCTCTACCGGATGAGCTCAACACCTTTTATGCTCGGTTCGAGGCTGATAACACCGCACACACAGAGAGCGCTGCCGCGGCTGCCGCAGAAGAGGTCAGTCCACTCATGCTTTCTGTCGCGGACGTAACCCGATCCTTTAAACGGGTGAACATCCGTAAAGCCGTTGGCCCAGATGGTATACCAGGCCGTGTGCTCAAAGCATGCGCTTTCCAGCTAGCTGGGGGTTTTACAGACATTTTCAATCTGTCCCTCTCTCTGTCTGTGGTTCCCTCGTGCTTCAAAAAATCCATCATTGTGCCCATACCAAAGAAAAATAAAATCACATGCTTGAATGACTGGAGGCCCGTTGCTCTGACCCCCATCTTCAGCAAGTGTTTTGAGAAGCTTGTCAGAGAACACATCTGCTCTGTGCTGCCTGCTTCACTGGACCCACTACAATTTGCATACCGCAGTAACCGTTCCACAGACGATGCTATTGCCTTCACCCTGCACACTGCTCTCTCCCACCTGGAAAATAAGAACACCTATGTGAGGATGCTGGTCGTGGATTATAGTTCGGCATTTAACACCATAGTGCCTGCCACACTGGTTGCGAAGCTCCAGACTCTAGGACTGAACAGATCTCTGTGCAGCTGGATCCTGGACTTCCTGACAGGCAGAAGTCAGGTGGTCAGAATGGGCAACAACACATCATCTCCCTGATCCTCAACACTGGTGCACCGCAGGGCTGCGTCCTCAGCCCACTCCTGTACTCCTTGTACACACACGACTGTACAGCTACACAGCTCGAATGTCATCGTCAAATTTGCTGATGACACAACGCGGTGATAGGCCTGATCACCGACAACAATGAGACGGCCTACAGAGAGGAGGTGAGTACCCTGACTAAATGGTGCCAGGAGAACCACCTCTCACTCAACATCGACAAGACCAAGGAGCTGGTGGTGGATTACAGGAGACAGAGCAGAGAACACACACCCATCACCATCGACAAGACACCTGTGGAGGGTGAGCAGCTTTAAGTTCCTCGGCGCTCACATCACCGAGGATCTCACATGGTCTGCTCACACAGATGCAGTGCTGAAGAAGGCACATCAGCGTCTCTTCTTCCTGAGACGGCTGAGGAAGTTTGGAACGAGCCCCAGCATCCTCAGATCCTTCTACACCTGCACTGTGGAGAGCATCCTGACCGGCTGTATCACCGCCTGGTTTGGAAACAGCACCGCTGGCAACCGCAGGAGCTCTGCAAAGGGTCGTGCGAACTGCCCGCCACATTGTTGGAGGTGAGCTTCCCTCCCTCCAGGATATCTACACCAGGCGGTGTACAAGGAAAGCCCGGAGGATTATCAAAGACTCCAGCCACCCGTCCCACAGACTGCTCTCTGTTGCCCTCAGGGCGACGCTTCCGCAGCATCCGATCCCGCACTAGCCGACTGAGGGACAGCTTTTTCTCAGGCTATCAGGCTAATGAACAGTCAGAAATAACTCACCTACATCACACTCCCACTCACACAACATGCCATGCACTGCACTTTAACACAGTTCAACTGGACTACACGCACACACTGCACTAACACAACCTATCTGCTATCACTGGACACCATACAATGCACATCCACGACACTGCATATGAATAATCTGTTGCACCTTTGCACATCTATCTGCTGCTCAACCAATCTGCTGTTAATTTATACTCTGTTGCACCTCACATTATTACTATGTATAGACTACATTATGTATAGATACTGTACATAATGTAGATGTGCCCATACGGTGTATAATGTGTCGCTGATAATTGAGTGTGTCTTTATAGTACACTATGTGTACTGAGTATATGTATGTGTATTTTGCACATTGTCTTCTGTACAGTCTGTAAATATGTACTGTCCATATGTAAATTGTCTTTTTTTTTTTTGCACTGTCTGGAGCACTGTAAATGCTCCAGTGCAGTTTTTTTTGCACTGTCTGTCCATATGTAAATTGTTTGTTGTTTTTTTTGCACTGTCTGGAGCACGCTCATAAGAATTTCACTCACCAAGGCACTTGTGCTGTGGTGATGTGACAATAAAAGTGATTTGATTTGATTTGATTTGATTTGATTTGCTAATATGAAAACTATAACATGTGCAGAGTTCTTACACCAAACATTTCCTCAATATAAAATAAAATACAGAGGTAAAGTGCTCATATATGAGCATCGCTATCCAGTAGAAGTGTAGTCACATTAACAAAATAGCAACACAATTTCACAGGCAAAAAAGGACTATTGTCTATCGTCAATAAAATACAGTTTGCACAGGGGTCATATTCATATCAAGAAGCTTTTCGGCAAATTCACGTGACAAATTTGAAAAGGAGTTAAATCTCTGTGAGAACATTATCGTGCTCATGCAAAACTCCCAGACGTGCAGATTGCAATTGGAATGCCATATTTTTGCATGCAAAATATTACCAAACAACTGTAAATATGACCACACCTTAAAGGGGACCTATTATGCTCCTTTTTACAAGATGTAAATCAAGTTTCCGATATCCCCAGGGTGTGTATGTAAAGTTTTAGCTCAAAATACCTGAAGCACGGCAATAGCAGTGCTAGTCTTTGCAAATAAACATTCCCCTACAAGTCCAAGCCTGTTATCTTTAAAGAAAACGTACTCGTGTCAAAGTCAGTCATCTGATTGTACTGTGCATAATAAATTTGCATTTATGAATTACACAGACAGGGAGCACAGCGCGATACAAATAACAACATAGCTGGTCTCATGGTGCATGGCATGCTATCACAAAACTTTATAAGTCCCACTCGTGATTATGAGCTCAATAAACTCAAGCGATCGACTCACATTGCTTTCATACGCAACTTTTAACCAACACATTCCTATTAACAATCATTCATGAAGACAGCACCAGTGAAAACAGACAGAGACAATGGTAGCTTTAGCATTATTAGCCTTACACAGTGCCAAGAAGCTCTTTCAGAAGGGCAATTTGGAAAACAAATGAGATACTTACTTTGTCTGGAGCTGACGTCACGCACAAAGAGTTGGTGTTGATTCCTACACGTATTGGAGACTTCACAGATTTTTTTTCCAGGACATTTCCTTAGACAATGAAACTTAGTGTCCTCCGCTCAGATGGAGGGAGTCTATGGAGACTATGTTCGTTAGTGCATCCCAAAACACAACACTTGAAAAGCCTCGTTGGCGCTGACATTGTATATCTCCAGCAGCTACAGCAATCATCCTTAATGGCAGGGTCGAACTGCTGCTTCTCACTCAGGGCTGTGTTTATGCTTAGAGGGCAGCGTCACAAATGAGCAGGACTTTTTCCCCTCAGTGACGTGAATAGAGGGAGAATCTGAAACAGCTCGTTCTTAGAGACTTTATGATTTTTTTAGATCATAAAAAATGAGCGGCTGCTTGTTTTCACACACTGAGGCCACGCAACTGTGTTCAGACACCTTATAAAAGTAATTTTGTTTTGCATAATAGGTACCCTTTAAGACCTATATGGGACAAAAAAGGTACAGTTAAAATGTCACAACTGTTTTATAGTTTGTGATCAAATTAAGGCCTGGAGGGCCAGTGTCCTGCAGATTTGAGCTCCAACCCTAATCAAACACACCTGTCTTAAGACATTGATTAGCGTCTTCAGGTGTGTTTGATTAGGGTTGGATCTAAAATCTGCAGGACACCGGCCCTCCAGGACCGAAGATCACTGCTTTAAGGGATGCAAAATGACAAAACTGGCATCATCTGAATCAGTAGCCAACCTAATTTTATTGAAGAATGTGGAATAAAGTCCACAAAAGTATAAAATAAAAGTTTATAATAAATACAAAAATATACTATAAAATATGATATAAATATATAAATTAGGCCTTTTCTCAGTGTATTGTCATTGCTTTTTGACATTCCTTTTTTCACGACATGTAAATGCACTTTGAGCATCTGAAGTCTGATGTTTATATGGAGCACTTGAATTTAAAAGGTTACAGAGCATCTTGTTCTGTTTTACTTCAACCCTCCTGTTCATCCTTCTGGTCTTCCATTATCTCCTAATTTATCTCCTGCAGATCTTATAAAATATGCATCCCTTCCTCTGCGTAAGGACCCTCAAAGCTTTTATTGCAGTCTTTCAGGGCCATAAATCTAATGGTAAAGACATTAGGAATCGTAAAAGCAGCACTGCGGATCTATATGCATATGTCTGTTCTAGTGTTTTAATAATAAAATGCAAGTATGTGTTTTATGGTTGTGCAAGTGAAGTTCAGGATATTAAACAACGTGCATGGCTGCGTTATGAGCATTTGCATATGTCTCTATAATGCCCTGTTTTGTATTTTCAACTGCAGGAAACCAAGGAAGCAGAATATCCTGATGAAATTACTTGAGATGAAATGTGTCCAGACTCTGAAACCTTATTCCTGCTACAGCCTTACATTAAAACAAATAACCTTGTTTTGGGTCTTACTGCTAATTTACTGTAGTATTTATATTTTTCTTGACCTCTTTCTCTAGCAAAATGTTTACTGAGGATAGTACAAGCCAAAAGGAAGACTGTTGAAAATACGAAATGCGTTGTTTTACAAATGACTCAGGTGTCAGTGCTGATTTAGTTTGTTCATCTGTCAATACTGATGCCTAACCTGAACTGATGATTCAGCTGAATCCTAATGGCTGCCTATCCTTCAGCTCTTAGTATTAATGATTTGAGACTAGTCATTTACAGCTAATTTCAGCTCAAATCTGGATGGAAATTAAAAACTTTAGTCAGAAGGTCATGAGCTTAACAGTCGGCACACAGCTTTAAAGTGCCTCATAAAGTTAGATGAACTCTTTAGTCAGAGCTGATTATCTCTGCTTGAAGGAGGACGAGTCTGATTGTGTGTTCCATTAATAAAAATGTATTATTTTTATCAGAAAGTTCAGCAGCATGTGACCTTTTAGATGTGATCTCAATGACTCTCAAATAAAGATTCATTAAATATTTATTTGTAATCAGTTTGTGGTAAAAGCTTTGGATTGTTCATTATAAATGGGTCACATATGTCAAATGACACCAAATGTCAGCACTGGCACAATGCCAGCAGGAGCTGACAACCGCATAACGATGCATAGAGCAGCTGGAACGTGAAGCTCAGGAACGACAGGAAGGAATGAATGAGGTGGAACAAGGCGCTGAGGAGGAGATCAACAGGCTAAAATAGACTCTAGCAGCTACCAGACACAAAAAGGAGGAAATCGAAGAGAACTACGCTGATCGTGCTGACAAGCTACAGTATGCAGAGCAGCTACTGGGGAAGGCAAAGGCTGACTTCAGGGACAAAAACAGCAGAATCAAAGCCCTTGAAGCTCACCTGGATGAGTCAAGAAAAGAGATCAGCCGCTAACACGACAGCTCGACTACTTCAAAGAGGATTATGAAAGTTTCCAAGAGGAACTCAAGCACGCTTATGAATTACGCTATGAGCCGTCAAGGACAGGACGTGCACCGACCGCACCCCTGCCAAGCAGGACCGGTCACCTGTTCCTGGACTGACACGTGAGCAAAAGATGGAGGGGGTGGTGTTAAAACATTCACCAGCGCCCTCTGAAGAACTTTACCTCATGACAGAGCCAAAAGAATCTGCTGCAGCTAGCCGCAGATCGTCGCACGGCCTAAACCTAAAAGACCTCGACAAGCTCACCAGGTACATTGGCAAATTCAACCCCAGTGTGCCAAACAGCCAAAATGTCCAAGCTTATCTACAAGATATCGAATTCCATCTGGAAATGCGACCTAACGTTATGGACAAAGATAAACTCTATTTACTCCGAACGACATCCAGTCCTGAAGTTCGCAGCTTCCTTGACCGGCAGCCTGCTAACACAAAGACTGATTATCAATTGCTTCAAAAAGCCCTCATTAAAAATTTTGCCGACCCTGAGTCCGATCAAGGCTTAGTGGCTGCCCTGGAGACGAGACAAGGACGTCACGAATTTCCTCAAACTTACTACAGTCGACTCAGACAAGCATACTTTGGAACTCGCAATGAATCTGACATGGAGGATGAACTGAACATTAAAACTCTCTTCCTGAGGAACCTTCATCCTGGCATAAGCCACCATCTTGGCGTTCTCGCATGCCCACGAACAATGAACACTCAGCAGTTGCGAGACTTGGTGCAGAACAAAAGATGGCCTCAGAAAAGAGCGTCAAAACCCCAGCAGTTCTTGACTTCAACACTCAAAGTCACGGACTGGCTCTAGAGGGCACCCAACGCCAAGACAGTGCTAAGCCGACACACAGAGAGTGGAATGCACCCCGGTCCAACAGAGAACGAGACTCACACGCTGGCACCCGATATAAACAGAGGTATGACCGCTAGGATGGACCGCGTGGACGTCAACGCTTACCTGGACGACACTGGGATAAGTCATGGGACCAAGCAAGGCCTCAGGAGAGTCAATGGGAGAGATCGTGGAACCAGCCAAGCTCATTTGGAAACTCAAGAGAGAGAAGCTCATGGGACTTCAATGGAAACTCCAAGGGAAAGCGACAAACTCACACTGGAGCAATCAGCCCAAGGAATCGACGAAAGAATTCACCAAGATTCCAAACTGACCGAGCTCGAACTGAATCCACACAAGAACAAAAGACACCACCGTACTTCGACTCACAAAAGCTGATGGAATTGATGATGAAAGAGTTCTTCCAACGAAAAGAGGAGGATCGGAAGTGGGAAAAGAAAGAGAAATCAGATTCAGCCTGACTAGTAGTCGGACAAGAAGACAGCGACAAGCTGACCAAATCAGCCACAGAAAACAGCACTCCCTCACCTCACTCTCAGAGTACAGTAAACATCCTAACTTCAGAGGAGACGAGGAGAAAGAGAAGACAGAACATCAACAGATCATATCAAGGATGCAGGCAATGGTTTGTTTGATGCAGAAACAGGAAACTATTCATAAAAAAGTTATCAAGTCATTGAAATAAATTATTGAACTTAACTTATTGAGCATAACCATGTTTCTGAGTTGCAAACTTTGGCCGATGAATTGAGTTCATTAAGACTCCAGTCTGTCACGGTTCATGGGTTCCCGGTCCCATCCTCGCCTTGTCATATGTGTGTGTGTGCGTGTGTGTGAGCAGGTGTCTGTGATTGAGGCTGATTCACTCCAGCTGAGAGTCATTACCTGGGCTATATTAGATCCTGTCACGCTGTCTCCCTTTGTCAGATCCTCGCAGTGTCTGCCGTGTTCTGGTCGGCGAATTCGGTCCGTTCCCGTTCCCGTTCCCGTTCCTGGTTCCGCGATTCCCGAGCCCTGCTGTTTTCCTGGACTCTGAACACCAGACACTCGTCTGCCCATTGCTTCCCTGCGCTACCCGCCTCTGCCTACGGAGAGCTCCACCATAGCTTCGCTATTTCTGTGTTCTCCTGTAATAAACCTTCTATTTTCCGCAACTGAATCCTCCTGTCTATCATTGTGACAGAAGGATCTGACCACCTTCATGGATTCAGCGGAGACTCGTGGTTTGCAGGAACTGTTAGCCGGCAACAACGCTCGTATGGATCTTCAGGAGGAGAATATGCTGAACACCGGACGAGCTGTGCAGGCGTTAGTAGCGCAGGTGTCCGAGCTCACCACCCAGATGCAATTATTAAGACCACCCGCTGCGCCACCCACACCGCCGAATTTTCCCATCCCCGGGAACAACAGTCCTCAGCACGAACCTAGACTCCCTGCACCGGAAGGTGTATGCCGGAGATCCTAACCTCTGTAGAGCGTTTCTGACGAAATGACGTTCGCCACGGAGGCTTCTAAAGTGGCACTAGTGCTGACGTTGCTGTCAGGAAAAGCAGCATTGTGGGGAACGGCGGTGTGAGAAAATTGCCATCCATGTTGTTCCTCGTTCCGCTCACTCTCTCAGGAGATGAGGAGGGTGTTTGATCGTGCGCTGGTCGGGCGCGAGGCAGCGCGCATGCTGGCCGACCTCCGCCAGGGGGAGCAGTCCGTTTCCGACTATTCCATCCAGTTCAGGACCCTGGCGGCGGAGTGTGAGTGGAACGAGAGGGCGCAGTGGGACATGTTCCTGCATGGGCTGGCTGACCGTATCCAACGGGAGATCGATGTGGTGGAATTACCTTCTGGGTTGGACGAACTTGTGGATCTAGCCTTCCGCGTGGATGCACGGCTTCAGCAACGCGATCTTTGTGGTCGACACAAGTTAACACCGAGATATCCTTTCCTCGACACTGGCGATACGGTCAGTCACTCGTCGGTTGACGAACCCATGCAGGTGGGTAGAGCTCGGCTCTCCCGGGAGGAGAGAGATCGTCGGAGGATGAAGGGACTGTGTTTGTACTGCGGCGCGGCTGGCCATTTCCTGGTGAGTTGCCCCGTAAAAGATCAGGCCCGACAGTAGGTCTGAGGCTACTGTCGGGTGGTGTGTCTCTCAACAAGGCCTCATCTACTACCCTCCTCCCGGTGAGGTTGCAATGGGCGGCCGGGGGCGACATGAGGGGACAGCGCTGCTAGACTCCGGAGCCGAGGGTAACCTGTTGGACATTTCCCTGGCACAACTCCTTCACATTCCCTTGGTTTCCCTCTGTCACAAGATCTCAGTCAGCGCCCTCAATGGACAGTCCCTTCCCCAGATCAGTCTCTCCACTGTACCCATCACCCTCGTCACCTCAGGCAACCACTCAGAGACCATCACGTTCCTCGTCACCCATTCACCTCTGGCCCCGGTGGTGTTGGGTCACCCCTAGCTCACTCAACACAATCCTCGGGTGGATTGGGGTCGTAACACTGTCTCGGAGTGGAGTAGAGCCTGCTATGCCTCTTGTCTTGTGTCTGCTGGGTTTTCTGTTTCTGGTTCTGTGTTGCAGGATGAGATGGGGAGCCTGTCTAACATGCCCGAGGAGTATCTCGACCTGAAGGAGGTATTCAGTAAGTCCAGGGACGCTTCTCTCCCTCCTCATCGTCCCTACGACTGTGCTATAGAGTTAGTACCAGGTATGTCTCCGCCTAAAGGCAGATTATACTCGCTTTCTGTCCCGGAAAGGGAGGCCATGGAGAAATATATTTCTGATTCTCTGACAGCCGGGTTCATCTGCCCTCTTCTTCTCCAGCGGGGCAGGATTTTTTTGTCGCAAGAAGGATGGTTCTCTGCGACCTTGTATTGACTTCATCGAGGCTTGAACAACATCACGGTAAAGAATACTTATCCTTTGCCGTTGATGTCTTCAGCTGAGAGGTTGCAGGGAGCATCCATCTTCACCAAGTTAGATCTCAGAAACGCTATCATTTGGTTCGCATAAGAGAGGGGATGAGTGGAAGACCGCGTTTAATACCCCCAGAGGGCACTTTTGAGTATTTGGTTATGCCATTCGGGCTCTCTAACTCTCCCGCGGTCTTCCAGGCACTCGTCAATGACGTGTTGAGAGATATGGTCGATCAGTTCATATATGTCTACCTGGATGACATATTGATTTTTTCTTCTTCTCTCCAGGAACATGTTCAACACGTCAGGCAAGTGCTCCAGAGGTTGTTAGAGAATGGGCTTTTTGTCAAGGTGGAGAAGTGCGCGTTCCATGCACAGTCGGTTCCTTTCTTGGGTTTCATAGTGTCGCCGGAGGGGGTTCGCATGGATCCTGACAAGGTTAAGGCTGTGGTAAATTGGCCAACCCCTGATTCCCGCAAGGCCCTGCTGAGGTTTCTGGGGTTCGCTAATTTTTTACGCCGTTTTATTCGCAATTTCAGCCAGCTAGCCGCTCCTCTGACTGCCTTGACCTCCACCAAGACGACGTTCAGGTGGTCGAATGCGGCCATGGCCGCATTCACCAAACTCAGAAGCCGCCGCTTCGGCACCCATTCTCCGGGCTCCTGATCCCACACGCCAGTTCGTGGTGGAGGTCGACGCCAGAGGTGGGGGTAGGTGCAGTGCTATCCCAGCGGGGCCACCTCGGACGACAAAGTGCATCCCTGCTGCTTTTTTCCCATCGACTGTCCCCCTGCCGAACGCAATTACGACATCGGTAACAGAGAGTTGCTGGCCGTCAAGCTAGCATTGGAGGAATGGCGTCACTGGTTAGAGGGTTCGGGAGTTCCTTTCGTAGTTTGGACCGACCATAAGAATCTTGAATATATTCAGTCCGCTAAACATCTTAACTCCAGGCAGGCTCGTTGGGCACTATTTTTCGGACGTTTTGATTTTTCCATCTCCTATCGGCCGGGTTCTAAAAACATCAAACCAGATGCCTTGTCACGCATTTTTGATCATTCGGACCGCCCGGTGTCTCCCGAGTGCATCATACCTGAGAGATTGGTTGTCTCTGCAGTCACTTGGGAGATCGAATCCAAGGTCCGCATGGCCTTGGAAGGGGTAATGCCTCCGCCCGGATGCCCAACGGGCCGGTTGTTTGTGCCGGAGAGGTTATGGTCCAACGTCATCCAATGGGGTCACTGTTCCAACGTGGCTTGTCATCCAGGAATCGGTCGCACCATGTTTTTGGTTAAACAACGATTCTGGTGGCGGGCCATGGCTCGCGATATCCGAGAGTTTGTTTTGGCCTGCTCAGTCTGTGCTTGGGGTAAGACTTCCAATCGACCTCCAGAGGGGTTACTTCAGCCGCTGTCAGTCCCTTCGAGACCCTGGTCCCATATCGCGCTAGATTTCGTCACTGCCCTCCCACCCTCCCTAGGTAATACGGTTGTTTTAACCGTAGTGGACCGGTTCTCGAAGGCGGCCCATTTTATTCCCTTGCCCAAATTGCCCTCAGCCAAGGAGACAGTGGCTACTGTAGTTAATCATGTCTTTCACATTCATGGCCTCCCGGCAGACGTGGTTTCCGACAGGGGTCCCCAATTCGTGTCCAAATTTTGGAGAGAGTTTTGTCGACTACTGGGGGCGACTGTGAGTTTGTCTTCTGGGTTTCACCCTCAGACCAACGATCAAACTGAGCGGGCCAACCAGGATCTCAAGAGGGTGTTGCGATATTTGGTCACTCAGAATCCCACTTCCTGGTGTCAGCAACTTTCATGGGTTGAGTACGCTCACAACTCGTTACCGGTGTCGTCCACGGGCCTCTCGCCGTTTGAGTGTAGTTTAGGTTACCAGCCACCTCTATTCCCTAGTATAGAATCAAGTCGCGGTCCCTGCTCACGCTCACGCCGTCCAGAGGTGTCACTGCCTGGACGAGAGCCCGAGAGACTCTCCTCCGGGTGGGGGCGTGCACCAAGGCTAAGGCTGATCGCCACCGGTCGAAGCCTCCCGTCTACGCCGTTGGTCAAAAAGTGTGGCTTTCTACCAGGAACATTCCGCTCCGGTCCGTGTGTAATAAGTTGGCTCCCAAATTTATTGGCCCGTTTCCTGTTACTAAAATTATTAGTCCAGTGACAGTCCGGCTCAAACTCCCTCCTGCGTAGGAGAATTCATCCCGCGTTCCATGTGTCCAAAGTTAAACCCGTTTTTTGGTCTCACCTTAATCCGCCTACTCCGGTTCCTTCCCTGCCGCGACTCATAGATGGGGAACCTACCTATTTGGTCAATCGTATTCTGGACTCGAGGCGGAGGGGACGAGGATTTCAATACTTGGTGGACTGGGAAGGTTACGGTCCGGAGGAGAGAAGTTGAGTTCCGGCCAGGGACATATTGGATCACTCCCTTATTGATGATTACAATCAACAGGTAGGTCGGCTGGGAGCCGAGAGGTGCTCCTAGGGGAGGGTACTGTCACGGTTCATGGGTTCCCGTGCCATCCTCGCCTTGTCATATGTGTGTGTGTGCGTGTGTGTGAGCAGGTGTCTGTGGGTGTGTGTGATTGAGGCTGATTCGCTCCAGCTGAGAGTCATTACCTGGGCTATATTAGATCCTGTCAACGGACACTGCGTCTGCCCATTGCTTCGCTACCCGCCTCTGCCTACGGAGAGCTCCACCATAGCTTCGCTATTTCTGTGTTCTCCTGTAATAAACCTTCAATTTTCTGCAACTGAATCCTCCCGTCTATCATTGTGACACAGTCACCTGTTATAAAATTGTAAAAGAAGTTAACTGCATGTCAGGTTTATGTCCAGTCGTTTTTTTACAATTGCAGGGGTCAAGTTCTTTGTGGTTTTTAATTGCTGCTTAGATAGCATGCTCATTTTGTGAAACGGTTCAGGTAAGGGGTCGCATTTTGCAGCCATGCCTGCAGATATCCTTATTATATCCTGCCTTACACCGGAATAGGGGTGCTATGTTTGTGGTTTGAACATATATGCTTAGCTGAAGTTTTTTGAAGGTATTATAATCCCTTTTAGATTAAAGTAGATGGAGATACGCTTGCAGTTTAGAAGTACTGCAAAAACGTCCCTGAAATGCATTCTTCTTTTACCCCAAAAATATACACAGAATGGTCATTTCAATGTCAGAAAGAAATAAAATAAAAGGACATGAAAAAAATAAATACCTTCTCTCTCAAAATATCACAGTTGTACCAATAAGGGCTTTGGTTTTAATCAAATGGGTTATGGGTAACCATACACCATCGATAATTCAATGTTCTGTAAGGTATTGATCAGTTTGTTCTATTTTTTCTCGTTCTATATCAATTCCCTCAAGGAAGGAAATTAACTAATCCCAAAAAGGTAATAGTTCTTTAGATTTGGGATTGTCTTGCATTCTTAGAGCAAGACTGATAATTGAAAGAAAGGATATTGTCCTCTTCCTTATGATGTGTTGTCCTTTTTCCTGGCTCGCCATCAAATGTGAAGTTCCAGAGGATGTCATAGAAGATCACAGAGGTGTCACGAAAAAAAAAACACAAAGAAAAAGCTGGCCTCCATCAAAAGTTTTTTCCTCTTACACAGGCACATGGCCAACAATGGCATCAGCGAACTCTACGTTTGTTCTTTGCTCTTACACAGTCTCTCACAGGTAAAACAATATTCAATCGGCATCTTCGGATACTGGATGGCTCGAAATAAATTAATTCTAATACTTTCGTACACTTTTTGGAGAATTTGAATCTATATTTATTTAAATTAGATTGAGTAGATCAGATCAAGTCCTTTCTTCTCTGTCGGGCTTGTCTCTTCTGTCTTTGCGCATGCTCGTCGACACGCAGGGCGCGCAACGACAAAGAGCTCTCATTGGTCAATAACTAATCTTCTAAATAAGATAAATTGACTTATTTTTAAATGTTCTTTAATGACTTCTACAATTCTTTTCAACTTTTATTAGAGAAATATGATGTTACTAAACTGTGAATAAATTAAATCCCTTCAATTACACTTAATTTAACCGGGATTACATTATGTTTCATAAGATATGTATTAATTGTAATACAACGGTTTGTTAACATGACTGAATTGTTTGCTTTTGTCTTTATTTCCTATTACATAAGTCACATACTTTATACTTATACTTTTATAATGGCTGTTATTGGTCATTAAAACTGAATCAGAATATATGTGCACATGTTACCTAAACCACATATTAATGTTTTATATTTTTTTTTAAATGAAAACAAAAGAGGGTTGTCTTTTATATTTTGAAGTAAACGAAAAGGCAGTGATGTTTGCTTTCATTTCGTTTTTTTGTAATGCTTACACACGTTGCATGAATGACATTTTTGTGGCTATTAATATTTTAAATGAAGCAAAAAAGGGGCAATACTGTTTGATATAATATTTTGTTTTACTGTAATGTATGTAAGTTCTCTGAACTAAATTTTTGCAGCTATTAATATGTTCACATGAAAACTAAAAGAAGTGGTGTTTGATATCATATTTTGCCATATTGTAATACAGTGTAGATAACTTAGGCGAGCTGACTGACGTTATCAAGTACGCTGCTGTTACATTTGCAGAATTACCGGACCTGTGTTCTCCCGTCCTCGAGAGTTCGCACTACCGAGTCGAACTTGCGAAGTCCAAACTACCGAGGACACAAGTCCGAACTTTGCATACTTGGTATTGAGAAACTGTTGTGTGTTCCAGAGAGGGAGACGCTGTAATCCACCGATTAATTCTCCTGTTGCAGATTGGATCTCATCCTTGTGTGGTCTTTGTGTGATGGCATACCAGTCCAGACACAGTACACTTATCTTAATATTTATTAAGTCTACAATTTACTGTCTTGCTCATTAGGGCCCAAGCCAGAAAGGCGCAGGGCCCTATTGATTTCGTAAGGATTCCTTTTTTTTTTTTTTTTTTTTTATCCGGGCATTTTGGGGGGCTTAACATGGTCAAAAACTCTTGAAAATTTGCACACACATTGGAACCTGCAGCCATTAGAACGCCGCAGAGGCTGGAACCCGGGCGTGGCACAGAGGCTCTACGGCGCCCCCTGGAACACCATCAGAAAACTTGATGTATAGCTCACACATGCTTGCACGTATTCATATGAAACTCGGTACACATATAGATCTCATTGAGCCGAGTAACTTTTGTGCGGCATGTCATGAGCTCCGCCCAACAGGAAGTCAGCTATTCAGGGCTGTTTAAAAAGCACATGCTCTGGAATTTGAAATACTCCTCCCAGGATTTTCAACAGACGAGCACCAAACTCAAGATCTCAACGTGATCTCAAGACATTGGGGATGCTAAATTGCGGAGGGATTTTTGATATCTGATTTTGATCACACTTCAGTGGTTTGTTCGGTGTATGAAGCCGATCGCATCAATCAAGGTTCAAGGTTCCAAGTTTCTTTATTTGTCACATAATAAATTATACAGGGTATAATTAGAAGTGAAATGTAATCGAATCAGGTCCGCTCAGTGGACAGTGCAAAATAATAAAAATAAAAATTAAATAAAGTAACACAACACAAGAGCATATATATGGTAAAAAAAGAGAAATAAGAGTAAAATGTGCAATGAAATAAAAAAGTGCAAAACAATAATATGTGCAAAACAATAAGATGTGCAAAAACAATGTGACAATTATGAGTCAAAGTTATAGCGCCACCAACTGGTAGCAGAATGCTTTGAATTCCCCATCTTACGTTTACCCAATTTACTTCAAACTTCATCAGAATAATGTAAAAACACGGCCGATGTGAAACTGTGAAGGGAATATTGTTATCTAAAATACTGTTGCCATGGCAACGTGTCAAACCTCAATATTCTTTTCTGGTGATTTTGAGGCACTCAAGATGTTGAAAATTTCATAAAACTCAACACACACATCAGTATTAATTATAGATAGACACTGGCAAAAGCTCATAAACAGGCGTGGAGGAGGCACTCTATAGCGCCACCTTTTGTCAAAACTTGGGGGGTTAGTTTTAGCTACAGTCACCAAACTCAGTATATATACTGTATATAAACTTTCTAATTTACACTCATTAGCTACGACCAACAGGAAGCCGGCTATTTTTGTTTTAATGTCAATTTCTGGAATAATCAAGCTGCAAACTAATTCATACTCCTCCAAGAAGAAACAAGTAGTTCACACCAAACTTTGTCAACATGATGCCAAGACACTGAAGATGCTAAATTGTGAAAGGCTTGTGGATAGCTTGAATGGTGTTGAAATAGTGGTTTATTAAAGTGAGCGTAAAAAATGTGTAAATTATATGACTGTGTGTGTGTGTGTGTGTGTGTGTGTGTGTGTGTGTGTGTGTACAGGGCCTGAAGTGGAATGGAGGGCAGTCGGGCTGTCTTTTTAGCGTGACAGGGAGTGAGGGGGGTTGAGGGGGAGAGAGAGAGAGAGAGAGAGAGAGAGAGAGAGAGAGAGAGACAGAGAGAGAGTGAGAGAGAGAGACAGAGAGAGAGAGGGATATAGAGAGAGACTTTTAAACATATCTTTAATCACCAGAAAAAAATAATCAGTCATTTTTGGTTGTTGTTTTTTGCATGGTATCATGGTATACGTTAATAAACAATCATAGCAGGGTTTTTTGCTTTACAAAGCATGTGTTTATTCAAATTGAATTCATCAAAAACATTCAAGTAGATTTCATTATTGATTTATATATTAGTTTAACAACTTATATTCATCATTAATAATTCATAACAATTCATAAATTCTGGTTTGACTTAATTTTTCTGGATTCTGTATTTTTATGACATAATACAAATATACTATTGAAAATGGTGGTAATGAAATGAATGTATAAAGCTTTAACAATTTAATTAATGCTTTAAAATGTAATCAAATTAAAATAACTTTTATCCTTTTATGCTTTCGTAAAGGGCTGCACAATAAAGATTTACTAAATAAAAATGAGGGGGAAATTATTTTCCTTAAATGTTTCTATTTGTTATTATTATTATTTTAGAAGTAGGCTACATTATAGTACAATCGTAATTTCTGTCAATTTCTTCAAGTTAAAAAGCTGACTTTTATTTTGATGGGTAGTAGTGAACTGAAGGGGGCAGTAATATGCATTTGAAGCGTCTAAGCTGCCGCAAAACACAGAAGAAGAAGAAGGAGACGGGTAGTAGTCAAGCGCTTTGTGTGTATTTGACAGTGGTTTTCTCAAATAAAAGGATGAAAGGATTATTAATTGTTCTCTCAGTGTCAGCGAGGCTCTCGGTGTTTGTTCTCAGATAGTGAGACAGCAGGCGCTGTTAAACACTATGAGCGGCGTTAGGGATGGCTCCGCTCAATTTGTGCTTTAATATACTTTTGTACATTTTTTTACTTTCTCTTTTTACACGCATAACGTCTGCACTATTTATATACGACAGAAGAACACTTTTGGACATTGGGCACCACTGCACTAACCTGCTTCAGGACACTTTATCCACGGACCCAGCGTGGCCATTGGAGATACTTCGGAACACCGAGGTTAACAAAGGCCGCCTCAATAATCCCAGGAGGCGAAGGAAACATCGCGGGAGACGCGCTGGAATACGCAACAGACTGAGGAAAAGGGCTCACAGTCCTCCTCTACCGAGTATTCTGCTCGCTAATGTCCAATCCTTGGAGAATTAGATGGACGATCTTAGAGCCAAGATAACTTTCCAACGGGACATTAGAGACTGTAACATCCTCTGTTTGACCGAAACATGTCTCACGTCGACGGTCCCGGACACCGCTGTAACGCCGTCTGATAACTTTTCTGTTTTACGGATGGACAATTCTCAATTTTCATAAAATTGTTGGCAACAATTTACAATAAGGCCATTCAAATATTTGTAAAAAATAGTTATAGATCATAAAAAGTGTTAGCAGCAATTTACATTAAGTTCATTAATTAATGCATTAACTAACATGAACTAAAAAGGAACTTTATATTTTTAAATCATTTATTAATATTTTTTTAATGTTGGGTAATACTAAAATTAAAAATATTAATGTACATGTTAATTCACAGTACAAGGGCTCGCAAAATGTCAAAATCCCTGTTTCAGATTTTGGTATCCCGAAAATGTATTTAACTAGCCCAAATAAAAAGAACACACACATATACACACACACATACACATATACACATATACAGTGCACAGCGTAAATGAGTACACCCCCTTTGAAAAGTAAAATTTTAAACAATATCTCAATGAACACAAAAACCATTTCCAAAATGTTGACAAGACTAAGTTTAATATAAAATCTGTTTAACTTATAACATGAAAGTATATTAATAATATAACTTAGATTACACATTTTTCAGTTTTACTCAAATTAGGGTGATGCAAAAATGAGTACACCCCACAACAAAAACTACTAAATCTAGTACTTTGTATGGCCTCCATGATTTTTAATGACAGCACCAAGTCTTCTAGGCATGGAATGAACAAGTTGGCAACATTTTGCCAGATCTATCTTTTCCATTCTACAAGAATGACCTCTTTTAGAGATTGGATGCTGGATGGAGAGTGATGCTCAACTTGTCTCTTCAGAATTCCCCATAGGTGTTCGATTGGGTTCAGATCAGGAGACATACTTGGCCACTGAATCACTTTCACCCTGTTCTTCTTCAGAAATCCAACAGTGGCCTTAGATGTGTGTTTAGGATCATTGTCATGTTGGAAAAGTGCACGACCAAGGGCACGGGAGTGATGGTAGCATCTTCTCTTTCTGTATAGAGCAGTACATTTGTGAATTCATGATGCCATCAATGAAATGCAGCTCCCCGACACCAGCAGCACTCATGCAGCCCCACATAAGGACACTGCCACCACCATGTTTCACTGTAGGCACCATGCATTTTTCTTTGTATTCCTCACCTTTATGACGCCATACAGTTTTGAAGCCATCAGTTCCAAAACATTTATCTTGGTCTCATCACTCCAGAGTATAGAGTCCCAGTAGTCTTCATCTTTGTCAGCATGGGCCCTGGCAAACTCTAGGCGGGCTTTTTTGTGCCTGGGCTTTAGGAAAGGCTTCTTTCATGGACGGCACCCATGCATGCCATTCCTCTGCAGTGTACGCCGTATTGTGTCACGGGAAATAGTCACCCCAGTTTGGCTTTCTTCTTCTTTAGATAACTGCAGTGAACTTGAATGTCGATTTTCTTCAACCCTTCTCATCAGAAGACGCTCCTGTCGAGGTGTTAACTTCCGTGGACGACCTGGACGTCTCTGTGAGATGGTTGCAGTTCCATCTTTTTTAAATGTTTGTACCACTTTTGCTACAGTATTCTGACTGATAAGTAAAGCTTTGCTGATCTTCTTGTAGCCTTCACCTTTCTTGTGTAAAGTAATTATTATCTTTCTCAGTCTTGTGACATTTCTCTTCCATGTGGTGCCATTGCTGACAGCATGAAATGGGAAGGGCTTTTCTTTAAGTAACACCCTTTTATAGTCAACTGTCTGCTGAACACCTGTGTAATGAATAATTAGACTCACCTGTGGTTGAATTCTTGTTAAATTAGACATTTGTAAGTCTAAAATTTTGCTTTGCTCCTGTTGAAAACACCTAACAGTGTTTTGAATTCACTATCTGACCACAACGGAGTCGCAAGACCCATCTTTTCTGTGGTTGGAATCAGCCTAGCATTCATTCTAACCATTTTGTAAGTTTCTTCGGTACCACACAAACAAAACAAACACTTCTCTGATCAACAGAGGGTACACTTGTTTTTTAGCACGTAAATGCCAAAAACCTTCCCTGCCTGAAACAACAGAGGATAACCAAAATTAGCACGTAATGCTAACCTTCCTGCCTGAAACAGAGGATAACTCATTTTTAGACGTAATGCCCAAAATATTCCCTGCCTGAAAGAACAGAGGATATATTTTCATCTCTAAAATAAAAACTTTAGAGGATAAACTCCTCCCTGCCTGAAACAGAGGATAAACGTCCCTGCCTACAAGAACAGAGGATATTTTCATCTCTAAAATAAAAAAACTTTAGAGGTTAAACTCATCTCTAAAATAAAAAACTTTAGAGGATAAACTCTTCCCTGCCTGAAACAGAGGATAAACGTCCCTGCCTACAAGAACAGAGGATAAACCAAAATTATTAGCATGAAATGCTAACCTTCCCTGCCTGAAACAGAGGATAACTTTTAGTTAAACAAACCCTACAGATGTATGTTAACTCTTCTCTGACGGCACAGAGGATACACTGGTCTTAGGTTCTTTTGGATTAGAGACAGCCACTCACCACAACCCTTGGTTCAGAGAAGAATTCAGTCTGGGAATCCTTGTTCAGCTTGAAGTTTCGCTGGATTCCAAAAGATGCAGATCTTTGTTTAAGCTTGAAGTTTTTCAAGTGAGGAAGCTGGAACTCTATCCGGGTTCACGGCACCATCTGTTGAAAACTCTGTTCTTCTAAAGTAGAAAACTCAGAAGAGAAGACCAGGAGACTTCGGATTGGATTGTCAGCAGAATTTCTTTATTCTATGACATGTCTTGTTGTCTGTAGTCATCGAAAATCTCCCTCTTAAGTAATTTACAGGTTGTCTTATAGGTATTTTTGGAGGAGGGACTTTTTTGAGGTGGAGACAAACATCAAAGAAACATACATCTGAGGGCAATAAACTTACAAAGTCATTTGCAGAACAAAGGTAAAATCTCTCAGTAGTCTGACTCCTTGATCTTACCATTATCATAGAGACAAAAGGCACAGCTGTCTCGAGCTCAAATGGTCAGGAAATGCTCTCAAACATCTGAATTTCCTGACACTTTCTTTAGTCAGGAAGTGGATAATAAGAATCTAAATTAAACCATTTAAATAGAATTTGTAATCTTTCACTCCAGAGACTTTCAGTGGGGTGTACTCATTTTTGCATCACCCTAATTTGAGTAAAACTGAAAATGTTGTTCTCTAAGTTATATTATTAACCTTACTTTCATGTTATAAGTTAAATAGATGTTATATAAAACTTAGTCTTGTCAACATTTTTGAAAATGTTTTTGTGTTCGTTGAGATATTGTTTAAAATGTTACTTTTCAAAGGGGGTGTACTCATTTATGCTGAGCACTGTATATATACATACATATATAATCAGATTGGTGTCTAAATGTCAGTACAATTCTTTTTCAATACACAAATATCAAGGAAGGGAGTTTATTTCATTATTTACAGGGTATCTGCAGAATATCTTTTTATGAATTTAAGGCAATTTATGACCCTTTTTAAGAGGTGCACAAGTCAAATCAACACCGTATGAGTGGGGGGTTGGACAATGTCTATGGTCTCATATTAGGCCATAAATGACATGATTTAGAGTTCAGATACAGGTTTTCACAAAAACTGAAATCTTAAAATGGCATTTCAGCCATGAAAAGGGATAAGTTAAACATCAATTATATTATTTAAAATGTAACAAATGTACATTAACACATTTTTTATTTATAATGTAGTAGTCAATTTTGAACAAAATATTAAATAAGATTCATAAATGCTATAAAAACTATTGTTTATTTAAACGTATATAATATTATAAGCTAAAATCTTATTGAAAAGGGTTTGTTACAAAAGTTTCAAGTATTGTTCTGTGTGTGTGTGTGTGTGTGTGTGTGTGTGTGTGTGTGTGTGTGTGTGTGTGTGTGTGTGTGTGTGTGTGTGTGTGTGAGAGAGGGTAGAGAGAGACTAACATTAATAAATGTTGTATAATTATCGTTCATGATAATTAATATAGTTAATGCTAATAACTGAAACCTTATTGAAAGTATAATGTTAAAAGCTAAAACCTTATTGAAAAGTTTTATATATTGTTATTTGTGTGTGTGTGTGTGTGAGAGAGAGAGAGAGAGAGAGAGAGAGAGGATAGCTAGAGACTAACATTAATAAATGCTGTATAATTATTGTTCATGTTAATTAATATAGTTAATGCTAATAACTGAAACCTTATTAATGTCACAGATCAGCCAGGCTCCACCACCAATCTCTCACAGCGATCACTCAGGTGACCTGAGTTTTAACTCAAACTACCTGCACTTCATCAACACTCAATTAAGCCAGCACTACTTAAGCACACACCTCACCTCAGTCAGTTGTCCGATCTCGCTTACACAAAGTGGACTCACACCTACTCTACACAGTTACTTACCTCAAGATTACTTACCTCCTGTTCCTCGTTGGTCCTCCGTGTCTCCTACGTCTGCCTGTCTTCGTCCGTCACCCCAGCTCGTCTTCGGTGTGGACCCGAGGTGTGTGCTTACCACGTCATCCACGAGTTCCTGGCAAGAAAACCATCATCAGTATATCCTTTAACTTTCTAAGTACTTCAAGATACTTACTCACCATTCTTCCCTGCTTACCCGACTGCTGAATTCAAATAAACATCACAGTGTTATTTCATATCCTCTGTGTCTGGTCTACTTCCCGTAACAGAAGATCGGACCATCAACAGAGTGATTCAGTATGAGTCGGCCGGATCCATTCCAGGAACTCGTGGACAATCTATGACGTGTCCTCACTGCTACACCTCCACCAGCACCAGCCACCACTTCCGTATCCACCATCGCCAGTCCTTCTTCGCCGTTGATTGCCAGTCCCATGGCCAGACCAGCGCCATTCTCTGGCGTGGCGGAGGAGTGCAACGGTTTTCTCCTACAATGCTCACTCTATATACAGATGCAACCTCATCTCTATACCACGGAAAGATCTAAAGTCTCCTTCCTCATTTCACTCCTTTCTGGCAAAGCATTGCAGTGGGCAGAGATGATCTGGGCTCAAGCCGGTAATATTACCCAATCATTCGATAACTTTGTATCTCATTTCAGAGAAGTCTTTGGACGGCCACACGGTGATCCCACCGCAAGTGATCAGCTTTATCACCTCCGGCAGGGGTCTCAGCCCATCAAGGATTATGCATTGAGGTTCAGAACGCTCGCGGCTGCCAGCGGTTGGAATGAACGCTCATTGATCACCACTTACCGCCAAGGATTAGAGCCCAGACTTCGCTTGCAGATGACCAGTTACGATGACAACTTTGGCTTGGAGAATATGATCCAACATTCCATTCGTTGCTCCTCTCGCATGCAATCATGCTTCAACGAACAAACCTCCTGGAACCGTTGCACTCCTTCATACCGTCACCCAGAGATGCTGAGCGGCAGAGGCGACTATCTAAGGGATTGTGTCTATACTGTGGCGGTGGAGGGCATGTGATCTCTTCATGCCCCACTTGTCCACCTCGTCTATTGGTGAGTTCCATCCAACCTGTTCCCCAGAACATGTCTAAACTCACTATTGTGTTAACGCTGATTACTCCCCATATCTCTCTTCCAGTTCATGCCCTCCTTGACTCGGGATCAGCCGGGAGCTTCATATCTGGGAGCCTCTGCCGCCAGCTCAAGATCCCTACAGCGGTCAACCCAAAGACCTACCAAATCCAATCCATAACTGGAAAGTCTCTCAGTCATCATAATGTCAGGTACCTTGCTGGTCCTATAACCCTACGCGTGGGCCATCTACACGAGGAGAACATTCAACTTCTGGTTCTGGAGGAGGCCAACACTGACATCATTCTTGGCCGTCCGTGGTTCGCAGTACATGAACCTCAAATAGCCTGGCGTACAGGAGACGTCCTGAAGTGGGGCAACCAGTGCTTCCCAGATTGCTTCCCAAGTCTGCCTCGACCATCTCCGCCAGCCAAGCCTATCCTCTCTCTCAATGCCACGTCCATTGAGAGTCCTGTAGACCAGCAATCTGTGGATATTCCCGAAGACTACTCCCACTTCAGTGACGTCTTTTGCCCGAAGAAGGCCTCTCAACTACCTCCACACCGGCCATGGGACTGTGCGATAGATCTGCTGGTGAGTCAGTGACCAAAAGGAAAATATATCCCCTGTCACTCTCAGAGCAAAAGGCCATGGACGAGTATATAGAAGAGGCTTTCCAACAGGGTTACATCCGCCCTTCTACCTCCCCTGCTGCTTCAAGTTTCTTTTTTGTGGCCAAGAAGGATGGAGGCTTGCGGCCCTGTATCGGTCCCTGTATCGATTACCGGTCACTGAACAATATTACAATGAAATTCCACTATCCACTTCCTCTCCTCCCTGCAGCCCTGGAACATCTCCGTGGTGCCACTATCTTCACCAAGCTGGACCTCCACAGCACGTACAACCTCATCCGAATACGTGAGGGGGACGAGAGGAAGACTGCCTTCGTGACCCCTACTGGCCACTACGAATATTTGGTTATGCCGTATGGCCTAGTCAACTCCGTATTTCAGGACTTCATGCACGAGGTGCTCCGAGAGTACCTCCGTCGCTTCGTCTTGGTATACATCGATGATATCCTCATCTACTCTCGGAGCCTGGCCGAACATCGCCACCATGTTGCGGAGGTCCTTCAACGTCTGCGGCAGCTCCACCTCTTGCTCAAACCTGAGAAATGCTCATTTCATCAACCATCCGTACAATTCCTGGATTATCATATTGACAGTAGTGGCATTCGGATGGACGAGGGGAAGGTGGAGGCCATTAAGACCTGGCCACAACCCACAACCATCAAAGAATTCCAATGCTTCCTGGGATTCTCCAACTTCTACCGCCGCTTCATACAGAACTACAGTACCCTTACCAATCCACTCACGAACTTACTCCGCAACAAGCCCAAGTCTCTGTCCTAGTCCATAGCCGCCAATTAAGCTTTCGAGAAGTTAAGGACGTCTTTCACATGAGCTCCCATCCTCATTCATCCTGATCCAGAGAGACCCTTCATTGTGGAAGTAGATGCTTCCACCACGGGTGTGGGAGCCATCATTTCCCAGCAGCAGGGGAATCCATCTAGACTCCATCCATGTGCATTCTCCCGTAAACTCAGCCCGGCGGAACGTAACTATGACATCGGCAACCGGGAACTCCTAGCTATTAAGCTGGCCCTCGTGGAGTGGAGACACTGGCTTGAGGGAGCCAAACACCCATTCACCGTTCTTACGGATCATAAGAACCTGCAATATCTTAGGGAGGCTAAGAGGCTCAACCCACGACAAGCACGCTGGGCACTATTCTTCACCCGCTTCAATTTCAAGATCACCTCTCACCCAGGTCCCAAAAACATCAAAGCCGATGCCCTATCACGACTTCATGCTCCTGAGGAGGTAGAGGACCCACCTAATTCCATCATCCCAGAAAGTATGTTTGTCTGCCCCATCCAATGGAATCCAGATTCTGCTCCCTCTTCCAATGTCTCCACGGCCACCCCGCCGGGCTGTCCACCAGATGCACAATATGTTCCTCGACTTCGCACTCAACTCGTCCATTCAGTGCACTCCTCATTGGGCACTGGCCACCCTGGGGCCAACGCGACCCTCTCGCTACTAAAAGACCATTACTGGTGGCCGAACATGGCTAGGGATGTGAGAAGGTCCGTCCAGGGTTGTGAAGAGTGTGCCATCTCAAAGAGTCCTCGGAATCTACCTGCTAGTAAATTTCTCCCGCTGCCCGTACCCAACCGACCATGGTCACACATAGGAGTAGACTTCATCACTGATCTGCCAGTATCCGAAGGTAACGCGTGCTTCCTGGTCGTTGTGGACAGATTCTCCTAGTCCTGTCGTTTGATCCCACTCAAGAATCTACCCGCGGCCATGGAAACGGCGGAGCAAATGTTTAACCACGTGTTCAGGTATTTCGGCATTCCCGAAGATATTGTATCCGACCGTGGACCTCAGTTCATTTCAAGAATATGGAAGAACTTCCTCAAGCTCCTAGGTGTGACTGTCAGTCTATCGTCTGGGTACCACCCGTAGACCAATGGGCAGACGGAGAGAAAGATCCAGGAAATCGGTCGTTTCCTGCGAACCTTCTGCCACGGCCACCAGCACTCTTGGAACCAGTTTATTGGCTGTGCCGAGTACGCCCAGAACTCCCTTCGTCAACAATCCACTGGACTCACTCCCTTCCAGTGCGTGCTCGGTTTCCAGCCACCTTTGTTCCCCTGGGACGGGGAACCATCAGATGTACCTGCAGTGGATTACTGGTTCCGAGAGAGCGAGAGGGTCTGGGACGAAGCACACCATGTGTGTTTATGATCGTGTTTGTGACGAATCCAAATCGTGAATCTTTTCAAAGAAAAAAAAATATTGCTCTTTGTATTGTTGTAAAATACTTTCATGGAAAACAAGATATAATTACATAGAAATATATATATGCTGTAAAATTAAAATATATATTTTTTAAACATACTGCACAGTAAAGAGGCAGCGCCATAAAACAGATGAGACGAACAAGAAAGGCTATTAATAATCTTTCATTGTGCAAAAATATAATAGAAAATGCTCCAATACAGAGCGGCAATAAAGCACTTATGCTCATCCCGTGTGCAGAATGATGCGCCAAAGCACTCCGGAGTCCGCATATTGAAGTTTAAAGCACAAAGGAAAGAGATATTAATGCGTAGTGTATTAAATCTGTGTGACAGTTTCACAAGTTCACACTTACATAATAATGAACTGAATAAATGGTATGCTTATTTGGCGTGCTGTCCGGGGAGAGAGGTCCGAGCTCGCATTTGGCGGACCCCCTACCCCTGCTGGGGTGGAAACGGACTGGAAGTGAGGAGTTGGGGTGGTGGAGGATTCTGGAAGACGAGAGATAATGGAGGGGCTGCTTGATTATTTATAGGGTTCTCTCTGGCGTTATTGGATAAGTGATGTGATTTTCTGATGATGAATTGGCTGTGTTAATTATCCGCCTCCTCGAAACTTGTTTATAAAACATCATCTCACGAGTTCACACTTACATAATAATGAACTGAATAAACGGTATGCGATTTGGCGTGCTGGTCCGAGGAGAGGAATCGCTCGAGGAAATACAGGTAGCGCTCCTGCGGGAGCAGACACTGCTGGCGCAGTGGGGAAACATAGAGAAAAGCTCCTGCGGGAGCAGGCACAGCTGCGGCAGCGGGAAAAATGGTGAGAGCTCCTGCGGGAGCGGACACTACTGCGGTAGTGGGAAAAACAGATAGTGCTCCTGCGGGAGCAGTCACTGCTGGGGCAGTGGGGAAATATAGAGAAGGTTCCTGCTGGAGCAGGCACTGCTGCGGCAGTGGGGAAATATAGAGAAGGTTCCTGCTGGAGCAGGCACTGCTGCGGCAGTGAAGAAAACAGCTGGGGGGGGGATTCCTATGGTGGCGTGGGGCTGTTGGGGGGGTTGGGTAACGGGGAGGGGAGGGGCCGGGAGGGGAAAAGGATCCTGCTGGAGCGAGCACTGCTGCGGCAGTGAGGAAATATAGATAGCGCTCCTGAGGGAGCAGACACTGCTGTGGCAGTGGGGAAATACAGATAGCGCTCCTGAGGGAGCAGTCACTACTGCGGCAGTGAGGAAATACAGGTAGCGCTCCTGCGGGAGCAGTCACTGCTGCGGCAGTGAAAAAAAAAAAAGAGAGAGCTCATGCGGGAGCAGGCACTGCTGCGGCAGTGGAAAAATAGAGAGAGCTCCTGCGGGAGCGGACACTACTGCGGTAGTGGGGAAAAACAGAAGGTGCTCCTGCGGGAGCAGTCACTGCTGTGGCAGTGGGGAAATATAGAGAAGGTTCCTGCTGGAGCAGGCACTGCTGCGGCAGTGGGGAAATATAGAGACGGTTCCTGCTAGAGCAGGCACTACTGCGGCAGTGAAGAAAACAGCTGGTGGGGGTTTCTGGGTGGCATGGGGCTGTTGGGAAAGGGGGAGGGAATGGGCCGTTGTGGGTGGTGGAAGGGAGGGGTGACGGGAGGAGGGGCCGGGAGGAGAAAAGGCTCCTGCTGGAGCGAGCACTGCTGCGGCAGTGGGAAACCGATAGCGCTCCGAGGAGCAGACACTGCTGCGGAAGTGGGGAAATACAGATAGCGCTCCTGCGGGAGCAGACACTACTGCGGCAGTGGGAAATACAGAGAAAGCTCTCATGGAGCGGGCACTGCTGCGGCAAGGGGAAATACAGAAAAGGCTCATTGTGTGGGAGGGTGGGAGGGTGTGACGGAGAGGAGAGGTTGCTATGGGGTTTCGGAGGTGTATTCTAAAGGGGATGGCCGATTAGGGTCTGGTGGGCTTCCTTGATGTGGGAGCGGTCTGATCGAATATAGCTTTTGAAAGGTTCCGACGACCAGCGACCGAGTTCTTGGATCTGCTGTTGGGAAAGGCCTTTGTGGGCCGCTGTGGTTGCTGCGCCTATTCGGAATGAATGGCTGGAAAAGTTTTCGGCTGGGGTACCTGATAGGAGCAGGACTGCCTTGAGGTGCTTTTGGAACCAGAAGCGAGTGACGGGGCGGTTGGAGTCGTCTGTAAAAAGGGGGTCGGATGGGAGTTTGGACTGTGATTTCCTTAGGTGGAGGAAAGCTAGGAGGGTTTGGTATGGTAATATAGGCGATTGGAGGTTGAAAATGTAAATGAAGTGGCCTTTCTTTGTTTGGTCTGTCTTACTTTGCTTAATGGTGTAAGAGATGGTTTCATCGTCCAGCACCGCTAGATCTGAGATGGTGGGGTGGATGGCTGGGTCGAAACTGGATGAGATGGCGAGCTCAGAGCATCTGAGAAAGCCAAAGAAGGCCAGGATAAACATGGCGTCGAGTGTGCGGGCGATGTGGACGGAATGGTAGCCTCTGCGGAGGGTGGAAATGCATTTGGTCAAAATTTTTAAAGTTATGGGCTGCCTGGAGTCTGGGCGGGTGGGATTGTTTTTTTGGATACCTTTGATGAGTAGGGAGGTCTGTGAATTGGCTATATGGGCGTAAGGGGAACCGTATAAAAGTTTGTGAAAAAATTGTAGTCCGCTTAGATAACCTTTAATGGAACTGGTTTGGAGTTTTTTGTTTATGTTGAGGTGGGAGATGAATGAGGTGATGGCCAGTAGGGAAAAGGCGGGGAATGGCAGGTTATAAGCGGAGTGAAAAGTTTCAAAGCTTTTCCATGTTGTCAGGTATGACTGGAGGGTCCTTGGGGAGACTGCTTGGAGAATTGAATTGAGGGAAGCTTCGAGGAGAGGTTTCAAGGGATGGTTTAAGGGAATATCAGTTCTGAAAAGGGAGGTACTGGGGTGGGGAGTGGATCCGCCTCCGGTGCCAACGTTCTGAATTTCTGAAAAGAAAAACGAGAGACAGAGTCAGCTATCTGATTTTTTGACCCGGGAATGTGCCTTGCGGTTATGATGAATTGGTCGCAAGCTGAAATCCAAATTAAATGTCTTAACAGGGGGTTTAGCATGGGTGAATGAGAACGAGATTTGTTGACGCAGTGTACGGTGGCTTCGTTGTCGCAGTGGATAATGATGCTGGTAGCGGACCATTCTTTACCCCACAGAAAGGCTGCGATGACTATGGGATAGAGCTCGAATAGAGCTGAGGATGCTGATGACTGTGGTAGATTAGATAGCTGGCAGGGCCAAGTAGATGCGAACCAGCGTCCTTGGTAAAATCCCCCATAACCGATGGAGGGGGCGGCGTCGGTAAATAATTGGATGTCGACTGGGGAAGAAATCAAGTTGTTATAAAAGAAGGATAATCCGTTCCAACGTTTGAAAAAAGATATCCATAAGCTGAGCTCGTTACGGCATGAGTCGGTTAGGGCTATTTGATCTTCTAGGGCATGGGTGGAAGATGCGAGAGTGAGGAGATGTGAGATGAAGGGGCGGCATTGTGGGATGATGCGCATCGCGAAATTTAAATGGCCGAGAACGGATAGCAGTTCGCGTTTGGAACAGGTTGGGTTTGCTGCGAGAGTGGATGCTACCAAAATCATCCTGTCGATTTTTTCCTTGGGTAAAGAAGCTTGGAATTTTTGTGAATCCAAGTTGATACCCAAAAATTCGATAGAAGTGCTGGGACCCGCGGTTTTATCTTGGGTGAGGGGAATTCCGAGCTCTGAAAAAAATGTTTGGGTTGTCAAGAGGTGCGCGGCTGGGTGGCGAGATGATCAAAAAATCGTCTAAAAGATGGACCAGATAGGGTATGTCGTAATTGTTTGAGAGGATCCAACAGATTGCTTCTGATAACATGTCGAAGATTTTGGGGCTGCTTCTACAGCCGAAGGTGAGACGGACGGAAAAAAAAAAAATTCCTGCCAGCGGATGCCGAATAAGTGCCAAAAGTCTGGGTGGATGGGCATTACTTTAAAGGCGGACGTGATGTCGACTTTGGCTAGCCAAGCTCCATGGCCTGCGTCTTTGATCAGGGTGATGGCTTGGTCAATGTCATGGTAGTGGAGAGAAAACTCTTCGAGCGGAATGAGGCTGTTAATGCTTGGGAATGGGGAATTATGTGGTGATGAAAGATCGATTATGAGGCGTTTTTTACCTGAACATTTTCTGGTAGCTACGCCGATGGGGCTGACGCGGAAGATGTTGAAAGGGGGGACGGAGAAGGGGCCGATCATGAAGTTTGCTTCTATTTCTTTTTTAATTAGGATATCGACTGTTTCGGGTTCGGTGAGAGCGGACTGGAGATTGGGGCAGATGAGGCTTTCGGAGGGGAGGTTTCCCACGCCGGGGTGAAAGCCATGTGAGAGACCTGACAGTAAGTATTTAGTAAAATGCGGGTCAGGGTGATGGACTAATTCTGAAGATAAGCGAAAAGTATTTACAGGAGTCGATAAGTATCTTTTAGAATTTTTATTGGCGGCTTTGGAAACCGGACAGATTATGCGGGCGTGAGCGCCACCGCAAAAATTGCAGACATGCATGAAACGGCATCTTTGTCGAGAGCATCTGCCGGTGTTGAAGCTGGCGCAGACCTGGCTTTCGGAGGAAGAAAGGCGGTGGCGAAGTAAGGGAGGGGGGGGTTGTAAGGGATGTTTGTGGTGCGTGGTACGTAGCTGGTGGATCTGGGCTGGGATGGTTCGGGGCAGGGGGGAATGGATGGGTTAATGAAAGGGCAGATGGTGGTGGAGTGGGAAATAGACCGGCAGACTGTGCAAGTGATGTTGCGGCAGCCTAAAACACCCTGTTGTGGAGTTCGTTATCTAGTGCTCCCAGTAAGGACATTGGTTCCATTGGGCCACCCGGATTGCGATTTGGCTGAAAATAACTTGTGATATGTGTAAAATGGGAGCCGCCAGAGGATAGTGCAAGCTCGGCGATTATTGTAGATAGTCGCCGAGCTCGCCTCCTGTGAGGAAAGTGGTGCATATGACTTCCGTAGCGATTGAAGGCGATAGTGAATTCGGTAAAAGACAAAATGCGTGATGGATTGTTGGCTGAATTTTTTAAAGTGACGGAAAATGCGCCGCAATCGATTTGGCGATCTGCGGACGGAGGTGAAATTGGTGACAATAAAGAAAATAAGTCTACGTCTGTACCTGATAGAATCTGTGACCTGATGGAGTTGGCTACAGGGGGTGGTTCCAATGCGAGTGCGTTTGGAGGGACGGGTAGAGGCGTGGCGGAAGAAAGAGAGAAAGGGGCTCCGGGGACGGAGCTAACGGCGTGGAAGAGAGGGGGAATGGCAGGTGTTTGGGTCATTAATTGAGGTATGTTCGAGCTTGAACGGGCTTGGTGAACGGAGAAAGGAGGGGGAAAAGGGGGGGAAAAGGCGGGCTTTGGGGCTTGCGCTGTCAGAGGAGGGCTAGCCGTGTGTGGCGGAGCTGCGGGCCATGGGTAGGGGAGGGGTTCGTTGAGCCGGGGCTGCGAATAGCTCTTTGCCGCTGACGGAGGCGTGCTTGTTCTGGTGTGGCGGCTTGTGGAGGCGAAGGCTGGCTCTTCGCTGGGCTTGGGTTGCAGCTGGCGCCGGTGGAGGCTCGAGGAAGGTGGGGCTGAGGGCTGCAGCATCCGGGCGCGCCGAGGCTAGCCGAGGGCCTGCTGCTGCGGTTCGATGGCCGGAGGCCGGTCCTCGAGGGAGTGAAGATTGGACCGGGCCGTGAGTAGGGTGATTTGCGGCCCTTGCTCGCTGTGGTCGCTGATTTGGGTGGAGGGGAGGAATTTGGAAGTTCCCCGGACTGGAGAGAATTGTAGAGGACGAGGAGATCCGACTTGCTTGAACGTCGTGGAATAATGACGCCGGCACTGGTGAGAACTTGTCGGAGTCCTGCCACGGTCCAATTTTCTGCTGATGGGGCGTGTGAAAAAACTGACGCGTAGGAGGAGGCTGGAGAAGGTGGCTGATGCCTTGGAGGCGAGGGTGAAGGCGAGCTGTGGCGCTTGGAGGCCTTAGCCGCGGTGGAACGGGAAGGCCGGCGGCCCCGTGTTGCAGCCGCGGGCTCGATTGGGGTGTCCTGCGGAGCGCTGGTGCTTTGGACAGCGGCGGGAGGATCCGAGGAGTCGGCTGAGCTTTCGTCGTGAAAAACTTCAATCTCTGACATAATGCAGCAATTGGGTGTACCAACGCTGGAAGACGAGAGATAATGGAGGTAAGGCTGCTTGATTATTTATAGGGGTTCTCTCTGGCGTTTATTGGATAAGTGATGTGATTACTGGTGATGAATTGGCTGTGTTAATTATCCGCGCGTGCTCCTCCCGAAACTTGTTTATAAAACATCACTTATTGAGCCTTTTCTTTTATCCATTTTAAATGTCAGTTACTGTGCTTGTGAAGAACCCTTCATAGTGCTCTCTATAACAGTGTAGCGACCCAACAGACACCTGGTAGAAAGTAACACGATTTAGAAACAGCACAAGACTCTATATTTTATTTTGTGTTTGCATTCTATAATAATTATACTGTCCATAGAGCAGACCTGACTTAAATCTCACTTCTGGTTATATATTCTATATATGGTTGTGTTTGTGACGAATACTAATAGTGAATATTTTCCAAGACGTAGGCTAGAATCTGTGATTCCGAAGTGCAGTACCCACGCAAAACATTTGATTCATCCACGTTGAGGAGTTGTGCCAGTGCACATCCCCCCCCCCCTCCCGCGCAACCCCCCTCCCCCCGCCCAATTGTAAATAACTGCAAATTCAGGTTTCAAATGGAGGTACCAACAGAGAGGTATCATTTACAGACTGATTTACTCAAATGCAGGGCCCCACCCAAATGTGTTTGACTGTAAAAAATACACACTCCACCTTCCTTGACCTATATCGCTCGAATCACTCTCTACAGCTGTATTCCTCTCACTTCCGCTTACGTCTTCATTTCAGTGTGGACTTTCGTATTCCAGCAATAATGTTGGGCCATCAGAACGTTCTCGTTGTTTTGTTCTTTGGGATGTTATTGAGTGGGTATGTAATTACTTTTTACCAATATTACATTGTTTGTCTTAGTGTTGGGTTGTAAATTGATGTGATAATAATGCAGTATTATTTATCAGAAGTCAGTAGCATTATCACTGCTTGGCATGTGGCCAGGAGGAGTATATTAAGTATTTAGTATAATATTGGCACTCTATTCTGCTTAAGCAAATTATTTTAGAATACATTTTAGAACTAATATTGAGAAAAAGATTATACATTTCTAAAACGGCATTGTATGACCCCTTTAAAAATTAGTAAATTTTTCATTTTATTCTCAATATGTATTATATTAAGGGTGGATCAGGTTATGAAAGTGCTGAATGATAGGTTTGGGACAGGAAAACAAAAGTTATGGTTGATTTTCAACCCTACAATATTAAGCTAATTATTAATCTGCATTTTCTGTGTAAGTGACACAAATAAGATATACAACTCTAAACTCTGAGAAAAAGATTAAACAGTTACATATTAACAGAGATCTCTCCTTATTAAGCTATGTGTCTTTCTTTACAGGCTCATTTACCTGAACAATATCCAGTGCAGGTGAGTTAAGTACAGTTAGAAAAACATGGTGATGTAGTGTATGTATTATTCTCCTGATTTTAGAAATTTGCATAACTGAATGAATATTTATTTGTATTTTTGACTGTTTTAAGCAGCAATCATCAGAGTACAGAACAAGGTTTCAAGTGAGTAATGATGTGCATACTCGTACATCACTCTTCAACACACATTTTTTTTAAACATACAGACACATGCTAGTATTAATGTGCATGCTCATTTTCAAACACACACACACACACACACACACACACACACACACACACACACACACACACACACACACACACACACACACACACAAAACACACACACACACACACACACACACACACACACACACACACACACACACACACACACACACACACACACACACACACACACCATAATCAAATTAGAGCAAGAGTTTGACTCTGTTATTATCAGGTGACGGCCCTGAGTGTATGTGTTGCTCTCTTGATTTGAGAAGTTTGCAATACTGATTTCTTTTTTCTACAATTTTAAGCTGCATTCATCAGAAAACAGAAAAAGACATCATCAAGTGAGTAATAGTCAACTTTATTTATATAGCGCTTTTAACAATACAAATTGTTAAATTGACAATACAACAATACAAATTGAGAGCACAATAATACTGTGCATTTCAATCAAACACACACAACATAATCAAATTAGAGTAAGAGTTTGACTCTGTTTTAATCAGGCCCAAGTTGAAGGAACAGATCTTTGGATTGCGCTCATCACCAGGGTGTGTAAAACTTCATCATCTTAAAAGTGATTTATTTTCAAGTTGATCTGTAGTTAATGATTTCTTCTGCTCAAGACAAAAACATTTTTGGTTCATGGTTGTTTTTGTGGTTCTGATCAGTCGACCAGAGAGAGTTAAATATTATCTTCAGTTTATAGATGGAGAAAAAAACTTTGGAAACTCGTTTTTTATGTGTACCAACTTTATGAACCAATACAATGTCTGTTTATCTTTATGCTTATTTTGATTACAGGTTGTTGTACAACCAGCCGAGTGCGTTGGTAGGGTGAGTATTATGTTTTTAGTATCAACTTGTTGTACTAAATGGAATGATTACAGCACTTTGTGTGTGTGTGTGTTCTTTAATGAAGTCGGACAGATGTTGCTTCTGTGACACCATGGTCAGCTCCAATCATTTGGGAGGGAACTTTTGACTCGACACTGATCGACTCTATCTACAAACAACAAAATCTCACTATAGCAACCACTGTATTCGCTTTGGGAAAGTAAGTCTTCATTATACCCCTAATCTTGTATTTATAATTCTCATTTGTCTCCCCCCCCCCTCCGTTTTTCCTTGTTTCTGGAAAGAGGCATCATTAGACGATTAATTAACCATAATATCTCCCTGTATTTGTTTTCTCTGTTTGTTAGGTACATGCGTTTTGTCAAAGATTTTCTGGAGTCAGCAGAGCAACATTATTTTGTTGGATTTCGAGTGCATTACTACTTGTTTACAGATCAACCAGAATCAGTTCCTGAAGTAAAGATAGGTGAAAACCGTAGTTTGACAATTCGCAAGGTTCAGAGTTTGAACAGATGGCAGGACATCAGTATGAGCAGGATGGAAAAACTGGAAAAACTAATAGAGAATGAACTAGCCAATGAGGCTGACTATATTTTTTGCCTTGACATAGATACAAAGTTCTATGGCCGGTGGGGTACGGAGTCTTTGGGTCGTCTGGTAGGCGTGATACATCCTTGGTTCTTTGATATTCAAAGGGATCGATTCACATATGAGCGTAGACCAGAATCTAAAGCATACATTGCAGCTGGGGAAGGTGATTATTATTATGCTGGTGCTACATTTGGTGGCTTACTGGAGGATGTACATCATCTCACCAAAACCTGCAGGGAGCAGCTGAACATCGATGCTGCAAACTCCATTGAGGCGGTATGGCAAGAGGAGTCTCACTTGAACAAGTATTTTCTTTTGAACAAACCTAGTAAACTGCTCTCTCCTGAATATATGTGGCGGGACGTCAATGAAAAAGCAACCCCAATAAAAATAGTTCGCTTCTCTAATGTACCTAAAAACTATGCTGAAGTTCGTCCAAACCCATAGCAACTGTTACCAGTATTCAGCAACACTGACATGGTGTGTTATCACAGGCCTCCCATAAAACATCATGAATCTGTTAGCAGGTAATACTGGCAACGGATAAGATGACATCTGCCACCAAGAAAAGGATTATCACAGACATAGATATTTATGAGCACAATGTGTCATCAGAAACAATATCTGCCAAAATCTTTTTGAATAAACACTCACAATATCTTATATAACATCTATACCTTCTATACGATCTATAAACAGTTATCAAACATTTTGCAACTTATGTAACGGAACAGTTTGCGTGTATTGAAAGCACTGACAATCCTGTGTTTTACCACTTTTATGAAGAGAGTCGAGGGATGGCGTTTAGGGAGCTACACGTTCTGAAACTAAAACATTTGTAAACTTAAAATGATATATTCTGGGTACTACGGAAAACTTTAACCTGCCTTTTTGTATGTTTGGTTATACACTGAAACAATTTGTGACGTAAGACATTTTGACACCGTAAAATATATACCCCCCACACACACACACACACACACACACCACAATGTTTTGTGTTCGCAGAATCACTCTAAAAAAAATTAAGTTGCCTAAAAATCTGTTTCTGGACTGTGTTTTTCCCTTAAAAAATAATGTACTCGGATTGCTGAATATCAATATACAACAGCAGTAGCAAATTAAGACTTATTTATTTTCTTACCAAACAAACACTTTAACTTAAAACAGGGGGACATACAAATTAGGGATGCCTTTATACCACTTTTTCAGAACCCATACCGATTCGATACCAAAACTTCTGTGTATCCGCCGATACCGATATCGATCCGATACCTGGGCAGTTTTTTTAAATCATTGTAGAATTTATGTATTTCAGTGTGTGTTGACCTGCTCATAACTCTTTTGTGCTTTCCACACAATCTACTAAATATAGACAACTTTACTGTAAAGAAAAACAACAAATTAATGGATATGTAATTTTTTTTTATGTTTATATATGTATTTGTATTGTGTTGTCTCTATGGACCTTTGTGTCATGAATAAAAGTTGATTGATATTCTATGACAAAAAATACTTTTATAAACAGTAACAAATGTTACTCCAGAGAAAGGCTATTAATAATAATAATATTAATAATCTTTCATTGCGCAAAAATATAATAGGAAAGGCTCCAATACAGAGCGGCATTAAGTACTTATGCTCATCCCGTGCGCAGAATGATGCGCTTGAAGCAACACTGAGTCACACCGCACAGGCACAAAGCACTCCGGAGTCCGCATATTGAAGTTTAAAGCACAAAGGACAAAGTGTATTAAATCTGTGCGACAGTTTATTGAGCCTTTTCTTTTAAACATTTTAAATGTCAGTTACTGTGCTTGTGAAGAACCCTTCATACTGCTCTCTACAACAGTGTAGTGATCTAACAGACATCTGGTAGAAAGTAACACAATTTAGAAACAGCACGAGACTAGCTCAGGGGTCTGCAACCTTTTCGGCATGACGTGCCATTTTTCATTTTTCTGGTTAACCACTGTGCCAATACCCCCCTCCCCCTCTGAACGTAAAAAAATGTTTGAACAAAAACTATACAGTGTGATCATACTAAACACCACTGAGTGTGTTCAGATTAATCACGTTCTATATTAATGCACACACACCACTTGCACACAGAGATCGTAGATCACATTCAGAAGCTCATAAACTTCTTGTCAGTGCTGCCACGCGACTTTTATTAATTGATACTGAATCGCTATATTATATATCTCAGCAATGAGGGGGTAAAATTGCTGTATTTTAAGTAACTAAACTCAGCTTCATTGTTTGTAGAGAAAGACGGACGCTTACAATTCTCATCTCTCTCTCTCTCTCTCTCTCTCTCTCAAAATGATCTAAACATGATCTAAACAGAAAATTTAAATTAAAACACCCAAATGGCCATAACTGACAACTAAAAAATAATTCATTAAAATAATCAAATGTGATGCACCTTTTTATCCCTTTACACTATGCATGGTAAGGTAACTTATATACTGATTTTAAAATCTTTTAAATTAGGTTTTGTTTCTAGTTAAAACTTTTTTAAACAATGCTTTTATCCTCATCATAGTGGAACCGTGAAATAAAGTAGCACTCAAAAGCTTAAAGGCCTGTGTATAATAGATTGCGAACTGACGTTCTGAAAGTCTGTGTGTGTGTGTGTGTGTGTGTGTGTGTGTGTGCCTGTTTATGTGGTTTATGAGGACACAAATTTGTATAATTACATGGGTATGACATAGGAATTACAAGGAGAAGGTGATTTATGAGGACATTTTCAGTGTCCCCATAATTTAAAACGCTTATAAATCATACAGTGTGCGTTTTTTTGGGGGAAAGTAGAAATGCACCGTCTCCTGTGAGGGCTAAGTTTAGGTGTAGGGTAGGTGTAGGGCAATAGCACATACAGTTTGTACAGTATAAAAACCATTACGCCTATGGAGAGACCTCAGAACCATAAAACCAACATGCTGTGTGTGTGTGTGTGTGTGTGTGTGTGTGTGTGTGTGTGTGTGTGTGTGTGTGTTTGTTTGTATGTGAGAGAGAGCAAGGAGAATAACAGGAAAGTGTGGCTCTACTAAAAACAAATCATGATCCCAAACAAATTGTCCACATCAGATAGTAGGAAGCAATTTATTCAGCCCAGCTGAGCAAGCTGCTGTAAGTCAGACTAATGGGTGTCTGTAGACGCTCTCTAGAAGGTAAAGTCTGGCCGTGGCCCCTGCTGTGGCCCTGATAAGGGTGGCCTAATGAATATGTGATGCTCCCAACAGCAGCGCTCTAAACAGCCATCTTGGAAGTGACTGGATGCTATATGATTGGATCGGATAGATTAACGGCTGGAGCCGCGCTCCCCGAAATAAGATTTTCCTCTCAGAAATCCCAGACTAGGGCCTCTCATTGAAACCGAGCTCAGGAGTGCAATGAAAGATGGAAGCTTCCAGTAATACTTTGATTGAAACAGGACATAAACCGCAGTGACCTTGGCTCAGAAGGGATTTGATGTGGCAATTCAAAGCGGGTTTTTTCATTTTATTTTCTGGCAAAAATGTGATATGGAAACAAATCTGGAAGCATAATATTGTATAATGTCATGCAGTTTGTGTCGACTTAGAAAACAAAAGGATGTGATCTGATGGGAATGTGCTCATATTCATTTCACCATATACCACTTAACACCTGCGTATGAGCTTCTGACAGGCAGACATCTGAAATGCCTCATTGCCCAGGGAAATATTCAATTCATCATGTCTCGCTGTTGCCTGCTTCGCATTTTTAACAGTCAAGTTATCTGGCATTATTAGGCTTCATGCTTCATTTGAAGCGAGTCCCATCACAACTGTATTGTCATAAATCAGGAAATTCCTTGTAGGAAGAAAAATCACAATTTCAGTCAGAGAACTCAAACGAGCCATTTCCTTGAAATTCATAATAAAAAGAAAATTCATAAATGAATGAATGGATTAAAAATACAGTACAAATATAAATAAATTTATACAAATAAACAAACAAACATAAATGTACAAATATAAATGAATAAACACATAATTGACTAATATAAATAAACTAAATAAATATTGGATTCAATAATACATATATAAATAAATAAATAACCTATACAAATATATCTAATGAAATAAACAACCATAAAGGAATTAATAAATAATGTACAAATATAAATAATTAATTAAATAAATACAGAACAAATATAAATAAATAAAAAACATAAATACAATATAAATAAATAAAGTAATAAATGATTGAACATAATTTACAAATATAAATAAACTGAATAAATATATAAATCTATACAAATAAATAAATGGAAATATACAAACATAAATTAATATGTACATGAATAAAAATGTTTAAATGTATAAATAAACTAAGACATAATTTACAAATATAAATAACCTAATGATGAACGAATGAACTAAGTTTTTACTTCCTATATTTTCTACCTGTCTTTGAGGCTTTAAAATGCTGTGTCAGAATTGTGGCCTATAGCATGCCGGGCCTTATCTGTGGTGCTCGAGTGTTTGTAGATAGCAATAGAATAGGGTCTAAAACAAGATGGAAAAAGAAATGTAACAAAGCCTCATACTCCGCCCCTAAATGCCCTTCTCCTTGTCCTTGGTTTTAGCAATAATCTCTTAAAACGGCTCAAATCTTCTTTGAATCAGCTCTGACAATCTTTTATAAGAGAACAGGCAGGCAGGGTGGTCATGGTATTTAAATAGGCCTCCAGCACTGAATTATGCAGGAGCTAGTGTGTTGTGGAGTTCGTAGGGCTTCGATCTGCTTTCTCTGAGGGGGAGATCAAAGTGAGAAAGCCTGGAATCTGATACCTGCCTCCAGCCTCGGTCTGCATGGGGAGGGAATGGAGGAGCGTCTCCCTCAGGGACCACAGAGAGTCTGCCAGAGACCCGACCCAATGTGCCACAGATGAGCCACTCACACATGCGGACCAGTCTGCACGCTGACATTTGCTTTTGTCGAGGAGGTTTGCATTTTAACAGAGAAAGGCAATCTCACATTGGTGCAGATGTTGAAAGTTTTGTGTTTATTGGCAGTTAGCAAAGTTTGGTGCTTCTTGCTAATATAGTCAGAATACACATAATTAACGACCACTTTTGAATTGCTGTTAATGGAGAAGCATGCTTTTGACTGCAGTTAACATTTACCAAAAGAGTCAGCAGTAGCAGATCTGAACACACAATCTGATCTCCCTATTTTGTCATTTTTCTTTTTCTGTATGAATGTACAATTTCTACCAAAAAAAAATTACACAAAAATAATACATTATTAAATAAAGGGAAATGTCAGAAATTACATGTATACAGTTTATATTTATTATGAATGAATGAATGAATATTTTATATATTAAATAATTTATTTACAAGAAAATATATATTTGTATAATAAATTAAAATAGAATTCATAAAAAGAAATTATAATGCAATATTATATTTACAATACAATATAATACAATACTGTACAATTAAAATCTACATTTTCTATGTTTTTTTATTCGTATGAATGTTTTTTCTAATTAGCCATTAATTCATCAAAATGTAAAATAGTTATGAATTGCCATGAGATTGTATCAAAAACTAAACTAAACAAAGACAAATTTTCTAAAGAATTTATTTATAAGCAAATATATAAACATTTGTATAATAAAAGAATACATTAATAAACATAAATTAAATATTTATAAATTCATATATTAGAAATTAATAAACCTGTACATATATTAAATATGTCATTTATTTGAAAATTATACATTTATATAATAAATACAAATATACATTTATAAAAAAATATTTTATACAATTTAAATACATACATACAATACAATTCAATACTGTGGAATTAAAATGTATTGCACCCAATCAATGTTCACTCTTGATGAGAATAAGCCTTTTCTCTCTTGTGCTTTGAAGGTACTATTACACGTGTTGTGGGCATGAAACTTCATTCTGACACTTTTTCATGAAAAACAAAAGAGGACTAGCAATAACAGATGTTATCTATATCAAACACAAAGTTGCTATTCTGCTTGAGATTTCCCTAGACACTCTATTACAATACCCCTTAATTAAAAACAAAGCATGATCAATCCGGTCTTCGCCGATTCAAACGTATGCCTCATGCTTTGTGTTTTGTCACTTGCAATTAGGTGGAACAGGTTTGGCTGGTGGCAGATGGTCTGGCAATCAGGGACCAAACGCAATACACATCTGCTCACCAGAGTTTTTACTTTGACTTCTTATTCGCTTCAACACAGAAGTAGATGGAAGCTGCTTTGAAATAAAATAAGGCTCCTTTACAACAGGGATTCAATGCAAGTTCCATGCACTGCTTTGACCTCCACATGAAAAGTACTGGAGATAACATCACAAAAGGGCAATTTTAATATGTTGCTAGGTAGCTAAGCATTAAGAGTGGGCAATAATCAAATGAAAATGTGTATTTGAGCTTAGAAAAGAAAAAGGTCCATTGTTTGTACATGTTGAAGAAAGAAAAAAATGTTGTTTAAGAAAACAGGTTTATGTTTATTTATATAAGCACATACTGTATATTTATAATAAATGAAAACAATGCATTCACAAATATAAATTACAAATAAATTATAAACAAATGATAGAATATTTGTAAACAGTTTATATAAACAAATATATACATGTTTGTGTAATAAACAAAAACATTCATAATTAAACAGATTTAAATACCAAAGAAATATATAAATATTTTCTATAAACAAATGTATATATTTATATAATAAATTAAAAGCATTAACAAATAAACAAATTGCATTTGAATAAATAAAATCTAAACAAAATATTTAGAACTCCACATTTTCTATAAGCAAATGTATCTATATAATAAATAAAATTATGCATTCATAAATAAACAGAAATTGCAAACAAATGAATGAATCAAATTAATTAAAACCCTCACTCTATAGAGTTGCATTTGGAAATGATCAAATGGTTTGTACTGTGTGAAATCAGATGAGTCATGGTTTGAAAGCTTTCTTCCGGGATTTTTTTCCATCTTAAGCTCATTCATTTGTAATGACAGAAACTGGCAGTCAGATATCCTATAAAAATGACTTCTAGTCTTTGTGCTTTTCACTTTCGCTGCTGAAAGGTTTAAGCAGAGAGGAGTATAAGCGCTGTGAACTCTCTGTTTGGATCAATGGCACTACTGCAGTGAGGACGACTGCAGGCTGACTAAACAATAGCAGTCATTAACAAGTATGAAGAAGGAGAAAAGAATCAATATCCGTCTGGGCGCACCTTTTACAAAGCACAGAGGGACACAGAACATAACTGATGCAAATCAGCGTTTTCAATGAGTGAGATAGATGGGGAGATACATTCAAACCCATTGAATTCTCCCTCATTCTCTCACAAACAAACACGGCCATTTATATTGACACTACAGATGAGTGAGCATTAGACTTGATAGTCTTTTGTCTCAGAAAATGGCACTATGTACTCCAAATCTCAAGGACAATGTACGGGCAGGAAAGGTAGTTTTAAACTCATAAGAGAAGCAAAAGTATTCTCAGGCTAAATCCAGACAGGTCCTTGGCAGTTTATTTAATAGGAAAGAAGGACAGTCTATTAACGATTGATTAAGTGGCTGTCATGCTCACAGAACTCAGCAGAAGTGTCAGCAGAATTGGAAAGGTCAGCATTCACAAAGCTTGACACATCCAGCGGCCCTTGTATGTTCAATTAGGAAATATTTTGAGTAATTTCATTAATCATTGTAGAATGCTTTCAGCATACAGATTTGGCATGCTATACATAACAGAGTATAACATTAAATTAAACAAAATTAAATAAAAATTATAAAATGTAAGGGAAATATGAATGCTATCCATAACAGAGACTGCAGTAGATAGTAAAATAAAATAACAAAAAAAAAGATACCATCAATAATAATATACAATACCAAATTACGTAAAATTACATAAAAAGAAATACAAGCAAAATTGAAAAGGTCATTATTCACTAGGCTTGGCAAATCCAATGACCCTTGTATGTTTATTTATGAAATAGTTTGATAATCATCTTACCATTTTCAGCATGGGGTCTGGCATGCTATCGATAATGGAGAATTTAGTATGTGACGAATAAACAAACCTTGACCTTGATTGCAGTAGATAACAAAATATTAATAAAAATAAAAAATAAAATAAAACTTTTTCTTCTTTTTTAGTATCTCTTTAAAGCACCTCTAAATGTTTCACTAGCATCATTTCCTTACACAATGTACTTGTTCTCATTCTGTTTTCTAGGTGTTAGTCACTCACAGATGCAGTTTCAGACTTGCAAGTCGTCACATTGAGTGAAAATTGACAGCGGTCAGAAAATAAGCAGGTTATTGTTATGAATGCGAGATGCTTATTGACTCCGTCATGTGAAAACTAACTAAACATGTCGTGTCATGACCAAACTGTGTTTCCTGCTGATTTATTCATATTAACAATGACAAAAACAACCACAACACAAAACAGACGAGACAAATTCTTCTCTGCTGTCCTTGGTCTTCGACAATCTGTGTCTGTTGGTTTCCCAGATTTGTAGCCCTTTTATAGATTTGTTCCACAGAGATTAAAGCATTAGCATAATGCTAATAATGCTAAGGCCAAGGGTTAATGTACATATTTACATGTATAGAGCTCCGGCGATTGACGTCACGCAATCAACACTCCCACATTTTGGCAGGCAACCAGGAGAGCACTAGAGCGGCCGTAGCATTGGTATCGACAGTTGTGGAACAATAATTTAAAACCAAGCTATTTAGACCTTACACAACTTACACCATTTTAACATGGTGGACAGCTGCTGTGCGCTAGAATACCAGAACATGCAGGGGAAAGCCGTATTAGCCGGGACGTCCCGCATATTGGGCTTAATTTATGTGTCCTGTACGTGACCTCCCTTGGCCAGTTTCTAGCCCCCTCACGCAGTATTCGTTAAGTAAATCAGAAAGTCCTGAAAATAACTGTTCAAGGAAGGCTCATCCGCTCCCGCTTCACAATAAGCAGCGCTCGCGCCAATAATGCCAATCCAGTCCGTGTTTTGACTAAAGTATATTTCTATTTGGGCAAATACAAACAACGTGATTATTTTTAATGAGTCTAACATCCAGCTGCGCACGAAACATGCAATCTAGCCGAGACGTCATCAATATGGGAAACATTCTTTCACTACAAAATAGAGAATGTATTTTTTCCATTGAAGTAACGTTAAGCTTCTTAACCTTGTAGCCTACCTTATTCGTAAAACACACATAATGACCAATAAAAAGAGTCCAGCAGCCCACATTAAATCTATACGTTATCTTTAATTGAAAATATGCATTTTCCTATATACACACTTGTCCCATAAAGCAAAGGGGAAATAATTTTACCGTATTCGATAGACAACTAAAATGGTTCACTGCAATAAATGTGCTAACACACAACATTTGGGATTAAATGGGTAAAATTTCATGACATTGATGATGTCTACTGTACTCACAGTGATATAATTATAATGACTACCTTGGACAGCAAGGGTTGATTACTTAAGCTAACAACACAGTTGACTTACCCTTCCAGTGACGTCATTTTACAGTCTAAAAACAGTCAAAAAATTAGATTGCGTCCATTTGTACCCTTCCACGCTTTTAAAGAGTATCCGGAGTAACGTTAGGAGAGAAAGTTGATGAGGTAGTTGTACTTATCAGGATACTGCAGGTCAGGAAATCTATCCGTTCATATATTAATTCACGTTAAAAGCACCCCAAGGGCATTATAGGGATCTGTTATGTTTAATCGATTAAGTTTTTGCTATGTACAGGTCTATGTCTTTTGAATTAAAGTGCAGTGAACTCTGTTGCCTTGAAACTTATGCTGGCGCCATTCATTTCATATTCGCTCTCGGCTGTTCTTGCCTGCGTGCATGGTGGTGTAAACAGAATGGTTCACGTGACTGCAGGAGCTCTATAGGCTTGAATGCACTTGTGTCTGCTAAAATGCACATGTAAGATGAGTAAACATGTTTATTTGGGGTCGAACTCCAGGGGCCACATGAAAGTTATTTTCATGGAGATCATGTGAATGCATTTTCTGTAATGACTTTTCCCTTTCAGCTGTCATTCAAAATTTACATTGTGCTGTTTTTGTTGTGGCTTGCTGGGCACTGAGCTTTTGTTTGTTCACAGCTGAAAATGTAGCTCATTAAAAACAGTTGGGCTCTGAGGGGAAAGGCCAGCATACTGCCCGTCTCCCACGGTACCGTTTATCTCTTGTATAGTCACTCTCATTTGCGTAAGCAACTCTCGGATCCCATAGTGACTGTTGTCAGGGGCTACGGTCGCGCTGCTACCTCAGACTGATCCAAGGAGCAAGGTGAACGCAAACAGCGCCAGAAGTGAGAAAGTTTAAGAGGGAAAAAAAGACCCATTAGCACCTCCAACGAGAGTCCTTCAGGAAGTCCATTAATTGAAGCGGTTCAAGGAAAGCAGCTGCTTATCGAAGCATTTAAACACAAGTGAGTGAGTCGGTGCAGTTGCAGGAAGATAAATGTGGATTTGCTTGCAGAGCCTGACAACTTTCGACCCACAACTGGACTCGGACTGTTTAGAAATTCACCAGGGCTCTCAGGTCCTCAATAAAAGCTGAATACAATCTTATTTAATTATATGAAGAGCTCTTTTCCAAAACGCGATAAACGCCAAATAAAAAAAAAATGAGTTCGTCATGCCATTTTGCTGTGTACTGAACCTATCCACTGCTCCATCAATGTTTCATGCCAAATCGCTATATTTCCTTGTTTAAAATGTACTGCAAGATGCAGTTCTTTTCCAAACCGCTATAAGCGCCGAACCTGTTTTTAGCCTAAATGCGATAAATCCTCTCGATTAATCAGAATTCGTTCGATGCAATCCAACATGACGATACTTTGAAGCGTTTGTTTGTGCTCGGTCTTCAAAATGAGTGCTTTAAACTCTAATAACACTTTTGATGGCCTGGATGAGCCAGTGAGACCTACACCTGGGGGTAGAAAACGCAGACTGGACAAAGAAAATCACAAAAAACAACAAAAAAAGAAGGTTCTCAGGTGGCGCGTTAATACCCATTGTGGGATGTCAATGTAACAGATGTGTATACCAGTAAAGGTGGTGTTTAACCGATTGACGCTAGAGGCTGTAGCCTTTGGCGTTCCTTGTTAGAGCGCCCGCCTCCCACACCGGAAACCCGGGTTCGAGACCCGCTCGGTGTCATGGTGCGGACCCGGGGGGGTTACATCAACACAAGGCTGGGGCGACCGGTTTATAGTATGAGTCCCTGATGTCATATGGTGCATGTTCTCTTTTTTTTTGACATAAACAAACATAAAAACAAAACAAAAAGGATGGATGGCGCTTTGAAAAAAAAAACTAAAAAACTTTGCATTTATAATCGACAATATTGTTGTTTCCTTTAACAATCATTATTTAACATGTTCAGACTGAGCCAACAGACCATTTTAACAGGATCAATTGAATATTAACAAAATGTATGGGTCTAGGTAAAAAAATGTCATTTCCATGAAAACTATTAAAATGGATTTATAGCGTTTTGGAAAAGAGCTCTTCATATCTTTTTGGAGGAAAAAAAGCACAAAGGCTGTCTTTCACATTCAGCAAGTTTAAGAATCCAATGAACTACACCACTAAAGCAGAATTTGATTTGTACTCTGCATCAAATGTGCTCAAGAATGGCAAACTATTGCCTTTTTGTACTATTAACAGCCTTTTGAAACAACAAAATATAAAATACTATATATTAAACATCCTTTTTAGTTGTATACATGTTGAGCTAGGATAAAATATTATTTATATATATATATATAGAGAGAGATTTCTGAACATTATCTCACAGAAGTGAGTACACCCCTCACATTTTTGTAAATATTTTATTAGAACTTTTCATGTGACAACACTTGAAGCGGGTGTACTCACTTCTGTGAGATACTGTATGTATGTATGTGTGTGTGTGTGTGTGTGTGTGTGTGTGATTTTTAATAAAGGCTATAAAAACTATTAATAATAAGAAAATAAAATAACAAGTATTTAAATATTAAGTAAATAAATACTTTTACCAAATAAACTTTATCAAAATAACTTAAATAAAAAAATAAAAAAATATATATACTTTAGACAAGCAAACAAATACTTTTAATCAATGTCAAAGTTCAATAAAATACCATTTACGCAAATGCATTGATAAAAATTATTTAAACAAAGAAACAAAAACAAAACAATTGAAATGACTAAATAAATAAATATTCAGTTCCCCGTTTAGTTTGCAAACAGTCAGCTCATTTGCAGTCTAAGCAATTAATGGAATAACAAAAACAACTTAGGGGAAAGAGTGTGGGCGCTCAAATAAACGTTGTTACACAGATAGCTAAAGGCTTGCGTTTTTCTTCTGTAACTGAAGGACGGTTTCTCTGCTTGAGCAGCTTCAGTTTCTCTGACCCAAGGCCTGAAAATCACAGACTGAACTTACAGAATCTGGCTTTGAAACTTTGCCGACATATTCTCTCAAGAAAATGCTCAGTAAAACTTCGATAGTCAATGCTTTTGTAGCCTGTTTAGGAGTGTTATTTATTGCCACACTTATATTTTCAAATAACATCTAGCTATTGCTTTGGCCTGAAATATATTTTGCTCATCAATTAGTTTTTTATTCCGCCCAGAACGGTTTCATCATTTTTTCCGCCATTTTGTCAGACGAGATTTTTCTTCTTCGCTCGCAGTCAAGTCTAAAGGTTTCTGCTTCAGCTCCTGACATTTAAGCCAGACTATTTCATCATTATAATGCATTATTGGGAAAGACGTCAGTATGATCCTGCCCACCACATCATTGTCATGTAGCTCAATCTTCAGGAGAGATGTAGACAGGACCACACAGCTTTCTGTCAGCCGTCTGGATTATTACGAGTGTGGGTTTTCCACTTTTTACTGAGTAGTAGGAGAGGTTTGTCAGCTCTTTCTTCAGTTTAGTGTAATGGGAAGCAGAGGCCAGTCTTAAACACGCTAATAGCTCATAAAGAATCACTTTTATATAGCAACCTCATTCTGCATGTTTGAATGCATCCAATCAACTAGATGCTAGAGTTGTATTCTTTTATTTTAGTGTCAATAAACTGCTTGTGCTAATTCAGTCAAAAGGTCAAACACCTCACATTCACGTTCATTATCCATTACCTGTTGATCTATGGCAATCACGAAATCAGTCACCTTTATTTAACATTATTATAATTTTAATTTAACTGATTGTTGCAAGTCAGTCATATTAATATGGTTTAGGAAAAATTTAACCATTAATTAAAATTAATGTATTCATTAATTACATTTATTTCACTCTTGTCCCAGACTTAATCTTAAAATATGAAAATCCATCATTAAAATGCAAATATATATTATATATATATATATATATATATATATATGATTAAGAGTGAAATAAAAGTCAAATCAATATTTACTGTGTGGAAAATAAAATACTGAACTATCAGATGTGATGTGCTGAAGAAGAATCATAAATGTATATTTTTGTTTGTCATTTTAATCAGATCTCATGTGAAAATGCAAGTATTTTGGTAAGTAGCATCAAGGAAAAAATTATATTTCTATGTAAAATGAAAACATTCTGGTGGAAAAACAAAAATTGATATTCCGTATTAATAGATGTCTGTAGACTAGTGAGTAGATGTATCCGATAAAGCAGCTGTCCCTTTGGCTCATGGAAGCCTGTGTATTTGACTGGTTTTCACTGTGATGTTACTGTCGTCGTGCAGGACTGTGGCGAGCAGGTGCCTCATTCTCGCCCTCTGATCTTCATATTCACATTTACAGCTCTTCAGATCTTCAGAAGAACAGGCGTCCACTTGCCCGGCAGGGGAAAGGATTCGGATAAAGTGGTTTATTGTTTTAATTCTAATTTTGTTCTTTGTTCTTTTGTGTTTTTCATGCATCAATTATATATGAATAGTTATATAATGACAGCTGGGTGAGATAAGCTCATTTTTGTACAGCGGCAGTTTGTTTGCCAACACAAAACTGATAAATTGTTGGTTTCACAAGTGAGAAAGAGCAAACGCACAAATACACACGCACTGCCCCATTAATCACATTTTTAAAAGATATTGATTGGGCAAAAACACTTAAATTGTGCAAACCCAATTCACTAGATGTTCTGACAGTATCCAGTAATTGCCCATAAACAGGGCTGACTAAAAGGGTTAGCAAGCTAGTTAGCGTCAACAGTTAGCATCAAAAACTTTCATTTTTGATGCCATTTTTGGAGGGATTTAAGACTTCAGCAGATGATTTAGCTAAACTAACACAACACAAGACAATGGTGTTATCTAACACGCCATTAAAAATGTACCATAGTTGGAAAAACAAGTTGATACATATAAAAACAAACCAACACATTCTCACCTGAGAGTGGAGAGGTGACCATTTCTTCTGAAATTTAAACGCTGAACTTAAAATCGTATACAATTGTGTGCTAGCAGAGACTGCCATTGAGATGAATGGGAATGCTAACAGATAGCTTTGTCGCTAACTTTAGTCTTTGCACATGACCTTTGCAAAAAGGTTGTTATTCTTCAATATGCCATGCAGTGCTGTTGAAAACCCAGCCCTGAGTGTTTCTTCATGAAGAACGATGAGGAAAAATGCAACAGTGCTTTTCACACAGAACCGTTTGAACAAAAATACGTTAAAATCAACACTTCAACAATATCTGAGATCAATTTCAGTCAGATAAATCACTACTTTCCTCCATATCTAGCTTAAACAGAGAGATAAGAAGCACTAACTGTAACATTGCGACAATCATTTTTCACAGAATCCCACATCGTTTCAACTCTCTCAGCCCACAAACTCATTTAAATTCACTCCACGTTCTCTGTAACTCCCCAGCGATGTGCAAACCCTTGACCCAATGCAAATACTGGCCTCCTACAATGGTACAACATAATTTCTGTGGTCTGTTATCACTGCTGCGTCTCATTCACTATCCTCTCATACTGGTGCAAATCTCGAAACCTCATTTCCAAAAAAGCTCAGAACAGCTAATCATAAATGCTTTTCTATAGGATGTGACATAAGATCAAGCAATGTTTGTCTCACAATGCATTGCGTCCTTAAATGTATTTTTTAATGCTGATGATCAGGTGAATTATGCAGCTAAGCCTGTCACATTCATCAGAAACACTGAACGTCAAGTTGTGATCCTGAATTATAAATCGCCTCAGGGAGAGCAAGAGCAGTATGAGGAAACTCCTTGATCACAGAAAGATTTAACACGCTGTAATGGTAATTTTATTTTACATTTTGGTGAATCTGTGACGAATTTGTACTATCTTCCCATGAGGTTAGGGGTGGACCTTTATGCATTTGTTTCCACAAAAATCATAGGTTTTTGTACAAATCGAATCATGAATATACAAATTCATATGAAATTATTTAACTAATTCACAAAGATCTATTTTTCTCATAAGAAGAATGCTGGAAATAATGTATAGATTTTTTAATAGCACCCTATAAGCATTTACATCCCATTCGATTTAATCTCCACAGTTTCCAGTTTGTACCAAACCCATGATAACAGTAATCCTTATACTGAAATGTTCTCCTTTTGTTAGCAATGAACTCTGAAGGAGGTCATTCATTCATTCATTCATTCACTTGTTGATGTATTGATTGCTACATACTCAGAAGATAAGCCATTTAGCTGATAAGAGTAGCAGAGGGATCAAGAGAAACAGAGATTTATATAAATAAGGACTGCTGCAATGCCAGGCAGCCAGATAGTCTGAGTCTATGATGAGGTTGATTTGGCCAGTCAGAAGGTTTCATGAAATACTTTCCATAAATAAATCTTATAGTTGGCAACAATGTCATGCAGAGTAGTAATGCCGAAATGTGAGATTTGAAACATGATTATGGTCATATTGAACATGTCTAGGATCATTTTAGCTGGACAAAATAATGAACATGGGCAAAAACAAAGTATCACATCACTTTTTTTGAGTTACATAAAGCATAATAAAAAATAAAAAAAATAACATTCCTCTGAAACCAAGCATTCAAGAGGCTTTTAAAAACTTGTCTAACCCAATGCAGCTGCCTGTAATTGGCAGTAATTTAAAAGGTGTTTGAGGAGCTGTGTGCTGATTGGTCAGTTCCTTCATTACCCAGGACACACCCACACACTCCTCGGCATCGGACATGGGAAAGAAAATAACAGACGTGTAATCTTTTCAATAATCTTATACTCAGTGCTTTAGATTTGACAAATATCTTGTGAAACTTTGGCGTCTGGCCCAGTGCTTTATTGTAATCTAAAATATATTATTTAGCTCATTACGTTAAGTGATTTCGCATGAAGGATCAGACCAGATCTCAATGTTCTTCAGTTAATATGAATACAGGGTATTTTTCTCCGAGGACATCGCCCCAATTAAGAATTCATAAATGGTTTCTAGAATAAGGAAGCTGCTCAGCCACATCAAGTTTAAACCAGTATCTGAGTTTTCTCTGACACTGATGGTCTTTGTAAGAGCAATAAATTTTTATTCAAATGGAAGCCTTATGTTCTTTTCTTTATCAGTCTGTTTCCTATTAGATCTTAATATAACATATTAAAGAGAATCTTTGGTATCCAAAGCAACCAAGAGTACAGTAATTATGCATACAGTACTCTCGTGCCTCAAGATGCCAATGACAATTACACATTTGCCTCTGCAAATCAAGCATACAAGAGTTTTGAATTGTGTTGCTTTACAAATTGTTCTGCAATTTATACTGCCATCAAGCCATTAAATAACCCCCAATGTCACGGATAGTTTTTTGGAACCCTTGACTTTGAGGACGTCAATTTAAAAAAATCACGGTGAAAGAAAATTGGTAATGATAATTTTTATATTTATCATTCAATTAGTCTGTAATACACATTGTGTGTATTTTTTTAAATAAAAATTGTGCTAAATCTAGGAAGAAAAGACTTCTCATTTAGTTTTTTAATGAAGCAACAGGCTTGTATGTAAACAAAATACATTTCCCATGATCTGCAGCAGCACAATATTGATAAAATACTAAAAGATTCAATTAGATACTGTATCCTTGGTTCCTGATTTTATTGCACTAGCACTGAATACCTCCATTTATTTTATTAAAAGGAAAGAAAAATGAAATTGCACCTTTTCTGATATTTCTTATCATATTCAAGACTGTAAGAGGAAAATTCCCAGGAGTATTTAAAGGCTTGAAAATTAAGAAAATTTAACAAATTTCCTACAAGCAAACCAAAACAGTTCCAAACAAATGTCAATATGCTGCCACATTTACCACTATTCTGTGAATAGTCATAGCAAAATCTATTTCAATAGGAATCCACATGATCAGGATTTCTGCATTAAGGTTTACTCATGCCGATTTCACAGCAAATGGATTCACCAACAGAAATCTGCTTGATTTGGAAATGACTTTACGTGACCTTTTGCATGTAAAATTTAACTAATGTGAACACACCTTTATACTTTAAATTCATGCATAGTTATAATCTAACTTTTTAGGTTTTATGAAGCAACTTTCATGACTGAAGTATGCTATCCTCTCCCGATGGCTTTCCAGCCAGCCAGGCCCTGCAGTGACCTCTGAGGGGACTGCTGAGTGCTATTCGTGTTCCCAGCAGCAGACATAGTGTAAAGGGCGGTCATACATTCCCCAGAGATTGTAATGATGTTGAAGTTTTACGACTTCTGCGCACAGCTAACCAACCTGGCAAGCACCCTGTCTTGTTTGATCCTGTCTCCGTGGCTCTCAGTCTCAAAAGTGGGAGAGTGTGTCTGGAAAACAACATATTGCTGCCATATACCATGGATAAAAATGTAAACACATCAGTGCTTAAAAGCATGTACACAATCCTATACATATATATATACACTAAAGCTCATGTTTAGTTGACATTTGTCCAGCTATTGAAGTCCTTGAGGTAGTGAAAAATTAGTTTGTGATTGCAGCGCAGATAATTTTCTGTCTACTGTAATCACCTGTGCTGTAAATGTAAGCATATTAAAGCCTCAGTTTAGTCTTTTCCCCATTAGCACTCACACAGATTTGAGATGTCTGCAATTTGCGTAAATACGGTGCCATAAGTGGTCTGAACTGCAAATCGCCTCAGCGAAGAATCCCAAAGCGTCCTCAGACTGTGCGTGTGGAGGAGGAAGAGGTGAGAGAGTCCAGACCCACGTTTGGCTCTTATCTCTGGGCTTGTATAAACGGGCCCGACTGGAACATCATGCCCATCTCTCTGTTTAGCACCGTAACTAAAACAAACCTGGCAGTAGCCGTATGTGCCATGAAAAGATCCCAGGCCTGGGTTATTTTTTCTCACTCTGTTTTTCACTTAGCGCTAATGTACTTCAAATGTGTGGCAGTATGGCAACAGATTTACTGTCAGGTGAAACGGGATTTGTGTTTGTACTGTATCTATATAGTGACAAGGACATAGAAAGCTGTGTGTTTAGTTAAAACCTTTCGACTCCAGATTGAACCTCTCTCCTAACATCTAGCGAGCAGTCTACAGCTTACATGGGCACCTTTCTAGATGTTGGTGTTCACATTGACAGCAATTAAATCACTGTGTCACTGAGTCACTGTGCTGTTGGTTGCAAGCTAGTAGGCTGAATCAAGCAGCAGATCACTGCTCATCTGCATTCAGTTGAGCTCCAATCATGTCGTCAGTGACATGCAAGATTCTATCCTCTCACAAAACCTTATCCCCTTCCTGAGTTCCTGATCAAAAACGTAGCACGTAACTGTAATATTTTAATCAAGAGCTTGTTTTTAATAAAGTTAGCACTATGCTAAGATACTGTAGAAGGCAAAGGTTTTCATATAAATGAGGGAAAAGGTTTCATTTGACCATTTTTAGCCTTGCAATATATTGTGCTATGTAATTTAAAAGGCATTAATGTTAATTTGTCTTAATTGTTTAAGTATGTAGTATACTACGTTTAAAATTAAATACAAATACAAAATACTTATTCAACATAATTAACAAAAAGTTTACAAAATCACAAAATGCTAAACTGTATGTAATGTAAACCACTGGGAGACCACAGACGTATTAATAGAAAGTCAGTTAAGATGAAGACTTTAATAAAGCATTTTCGTGCCATGACTATCTGCAGCTGCACACAGCCTGTAAGTCGCTGTAAATAAATGCTAAGGTGCTGTCACATTTACCTTTGTTCAACAAATGTAAATTATTTCAAAAGGAATCCAAGCGTTTGTGAATTTCACATGAGATCAAACAATTTCCACAAGCAGATTTCATAACAGGTTCAAACTAGTCATGTGGATTCACCTCATTAACCAACAGAAAGCTGCTTGGTTTGAAGGTTAACATAGCCATTACATTAATCCACTAGTATAGTTCTCTTGAAGGAGTGAATACAAACAAGGGACTGAATTCAGACACCAAATGTGGCCCTGGACCACAAAACCAGTTATAGGTAGCACGGGTATATTTTTAGCAAAACCAAAATACATTGTATGGGTCAAACATTTTTTATGCCTGAAATCATTAGGGTATTAAGAAAAGATCAAGTTCTATTAAGATATTTAGTAAATTTCCATATATATATATATATATATATATATATATATATATATATAAAAACTTAGTTTTAGTTTAGTTTTCGGACTGATTTTAGACAGCTTAGGATTCAGAAATCAGCAACTCCCATTGAAAATAAATGACTTGAGGTCACTTTGTCACTGCAAATCACTGTCAAAGTCAATACGCCTGAAGGCAGCCTGCTGAAGCTCATAAGTGAATACATTGAAACGCTAAAAGTCCTCCTCACAATTTTTGGTTTGCTTGGTTTGAAAGTTGATGCAGCCATGTGGACTTCAGGACCGACCCTCATTCACTGCTCCCTGCATTAGTCTACTAGTAGTATCTACTTGAAGGAGTGAATAAAAACGAGCGAGCAAACGAGCGAGTACTTGAAGGCAGCCTCCTAAGTGAAATAAACTGAATTGAAAAGCTACTAACTTTGTACAGCATGCACACCATAAAAAAGTCCTACTCCTGTTTACAGAACTTATGGTACTGGACAAAGTTATATGATCACTGAGCTTATTGCAATGCGTTTTAGGATTGCCGTCATAAAGCAATGGAAAGTGGCTTCAGTTTTTGGGCAAAGTGTGGTTTCTTACCTCAGACTTTGAGCCTAGAGTGCACCTATGACATCTTAAAATGCGTATTTAGGTAGTCAGCTCACAAGATGTTGGAGCAAAGCTGCAGTGGTCTATATTAAGGCCTCTTTTCATTGCGTTGTTGTGCTCTGCAAGATAGGGTGATTGGGAAAGAATGAAATTGTGTGTTATTGTCACTTGAGAGCAGTGCTCTCATTCACGCTTTTGTAGTAAGCATGTCAAGGACTGCCTCTCACAGCGTTTTTGGATGGGTGCTCTGTGATCTTGTTTTCACGAACACAGCAATTACCTATCCATCTTTTCCCCATAGACCCTCTGCTCCACATATACTTGTTCTCTTTGATTTACTGTCTACTCTTCTTCTTTTATTTAATGTATATATTCTATTCAGCCAATTCAGGATGCCTCAAACTCAGCATGTTTCTTTAAAGTGTTCTGGACTGGGTTTGTATGTCACCCTCATTACTTTTTCTTCAGGATTAGACAATTTAATCAACTTCTCATAGTTAGCTTGCTACTGGGTTTTTAAAATGAAGTTTCTGACTGCTGACGGCAGTCTGAAAGATATTGCTACTATTGAAATTGCACAAATTTGCTAAATTGTTGCATGTTCAGTGTTTAGAAAAGAAGTGGGCCCAAGGGCACTGTGTTTAAATTGAAATATTATCTCTTGCAATGTTCCATGCTCCATTACTGACGCAGATTAATAAATCTTTTTTTGCACTCCAATATGCAAGCCATCATAAGGCACTTTTACTGTAGATATAATTCAAACATGTTATGTTAACTGTCCACACACTCGCTTGTTCTCCAGAGATTAGTTCAGGAACAACAGGAGCACATCGAAACTGAAATTAAAAAGTTGCTTGTAAAACACATTGCAAATTTTCTTAAGTGCTTCCTTGTGAAACTCCAAATTAAAACCTCCTGCAAAGTGTGCTTCATTTGGCTCCAACTAAATTAACTTTCTGTAAACAAACTAATAGAGCGGTGGAACGGATGTTGTCAAAGATGTTCACAGAGTCTCCAGCCAAACCCAAATGTTTGATAAACAAAGGATTTACTCCCTCCTGTTTTTAACAGAAGCATCTTCAGCTCTGGCAGTGAGCCTGTATTACTGGATACAGCTTGTAATACCAAATTAAAATCCTTTTAATCAAAACCTCTCTCATTTTTGTTCCACTTTTATATTGGATGATAGCCTGATGGCAGGATGCAAGTCATGTTTTGCATTATTAAAGTGCTGAGTCTGTTTTATATGTTGTTGGAGTGCGTAGGAGATTTCAATTTTCTGTATTTACCAAGCACTCCTCAGACTACTGAGTCATGCCTCGGATTTCTGTCAGCGAACTTCAAGAAAATTCAGAAAACAGCAGCTCGATATTAAACACGCTGATCTTCAAATTCTCATAATAATGATAAATACTATATTTATACAATAAAACTATTACCCTACAAAATGAAAAACTAACAAAGCAAATGAGAACTATTTATATGTCACTGTCCATAGTGTACAAATTAGGCCTGTTACTCTTAATTAATCAAATAAAATCATTTGGTTATTTTTTCTTACTTTGGTAGCAGTTTTGGTTTAGTTTGACCAATGCAGTCAACACTACAATTTGCATGAAAATCGATAAAGTAGAAAAGTACTTTCAATCATGCAAAAACAGCTGTGTGCGACAGATAAATATTACCTTTTAGCCATTAAAATGAGTTAATTAAGAATTATTTAAGATGTGTCAAAATCATTATTGTCTCTTTCTCATTCTGAAAAGGTTATTAAATGTTAATGTTTGCTTTCATACAATGGACCTGACTTCTGCCAGATACCATGGACTTCTGCATGAGACTGACCCCACAAACTATGAGTCATTATTTCCTCATTAAAGGCCAAGTGTTTCTGAGCACTCCAACAGAAAGACTGAAACCCAGACCAGGGTAAACTGTTGCTTTGAGTCTGCTGACAGTCTGTGTGTAGGGGTCATGCAATGTCTGATCATTTCATGATAATGCTTCACTTGGCCTATTTCAGCATCAAATGTTTCTTCTTTTTACCACGCTCAGAGGCTGATATGGTAATATATGGTAATGTCAAACAGCAGTATCTTTAGAAAAAATATGTATTACTTGTACATACATTAAACTGACACCAGGTGAACTAAACTGATTTGCATTATAGCTTATGTTTATGACACCTCTGCACACGCTCATGTCACTAGAAAACACTGTGCTGTTATTTTTATTTATATATATATATATATATTTTTTTTTTTTAATGGAACACAAAAGTAGATTTGTACTACACAAAAAATATTGTGTGAAATAATGTAAAAACAAGATCACAATGCAAGATATAAGTAACATTGTAAGATAGAAATCCAAAACTGTGAGATATAGTCATATTTTGACTTGAGAGATATAAAGTCACATTTTCAGATTAAAAAACTGCATTGTGACATAAAGTTACAACTGGGAGATATAAAGTCATATTTTTATATGTAAAGCCATGTTGTAAGATAAAACCACATTGGGAGATATAAAATCACAACTATGAGATACAGAGTCAAATTTTTAAGTAGAGTCACATTATGAGATATTAATTCACATTTAGAGCTATAAAGTCACAATTTGGAGATAAATATTCACATTTTGATAGATAAAGTCACAACTGTGATATATATATAGCCGGGAGCTATATCACCCTGCAGCCTAAGACTGGTTGCCCACTGAAGCTAAGCAGGGTTGAGCCTGGTCAGCACCAAGATGGGAGACCTCCTGGAAAAACTAGGTTGCTGTTGGAAGAGGTGTTAGTGAGGCCAGTAGGGGGTGCTCACCCTGCAGTCTGTGTGGGTCCTAATGTCCATGATAGTGATAGGGACACTATACTGTCAAAAATGCACCGTCTTTCGGATGAGACGTTAAACCGAGGTCCTGACACTCTGTGGTCATTAAAAATCCCATGGCACTTCTTGTAAAGAGGGGTGTAACCCCAGTGTCCTGGCCAAATCTCCTCCACTGGCCCTTGTCAATCATGGCCTCCTAATAATCCTCATCCTCTTAATTGGCTCTATGACTCTCTCTCCTCTCCACCTGTAGCTGGTGTGTGGTGAGCGCACTGGTACCGTCGTCCTGTCGCTACACACTGGTGGTGGTTGAGGAGAGACCCCCCCCCATGGTTGTAAAGACATAACTAGAATATACATAGTCAAATTTTGAGATATAAGTGCACATTTTGAGATAAAAAAGTTACAATGGAAAGATATAAAACTCATATAAAACAACAGTGTCCCCCAACCCTAGAGAGAACCAAGAGTTTGGACAATGGATGGATGCATGGAAACCAATTGCAATGACAAGAAATATAGTCACAGCAGTAGTTATTAGTAGACTTTATAAGTAGTCAGGCACATCTGTCAATCTATGAAAAAAAACACCAACTAATACTATAACTATAGTCCAAATGACTTGTTTGCTACATTCAAAGTTGACAAACAATACTACTTTAGTATTCCACTGAGAAAATCTCAAATACGACTGATGAGCATTAGGAAATGACTGGATTTTCATTTTTAAGTGAACTATCCCTTTAAGCAGAGGCAGGAATGCTTTCGGTTCATTTCACACATGCACGGCTGGTGCAAATGCAGACTTCAGGCATTGTGTGTAATTCCAAAGATTAAATGCAGCTGTAAAATGTCAGATACTAATACTGAAAAATGAAGAGAAATGCCGCTTTCCACAAAGCATAAAAACAAGGGCAGCAGGAAAACAAAATTACAGAAACTTCTCTTAATATTCTCTGTTTTAGTCACAGAACAAAACATCCAGCTGGCTGATCTAATTATGCTTCACCTCTTTGTCACGAACCACAGACTGGAAGGCCATTGTGTTTGCAGTAGCCGATGACTGTGGGCTCTGTCATGACAGCCTGCTCGCTGACAGTTTCCGTAGTGCTATCTCTCCAAGCAGACCACACTATGACAAGCTTATTCTCAAAACCAGGTGGGCCACAATTTCGGAGCAGTATGACAACAGGTATTGTTTGTGTGTCAAAGAGATGAGAGGGCACGACAGCTCCATTAATGCCGGTGTAAATAAGACTCGACTGAGAGGTTATGTCTCCGAAATTGAGGCCCAATATCAGCGGCTATGACCAGTGAGCTGCCCACATGCCTGAATGGTCTCATTATAGCTCTCAGGAGACTGAAATCGGCATCTCATAATGGGGTTCAATAATAATGCAGGAGAATTTGAACCCTAATCAAACCATTCATGACACTTTCTATCATTTCATTCATTCATCCGTGCGGATTAATTGTCTAGCTTCTTCGCATTTGTCTCTGACAGCTTCAAAACCCCAGCCAATCCTTGGTTATCTAGGACAGTAATCTGACTGTTATGAATTGGTACATTATTTGAAAAGCTGTAGATGAAACGAAAGCATCCCCCCTTCATCTGAATGACATCTCATCATTTATCGCCTTTCCTTCTTTTCACCACTTGAGTCAATATTATGGATGTCTTTTTAAAGTTCCCATTATCTGGACCCCACAGCGATGCATCAAATTCATAGTGAAGGACCAGGTAGAAAATACCAGCTACCCACAAACAGCATTGAGCTACATCAGCATAACAATCTCTGAGAGTGCAGGGTAAATGAAGCATCTATGTCCAAGATTTATGATTGTTGTTTGGAACAAAGATTGCGATTGAAATTTAGAGGCCAAACATACTGATGTGCCACCAGCCCATGAGACTGTTTAACTGAATTCACTAAAAAGTTGCAGTACTTTTTATGTTAGATTTTCTATTCAAAATAAATCAATAAAAATCATATTCAATAACCACCTCAGTCAAGGTTAAACCAAATGCAAAATGTACTAAATTAGATGTGCACAACTAGTATTTTATAAAGTCGCTGACATTCTCAGTGTAAACACTTCTCCATCATATGTCAATTTAGTACATTTTATTTTTTAAGATAATATATTTTGGGGGTTTTCCTTGATTTTTGACAAGACAGTTCAAGGAGAGAAAAGGTTTGGAAAGATACACAAGCCAGGACTTTAACTTGCCTGAAGCAGTGATACAATTTTTTTTTCTTGAGCAACAAATCAGCATACTAGAATGATTTCTGAAGGATCATTAAGCCTGAAGTAATGGCTGCTGAAAACTCAGTTTTGCCTTCACAGGAATAAATTATTTTACAAATATATTAAACCAGAAAACAGAGATTTAAATTGTAATAATATTACATGATAATACTATTTTTGATGTGTGTTTGATCAAGTATAAGTGCAGCCTTGGTGAGCATAAAATACTTATAATATAAGTATTGATATAATAACATATAAAAATTGTTCCAACTCCAAACTTTTAAAGACAACATAGATTCCGTGAGAACTGAACTCTTGACATTTGTGAGCAGTGCTATTTGATCTACAGGAACGTTACATGTCTTTTAAGCAAATTTGCACCAGTACCTGTTGTGTATGATTCCCAAAACACTGCAGACTAAACATAAAAATATCAGTGTGCACAATTTGCCAACCCTCTCTGAATATTTTCTTTCTTATTTTGGGGGATTGGCTGGAGCTTGTCTATATTGTATTTATAGCAAGCTGTTTTAATCTACTGCTGTTATTTGGTGAGCCAAGCAGCTAAAAAATAAATTCCGACTTCATACATAGGAAGAATTTATGGCAAGAAGAATACTGATATTGATTTTAGATCTACTATTATAAGCGAATATATTTGACACAGATGCCAGATGCCAGTGCTTTATCATAGGATGCTTTGCTCAAGCAAACACATTCAGAATGTCTCTCTCTCTTTCTCTCTCACTCCACAAATCTTCCTGATCGTTGCAGGTCTTATCAGACAGTCTCTTTGTGTTGAAGCCAGATACATAAATTTCTTCCATGAGCCTAAGTTAAAGTTTCTGTTTATTCTACTGCTGGAGGACACTTGAAACCAGAGCCCAAGGTTATCACTTGTTTTGAAAGCGATTCGAAGATAACAAATAGAACCAAAACAAATGTGCCTACATCATGACAAATGCCTTTGTGAGCTTGAACGATTGGCCTCGAAGTGTCCTGTTTTCCCTAACTGTGTAATATAACAGCCGTCTATTCGTATAAGCCTGTGTTGTAACAGCAGCAAAGAAGATTAAGACGAATTAAGAGCAGATTAATGATTACTGAGACAGTTTTATCGCTTCAAATGTGCTATCGCTCTCTTTTAAGCTTCATCGAGCCTTAAATAACCTCATTCAGAGCGTAGAGATTTAAGGCGGCACAGAGTTTGAGTGATCTGCCACCCTGTCATGTTTACTCTGACCCTTAACAGCCGGCTCGTTCTGAGAAGCTGTTCACTTCTCTCTGAGCACTTGACCTCTTTCGCAAGTCTCTGCGTTCGCGGTACAGTCGCCATGGAATCTCTGGCACTAGCGATCAGACTCTCAGAAAATGGTAGAAATCCAAATGCCATCTGTCTGCTCAGAGGACATCATCGAAGAGGATTTGGAACAATGTGGCGATATGAAAAGCCTTGTCAATAGCATGAATCTTTCAGTAAGGACGGCCACTTCCTCTCTGACAGAAGGTCGGGCCTTTGGTCTTGCTGCTTAATGTAATGATCGAATATTCAGGAACAACTGAAGCTTTTCAACAGGGGCAACATTAGCCAGTTGTCACCATGGAAACCTTTTGGCCAAGAACGAGAGGTAAACAAGTGCCTGCGTACAAATCTTCTTAATTGCGTCAACATGGCATCGTAATTTAATTCCTTGTTGAAATTAAAAGTCTGGGCAAAGAACTACCTCAGGTTTGTTCTCGAAATGAATGTCCAAATGAGTGACTTGTCTGTGTGAACGCAAAAAAAAAAATGCATTTCAGAAAAGGTAACTGTAATCACAGCCTTATATTTACTGTTTTCTACAATATAGACTTAATTGAAAAATTTGCTACTTCCTACAAAACAAGTTCCTTTGCATACAGTCCAATTCACTGACATTTCCAGCTCAAATGAACACAGAAATTGTGATTTTAGGACTAGATTATCAATGAATAAAGACTTGTTTATGCATGGTTCCTTAAACAATACCCAAACTAGCAGGGAACGTTTTTATTAATATTTTATAGAGTGCGTTCTCATAATTCTGGGAGGTAAAACATTTATGATGTTATTTGTACTTGGCAAACTTGATATAGTAACGTTTATATAACCTTTGAAGAACATTATAAACACAACAAGAAAATTGACAATTTAATGTTTTAGAATATTACAAATAAACATTCAAATAATGTTATATTTTGGGTAAACAAAATTGGTAGAATGTTGTAAGAAATGTTCTTGTACCTTTAAATAATGTTATCATGAAAACAAGAACACTGGGCATCATAAAGTTCTCACAATTTTCTAAATAATGTTATATTTAGAGTGAAAACAAATTTAGTAAAATGTTGTAAGAAATGTTTTTGTAACCTTTAAATAACGATATCACTGTGACAAGAAAACTGGATATTTCAACATTCAAAACAATGTTCTCACAAAAATTTTTTATAACGTAAATTTGTTACCTGGCACTATGATATGTCCATAAAACACTTTTACCATTAGTGCATTATTTGTAAAGTAGCATTTTGATGTTTGCATTATATAATCAGCTATATATATGGCTTTTCTGGCTTGGTAAACTTGCTCGGTAGCTCACCTGTACAGTACTGCACTTGCAATGCTAAGGCTTTTCGAAGCAGGCTAAAATGTCATGGTTGCTTCAGAAAATTCGTTTAATCTCAGGTTTGTTTTTGCTAACACTTGGTTAGGTTTAGGTCAGAATTTAGTGTAGTTGGTACGTTATTTTCAAACATGATAGAGAATTAGCCTTTTAGCGCCACTCACCAGATATTTCATTTTTGATCTGAAACGATACGCACAACAACCAGCGTAATAAAACATGGCCAGAATCACATTTATCTGTTTTGGATCAAATTTAACAGATGTTTATTGCCACTTATTGGACATTTCACATTGAAAGTGTAATGAAAAGCGCAAATATATATATATATTAATCAGAATATCATATTACAAAAAAAAGTTGCAAAAGGCATGTTTTTCCAGTGAGCCAGGCTTGGTTTTGGTTTTAACTCAAAGTTACAGAAACCCCTGACTGCATGTTCCTCCATCAACGACATCTATTTAACTTCATAAACACGTAATTGCAACGCATTCCCAGCCACTGCGGCTCTATGAATCCTTTTAAACGTTATTAATTGTCAATGGTTTTAACATTCCCCTGCTTCTCAGCCTTGTCATTCTCAAAATAGCTACCTGATTAAGATTATTGACTTTGTGGATCTCATTTTCTCATTAACAGCGATACCAGCCAGAGCTTGGTGAGAATAGTGTTCGGCTGAATTCAGCAAAGGAAAAAATTATCCATTTAATAAGGCCCTTTTTGTCTCCAGGGATCCAATTGTCCTGTAGCTCCCAAAACTTCCCTCAATCCATATGTTGCCATTCCAGTGATAACATTTTCCATCCCAAAGCCTGCTCATCTGGTCCAGGGTGACAGATGGTGACCTATCAGCAAATACAATTCACGGGTCAATGATACACCAGCCATTGGATAAAGGACACTCCTGCTGCTCTCGCTCGAACGATGGCAAATCACTCAGCCAGCTAAAAAAGATGGAAATGTCTTCCAGTTTTCGAAGTAAGTCAAGTTTCTTTTTGGGAGAAAAATAGCTTGAGAAATGTCAAATTTGGTTTTATTCAGCCTTCAGAATATCAAACACATATTCTGAGCTGCTTGGTGAGAGTTTTTTTGTAAGATGAGAACACGTATACTAGTAGAAGGTGAGCAGATTTTTTACGCTGATTAGGCCTGATTAAATGCTTGAGAAAGCGAGGGTTCTCATGCATACTCCTGATTAGCTGAGAGGAAGCATCATTCATACAAACACCAATCATTAAAATGGACGAAGGTGATGATGACGGTGGTGTTGATGAGGATATTCCTTCAAAGCTCAAACCTGCGTTCGGTACAATGCTTATAATCATTTCATCCCCTCTTCATCATTTCCATCCCTCGATTATTTTTCCTATATAATTATTCGTCTGACCTGTTGATTGCAATCTGCCATCAGTGCAAATGAGGCTGTGTGAAGTATCTCCAAGCATCACCTGTTGCCCTGTGTCTCGAGATGAGGGAGATTAAGAACTGGAAGGATGGGATGGAAGAAGCTGGAACAAAAATAAACCAGGTTTTTCACATATTCAGAAGGTGCAGCTTGGGATAAACTGGAATCTGCAGGTCTAACTTATGTACACAAAGGGATTTTATTATATCTAGACCTGATATGACAGAAAGACAAACATCATTGTGCAGATCTTGTGTGACAGGCAGCAATATTCTGTGTATATATAATATGATATAATCCTTAACTATCCTGGTTACATTTTTTTAATTTAACTATCTATTAATTTGTATCTAATTGTTTATATTATTTTTTAGAATGTACTTTTTTTTTTAGAATTTACTATTTTAATTGTATTATATTTATATAGTTTATGTTTTTTAATATTCAATTTGATTGTTATAGATTTCTTGTTGATTGTCAGGATGACAGAACATTGGCTCTAAAAGGCCATTTCATTCACTCACCAAGGGCTAAACTCTAAACTTCCCTACATATTTAATATTATTCATTTGCCATGTTCCAGCACTGGTATTTCCTTCAGGAAATGCAAATTTAGTTCATTAGTACTTTTCCAGAAGGATAGAGTCACATCAGCTGTCTACAATCAATTCCTCTGAAGGAAAAGATGGCAGGACTGTGAGAGCCTAGTAAAACTACAGTATGTTATTGTCTTGCATTTGGAGTTTTTTTCTGATAACAGTTAACTCTGACAAGCCAAGCCAATCAGAGTGTGTATTTCTATAAGTGAAGACACAGGTGAAGAAAAGATATAACTGACACAACATAATGTCATTACATTTCTAGATTCTCCTCAGGCTTCACTCTAATAAGCTCCTAAATGAGTCTATCCCAATGCAATCAGCCTCTAATGAAAAGTAAGAGAAAATCATTTTATGGAATTCCTCTCGAATCCTAAGGCCCACTTTACCAGAGCAGATGCATCACCATGGAAACCGCTACATCCTGTCAACCTTGTAGTGTAGGAAACAGACAAGCTGAGCACGAATACCGACATTTGCTGTATTATCCACCCAATTAATGTTAAAAACACTGGCTTGCGTCCACTGATTGCGTTACTCATTTGTGTTGTTTTAGCACCGATTCCACGAAAGCAATTATGCAAATCAGGTTATGCCACAACAAAATAATGCCACACTTAAACTTTCAGAGAAAGTAGATGTGAGGATCGATTGTATCTGTTTTGCCGTAAGTTAATCTCATAAATACTTTCATTGCGCCATGCACTTTTCTGGGAAAAGCAGGAGCAGTAAGTCCCAAACAACTCAACGACTCAGGCTGCATCTATAAAGAAATGTTTCTTTTTTTAATAAATAAATAAAATGAATAACAGTTTTCATGAACGGCAGAATGGGGCCAAAACAGCTGCTTTGTGTTTGTGTGGCTTTAAACTCTGTCTTCTTCCAGCACTCTTGGGTTGGATTAAGAGGCTTAATCACATCAAAACGAGGATAGTCTTATAATCATTTCAGGAGTTTTGGATTTCCATTTATTAGAAACTCTTTTTAGATTATTTTTGGTCTAAAAAGCTCTTGCCCCTTTAGCATCCATTTCCATCCACCCCTAATATTGTTTCATCCCACATGAGTGGTTGGTAATATCCCATAACCTGCACATATTGTCGGAGGATGAGGTTTGGAGTGAACTAAAGAGAGTGAACATCAGGAAAGCAGCAGGACCTGATGGGATTACTGGCCGTGTTCTGAGATCCTGTGCTGATCAGCTTGCTGGTTTGTTTACTTCCATCTTTAATGAGTCCCTCGCTACCTCTGTGGTTCCTACCTCCTTTAAAAAATCTGTCATCATCCCTGTGCCTAAGAACAGTAAACCCTCTTGCCTGAATGACTATTGCCCAGTTGCCCTCACATCAACAGTCATGAAGGTTTTTGAGAGACTATTAAAGAACCACATTTGCTCCTCCATTCCTGCTACTTTGAACCCTCTTCAGTTTGCCTACCGCCCAAATAGGTCTACTGATGATGCCATCTCCCAGGTACTGCACTCCTCCCTCACACACATTGACAGCAAAAATGGCAACTATGTTAGGCTGCTATTCATTGACTGTAGCTCAGCTTTCAACACTATAGTCCCCACCAAGCTAGCTGTTAAACTCTCAGACCTCGGCCTAAACACTTCATTCTGTGACTGGATTCAAGATTTCCTCACCGGCAGACCTCAAGTGGTGAAAGTCGGCCAGTTCACCTCCAACTCCATAACCCTGAACATAGGAGCCCCACAGGGCTGTGTCCTGAGCCCCCTGCTCTACTCTCTCTACACCCACGACTGCGTGTCCTCTCACAGCTCCACTTCTATCATTAAATATGCTGATGATACTGTGGTTCTGGGCCTAATTAACAACAATGATGAGGCCGTATACTTGGATGAGGTAGAGAGACTTACATCATGGTGCCAGGACAACTGTCTCTCTCTGAACGTGAGCAAAACTACAGAGCTGATCGTGGACTTCAGGAAGAGACAGCAGCAGCCCTACACCCCTCTTATGATCAGTGGGACCCCTGTGGAGAGGGTGAGTAGCTTCAAGTACCTCGGTGTAAACATCTCTGAGGACCTGACTTGGACTGCACACATTCCTACACAGGTTAAGAAAGCCAGGAATAAGACTGTAACATCTGCGACGGCTGAGGAAATTCAGGGTCTCACCAGCTATCCTGAAAACTTTCTACTCAGGGGCCATAGAAAGTGCATCTCAGTGTGGTATGGTAATTCCTCAAACCAGGACTGCAAAGCTCTACAGAGTAGTGCGCTTAGCTGAGCGCATCTCAGGGTCTGCTCTCCCCTCTCTGCAGGACATCTACCTCAAAGCTGCAAAAGCAGAGCTGCAAAATCATCAAGACTCAAATCACCCGGTAAACATCTTTTCTGTTTACTGCCATCTGGCAAGCGCTTCAGGAGCATGATGGCAAAAACTGAGAGACTGAGGAGGAGCTTCTTCCCTCAGGCCATCCGGCTCCATAAAACAAACTCAGTTTCATATACATTTACAAGACTCAATTTATTAACTGCAAAACATTAATATTCTCATCATCCGTATTGCTGCTATGTGTACATACCTGGTACAACCCGTTTGCACATCCCTCTTGCACATGCCTGTTCATATTACTATTTATTAAGTCCCAGTATACTGTTTTGCACATCTTATTTGTTTAGCACTTCTTAATTCTATTGCACATTTTACTCTTAATTCATAATTCTTGTTTAGTATATATTTATATATATGCTCTTGTGTTGTGTTACTTTTATTTACTTTTTGTTTTTTTTGCACTGTCATTGAGTGGACCTGACTTGATTTACATTTCACTTCTGATTATACCCTGTATAATTTAGTATGTGACGAATAAACAAACCTTGAACCTTGAACATATCCATCAGCCAGATTTCTGAAGGGACCAATAACATTAGCCTTTGACAGTCACAATCACAGCAAAAGCATCAGCAATGTCACTTTCTCAGGTCTTGTGTCACCTTCAGTTGTCATGCAGGTCTGGACATCGGTCAGCATTCCTTTGGAGCCTGAGGTGATGTATCTATTAATCCCAATTGTCCTCGAAGGAAATGCTAGCATGCGTTTTCTATATGGATCCATGCTTAGATGACCTTGTAGGTACTATGCAGCAAACATGAAGACAGCAAGCCCTATAGGGAAGGCAGTAGTGGTTATAAGTTTGATGTTTGAGCATAAATGGTTAATGAACACATTCATTATTTACTTAAATTTCAGCTGAAACCAGCCTAAGGTGGTTGGGCTAGTGGCCGACCAGCTAAACCAACCTAAACCAGACCAAAAAGTCAGTTTAGACTGAATTAATACAAGGATGCTTATCTAGTTCTGGAGTTTAGTAGGAAAAAACAAAGAAAAGTCAAAGTGTTTCCATAATTACTAGAGACAGGCACATAATGCTGTACCGTGTTTGAGCTTAGAACAGCACTATATTTCTGCATCTTCAGACAAGTTCTCATCAGAGTTCAGCTGTAATGCTTTATAGTCATGTGTTCCAACTCCTGTGTAAAAAAGAAGAACAAAAATATATCTTGTCCTCCACCCACACGCCCCTCACACTGGTCCATTCATTTACTTCTCCTCCCACTTAGATTTAACATTACATCTCAATCAAGTGCATTTGTCAGGCGCTGAATGACTTGAATGAAACTCATCATTAGGGAAGTGGATAAATCTATGCCACCTTCATTGATGTTGGCTGCAGTAAACTGTTTCTGATTAAATTATCTTTGCAAGCAAATAGATATACATATATAAATCTAAAATATTTAATGAGACTATTGTAGATGATTTGGCAGTGCCCAATAATGAGGGCACGTCATATGAAGACACTAACACTCATTCAGTCTTTCAAATGAAGTCTTGTAAACAGCTGTGTTTGTCTTGCCATGGCAACAGTGCTTGCCATCTCTAAACATATCCAAATAATATCAGAGGGAGGAGTTCTTCTAAAGTAAACATTATCTAAACCCTGACCTTGTGCGTCAATGACCTGCAAACTTGAAATGACTATAACCAACTGAATTCACTGAGCTCTGTCTATTGGTACGGTCTGACATCTGGACAAAGCAGAAAACAAAAACATTAATTTAGCAAATTAAGTGCGAACCTTATGATGGAAGTATAATCACAAAATTTATGAAAATCAGTTTGTATACTTTTTGTATACAAACTGTGTATTAACAATAATAGTTAACTATAGTGGTTTAAAATTATTAATCTATTTAAAATGATAAATTATGTATAATTATTATATATATATATTATATTATTTATTTACATAATATAAATTATTATGTTAATATATATTTTAATTATTTATATTCAGCAATGTTAAATACTCAATAATAATTGTTTCATAATTGTATATAAATATATTATTACTAACTGTTTATATATATTATACATTTATATTTGTAATATACTTTTATTGTTATTATATTATTAGTTCATCTTATATTGCAATACTCTCATTTTAGTAATATATTACTTTTATTATAAAAATTATTAGACTTAATATTTAATATATAAATATAATTTGAGATAATTA